>OY821520.1:52922352-53442352 GCA_963682025.1 Cordilura impudica | reverse complement strand
ATTGAAATAAAATAAAGTATAACAAATTGAAATAAAATAAAATAAAATAAAATAAAATAAAAAAATTAATTAAAATAAAATAAAGTAAAATAATATAAAGTAAAATAAAATAAGATAAAATAAAATATGAAAAAATAAAATAAAAAATAAGTTAAAATAAAATAAAAAAATAATATAATATAAAAAATAATTTAGATTAAAATAAAATAAAATAAAATAAATCAAAAGGTAAATTAAATTAAAAGTAAAATAATAATAAAAATATATAAAATGAAATATAATATAATAAAATACAGTTAAACAAAATAAAATAAAATAAAATAAAATTAAATAAAATAAAATAAAATAACATAAAATAAAATAAAATAAAATAAAATAAAATAAAATAAAATAAAATAAAATAAAATAAAATAAAATAAAATAAAATAAAATAAAATTAAATAATATAAAATGAAATAGAGCCAAATAAAATACAATATAAAAAATAAAATAAAATAAAATAAAATAAAATAAAATAAAATTAAAAAAAAAAATAAAATATAACGAAATAAATTAAAATAAAATAATATTAGAAAAATTAAATAAAAAAAGAACTTACATACTCGTGAATATAGTGCATAAAAGGCAGAGTGGGGGTAGAAAGATCTATGAAAAAATAGAGAAACATCGTGGAAAAACTCATCGATATACAAAATTTCAAAGCGTATTTTGTGGGTGCCACAAAAGTTGCTTCTGAGTATGATCGTATGACTTCATTATTTTCTTCTATGATTTTCAAATGTAAACCGGAATTATTGCGATATTTTCGAAAATATTATTTCTCAAAAATTATTGTGTAATTGTCAATTTAGAACATACGCATGCCTAAAACAGAATTATCCGTTGTCCTTTTTATGACGTTTTATAAGATGGGTTATTTTAACACATTATACAACATCCTGATGAAGGAAATTATAAGAAAATTTTTCTCTTGAAATATAAATGATATCCGTTATAAATTTTTATTTTATTTGTAAAGTAACCACAAAAGGTCATATTAATGCCAAAGGTGTGATATTAGTGTCTACATAAATAATCTCTACGAGCTCAGTTGACTTAATATGTAATTACAACAGTTACAAATCAATAAACCCATGTACTTTTTATGGCTTTTAAACAGTCAGGCTTTTTACAGATCTTATACATGTATATCCACAATATGTGCTAAAATATTGTATTTATTTATTATTTTGTAGCAAATAAAAATATTTGAAATTTTAATAGAACAGCTCCTTCAAAATGTTGTTGCATTTACTTAGTCTTACCAGAAAAGTAAGACTGTTATTAAATATCTGTAGCAAAATTAACTTTTATTTATTATTTACAATTTTATTAATTTTTGACGTTATATTTTACTAAATATTTCTTAATTATCATTTATAGTGCATATATTTTTATCATTTAAGATTTGTTTTCTTTTTTTGTTTGTTATTTATAAATAAATAAATAATAAATTAAGGTATTGAACAAAATTTATCGTTTTCTTAATTTAATGCAGTTATGCATTTAAAATTGTTTATACCGATAAGTTGTTGCTACAATTAATAAATAAAATCTTAATACCATTGCATGAACTAAATTTGATAATTATTGAAATAATTTATTTAAAGAATATAAATCTGTAATTACTACAGAAACACATAATAGTACATAGTACCAAAGTTCGGTTGGCAACAAATTTGGTTGCCACACAACGAAAATTTTTTCTGTGTATATATTTCGAAGATAAGTCAAAGAAATCAGAAAATTAAAAGTTGTTCTTATACGCTTTGCGGTTAAACGGGAGAAAAAGTTTATCAATGTTCAAATTATGTGTTGTAGTCCACTTTAAATAAATGCTATAAGTTTCAGAGCCCTAACTTTTCGGGAAGTTGGTGAAAATTGAGTTGCAAAAAGAGAGTTCATTAAAAATAATCAAAATAACAATTTATATTTAAATAAGAATATGGAGTTGCATTTAGACCGGATAACAGAACACTATAGCTGCCCATTACTGAGTAATCCCTATTAGCGAAAATAGGCTTAACGAGTTTTTGCTGTACTTATAAGTTTTATATTTATGTATACAATTTATAATAGCTACTTTCGAACAACAAAACTTGTTAATCGTCAATATCCTTCTGCCTAATATTTCAGCTGAATACTTTATTAATCATGAGTTGAAGTAACAGGCAGAAGGATGCTGATGATGAACAAGTCGTGTTGTTCAAAAGTAGTTATTTGTAGAACATGGTGGATTAACTATACATAACTTGAAAAATTATATTCGTTTAAGAACTATCGCTTATAAAAGGTGAATTTTTTACTTAAGAAAAAAAATGCACTATAATCACTTACTCGCTTATTTAGCTTAAATATTACTTCAAGCGAAATTTGTTAACCTTTGACTTAGAATAAGTTTTTTTCCCCAAGATTTTATTACAGGTATAATTTAATAACTGTAAGGGAAATTCTATTTTATTATTGTACGATATAATAATTAAATGCAAAAAATTGTTTTACATGTTAAATAATTACATACGTAATTTGTGCTTTCTTAATTAATTAAGTTACAAGCTCAGTTTCGAATTAGCAACAATGTCATAATATCGATCACACAGTCTAATGTTGTTAAGATTTAGATATTGCACAGTTTTGATAGGCACATATCTCTTTCTTTTAATAATGATCAGCTATTTTAAAATGTGAGAAGGGTTAAAAACAAATGCTTTATATGAAGAATTGATATAATTAAAATATGCGACAATATCGAAAAATGTTTATATAAATTTAAAAAAATATGCATTAATTATTGATATATTTTAAATTTTGTTAATATGAAAAACATAAAAAGAATATCAGTATCGTTGCTTTCTCTAAATATAAATCTATATAAAATGCACATAAATTAACAAAGATAATTTAAAAGTTTTATATTTGGAAAAACAAGCTTTATTTTAATTGTCAGATATAAAAATTTTACGATTAGTTTTTAAACATGGCAAATGACCATTCCACGTTAACGGAAGAAATTGGTGCATATTTAAATGCTGCTAATTACTCTTTTTTAAATTTTTGTTTTGTTAAATATCTAGTTTTATTTTCAAATTTTTTATACCATCCGTATCACTGGGCAGAGGGTATATACCAGTTTGTAACTCATCGAAATAAATTCCGGCTACCCCATAAACTATATATATTCGGGATAGTTATATAAGGATAAGTCGAAATAGCGATGTACGTCTGTCTGTTGTACTACTTACGTTTAAAATGTTTGTCATAATCTGCAGCAGTTTGGTTTTTATATTTGGAACCTCTTCGAATATTATGCATCCTCGGCATCTCTTATATAGCTTGGAATCTCAGTTTGTTATTAAATCCAAATTATAAACAGTGTCCCAAAATTTTCGCAAAATTTGAATTTGCCTCCATTTATGAGGTAAAATGTTGGCATACCAGTTCACACCGTCTGTCCGTCCGTCTGTGTGCTTTTTTGAACCTTGTAATCAAACTACAAATATGAATATTTATTTATTTATATTAACTAGCCGATTCCAGCCCTCGAAACTCGAGTCCAAATTCTAAGAAATTTCATTTTTTCATTAGATAAGGACCCTAAAGGTATGCTAATCAATTAAAGCCAATTCACAAATCGACACAAAAAACAAACTCATTTTTATTACAAACACATTAAAAAATTTAAAAAACACACACTTAGCCTACGTATAATTTTATGTATGTGTTAGTAGCAAGTTTAAATGGAATTTACTCAAAATAAAGGAAAAAATTTAAAAATCTGTAAATCTGCAAAACGGCTAAACAGAAATACCTTTCAAACAATATACGTTTGGTCAAAATCGGGATAAAACGGTGGAACAAAACATCATTCACAAGAAATCGCCTAACCTATTAATATTATAGATTACAATGCAAAGTATTTTAATTATAATTTTGGGTCCAGGGATAAGCCGGGTGACAAAGACCATTTGGCTGGTTTTGCAGCGACAGACCAAAGCCTCTGGTGGGAATCAAACCCACGACCCCCGCATGATAGGCGAGCACGCTTCCTACTCACCTACCGGGGCGCTTAAATATGAATATATTTTGATAAAATTTGGTGTGTAGGCTTTTACTAAATATGGCCAGGATCGTTCCATGTTTCGACTTAGTCCCCACATAAATATGGAATCCAAAATGATAATTTTTCATATCCCAAGACAAGAAAATTAATAACATATCCACTCAAATTCATAACTATGCTTATTTTATATATCCAATTAGTTGGACCTTAGAACCCCTCTTTAAACACCTGGTATAGGGTATCTTATAATCAGTCTAGCAGACTTTAATTTTCTTACTTGTTTTGCATCCAGATATGAAAAAGTTCATATGGGGACTAGGTCTGAACATGAACCTATTTTCGCGAATTTCAATAGCGTTCATGTTATAGCCGATAAAAGCTTATCTACCAAATTTCGTCAAAATACGTTCACAATTGCGTCCTGTAGTTTGATTACAAAGTTTAAATGGACACACAGGCGAACGGGCGGACGGACGGACATTTCTAAATAAACTCAGGATCTAGATCAGATATTTTAGGTAGTTACAAACATCAGCACAGCCATTATACCCTGACCACATAGTAGCATATGGTATATAATAACCATAAAACTACAAAAAAAAAAAAAATTTAAATGGCCGTTACTCGAAAACCGCATCAACGATATTTTTATTTTTTCTTTCAATAGGGCTTAGTGAGTCCAACTTTTTTTTTGTTATAAGAAAAAAAAAAAAATACAAAAAAAGAAAAAAGGAAAATAAAAACAAGTAAGAAAATTATAGTCGGTCTAGACCTACTATACGATACACTATACCATGCGTTTAGAGACCCTATCTCTCAGGCCCAACTAACTAGATATAGAAAATAAGCATAAACTAAATTTGAGTGGGATTTTTATTAATTTTTTTGGCTACAGATATGAAAAAGTTCAAATCGGATGCTACATCTATATGGGGCCTATGCCCAAAAATGGACCGATCCTGACCATGTTTGGTAAAGTCTCTTGTATTTTGCAAAAATATATACAAACAAAATTTGAGAAGAATCAGTGCAATATTTTTGTTTTTTGATAGATTTAGGTGAAGATCGGGAAGCAGCTCTATATGAGGCCTATGACTAAGAGTTGTCCAATAGGGATCATTTTTGGACTACTGATTAATGGATGTAGTATATACATACAAACCCAATTTGACTAAGATTTGTAAGATAATTTGGATCTTATGGCAATATATGTTGATTTCATAGGGGTCATTTGTATGGGGCCTAGGTCTGGGCATGGACCGATTCTCACCAATTTCAGTAGTGTTCATCCCATGGCCGATCAAAGATTAAATACCAAATTTCATTAAAATATATAATATATTTGCGACCTTCAGTTTGATTACAAGCTTTACATGGACACACAGACGGATGGACGGACGGACGGACATCATTAAATCGAATCAGATAGTGATTCTGATTCGATTGGTATAATTTAAGATGGGTGTAGGTCAAATATTTTTGGTTGTTACAAACAGCAGCACAAAGTCATTATACCCAAACCACATAGTGGTGTAGGGTATAAAAAAAATAAATAAAGATTGACTTTGAAATTATTCACGCTCAAGATCAAATGTTTTTACTTTAAGTAAAACAAAAACATTAGCACATTTGTCTCAAAAATTTATCTATATTTTATTATATTTCGCGAAGAGTAACCAACCCTCATCAGTCCCCAAGAGCAGTAGATAGTTTGCTTGGTAAAAAGTTGAATTCGTATATATTTGCTGAAAACAACCAATCAATGTACCATTTGAAAGGTATTTCTTTACAGATGTACACCATCTGTACAGATGTACACCATTTGGTAAATTTTTTGGAGAAATAATCATTTAAAGTTGCTACTAACACATACATAAAACACAACTTTAGTTTCAAACAAAAAACTATAAAATAGTGTTTGAATTGGTTTATGAATTGGCTAAAATTGCTTAGCATACGTTTAGGCTATTATAAAATTATTTATTAGCAACCCCATTTATATATCTTTCGTGTGTTCAACAAACATTTATAATAAACTTTAATGAATTTTATTTAAAAATTCACAACTTAATGTATTTTATTTAAATATTCATAAATCTTTTTATGTATCTGTGGTTACAATCATTAACGGCCTAAGTTGAAAATCATGCTGTCGAGACAAATACCTCTTTATATAAAATGTAGTGGGGCTTCATTACACTTAGGTCAGTATGTTTTCAAGAATAACTTTGCAAAAAACAGTGTTAGAGAAGTGGGGATTTCATGTAAATGAAAGCGATGTTAGTAGAATATGATAGCATATATAACTCAAATCATACTTAAGTCGACTAAGGCGCTTACCACAGATATATAGATTTTAAAAAATTTAAAGAAAAAAATTGAATGAAAAAATTAAATTTGCTAGAATTTGCACTCGCATTACAAGTGCTGGGCTCTGCTAGTATAGACAAATTTTTGAGAAATGTGCTAATATTTTTGCTATATTTAAAGTAAAAACATTTGATCTTGAGCCTGAATAATTTCAAACTCATTCATTAAATTGATAAAGATCGAAAATAAGATTTTTTATTTTTATAGAAAATAATAAAATTAAAAATAGATAAATAAACAAATAAAAAAAAAACCCAAAAATCTTTTAACTTTGGCGAAAAATCGCTCAAAACGCCAGATCTCACAAATTTCCTTATAAATTTTTTTAAAGCCGTGATATAGTTCTATATTCACTTTTGTGGAGTATTTTTTCAGTAATTCGTACATTCTTAAAAAGGAACATCATTTGGCGCTCTTCATTTCATTCAAATGTAGCGCCTTCTGTATTACTATTTTGCGCTTTTGACTTAGAAAAAGTCGGCATAGTTACTGAGGCATCATTGGTAATACTGGTGCTCGATATCGTGACTTGATAATATAGTTATTTTTTATCGAAGTTGTACAATATTGATGTGGGCGACATGTGGATCAACTTGACGGTGTAACATGCCATACATAGATTGATGCATAGATTCAATTACTGCATGAGACATTTCCTCGTTTCGATAGTCAGAACTGTCCCCCTAGATTGTGTGATTTAATACATAGCATTTCTTTTTATGGTGTTATTTGAAGTCAATGGTCTGTACCAACAACCCCATAACCAGCCGTTCATTGGATGAATAAATTCAATACCGAATCGACGAACTTCATTCACATTTATGTAAAAGGGTCATGTAAAATTTAGATAGAAGAAAACGTATGTGCCATACATAATCGTATCCTATTTACTTATGGTTCAATAAAAAAAATAATGTAAAGATAAAAAACTGTGCTTTCTGTTTAATTAAAATCTAGCGTGAATTTTTGGTATACCCTTTATATAAAGTACACTTTTGTGTGAATTGCATGCTCGTTGTTGCAAAGCCGAAAATGGAACAAAAGATTCCTTTAATATTTTGAACTGAGAGACATAATCTTAAATCTCATATTTGCCCGGATAACAAGGAAAATTGATAGGACAAATTGCTTCCTCATAAAATAGAAACTCAATGAAATTTTTATTACAAAATTATTAATTTTCAATAAAACATCGAATCACATCTGGAGATAATTATTTGAATTTAAAACTTTTGACATTTAAGAAATAAAATCACTTATAAATAATTATAGCATTTTACACGTGTGAAATTTGTGTGAAAAAAAATTGATTTAATTTTAGCTTTTCGTTTATTTTATAAAATTGATATAATGATTTAAAAATATTGCACAATAAAATCTGTTTAAAACAAATGTTTTGTTGCTGCTAAAAATTAAAATTTATAACTTTGCAAAATAATTATGGAAACATTCTCAGCAAACTAAATAAAATGTTGCAGCATTTGCTTTTCTTTTTCAAACACCTGTGTTATGTTAGTTCAAATATTAAAATAAGTACAGTTTTAGCACATGTTTTATTTTCAATATTTTCAAATTTCCCATAATTTTCATAGTTGAAAATTACCTGTTTAATCTCAGTAGAAACTGAGCATATTAATCCCACCCATACATTTTAGTCACATGCAATTTAAAATCCCTTTCCGTGAATATTGTTAAGACAGCGCTAATTATACCTGTTTTAAGACAGGTGTAAGTTTTGCTTACAGGTTGATGTTAGATCCTGGCATTAGAATAATTTGCATATAAACTCTAGTCGATACAAAGAAAGGACACAGTCTAGACTTACGCTTTCGTTACGAACGTACTAACTAAACAAATCTCTTTGAAATATTACAGTTTAACTGTTAAACAAATTCAAAAAGTTAAAATAAAATTTCTTTAATTAAAATGGTGAACATTAATGTTAATTTCAATCAACTTGAAAAAGATATTGAAAATTTTACTTCGGTTGATGAACGTAAGTTTTCAATTTTCAAAATAAATTCGTTTTTTTTTTTTTTTAAATTAAGTTATCATTTATTTTATTTTTTCATAATTTATAATTTTTTCTTTTCTTTTTTTTATAGATCTTCAATTGGCCGCCGAATTGGGTAAAACTTTACTTGAACGCAATAAAGAATTGGAAACATTTTTGAAGGACCACAAACATACCATAGATGAACAAGAACAGGAAATTTTGGTAAGTATTGTTAAATCTTAAATTTGTTGTTTTGGTGGTTGTTGCTTTAATAATTTATTGTATTGCCTGCATCATTAACCTAAATGCTTGACTACTTGGTGCTAGTACAAGTAATAGTTAATAAATGGCGCCAAGATCAATTAATGATCGTCAGAGTTCACTGCTCATATAGATCACTATAACAAATTTAAAAACAAGATATATCAATAGATTTTTTAAACTTTTGCCATATGGTAATATTATTGTTATACTTTGTATTGTGTTGGTTATACCTGATTGCTTTTGCATCGACACAATTTTATCTTCTTCATCAGCTTTCAAATGCAGAACACCCAAATTCCAAAATGCTTGAAACATCTTACCAACACCATGGTGTGTTGATCAAGCATAACATTTTTAACTCTTTAAGAGCTGTACGCAGCTTGTTAAGGAATCTTAACAGAAAATTGTCATATATTTCTTAAAGAAAAAAAAGCACAAAAGTACCTTTCAGTGCAACGCTAGCAATCAGCTGTTTTCTGTCAATTATTAAGAATTGTGAAATTGAAAACAAATCAATTCTTCGGTTCTGCTTTATTTGGCCTGCTAAACGCTTTTTAAGCTCAGTATCAAAATTACCCATCCGCTTCTTGTTTTTCTTTGCCGAATTTTGTTCGTTTTTTCCATGTTTGCAACTGAAAAACAACTTTTAATTTTTTTTAGCATATTACATTTTGTTTATGCTTACCTCTCCTGTCAAAATTCCGTTCAGAAAGAACGAAAAATTTGATATTTCTGCTCAAAGCCTGGGTTGCCTAACTTAATTTACGTCAAAAAAAAAGTAGTAAAAACAATACTTTTTTAAAAAGCTGCAGACTATCAACAGAAATTTTTTGACAGAAAAATTCCTTAAGCATTTCTGAAGCGTTTTTTTATATGAAGTTTTTGATTCCTTAAGGTGCTATTACACGAAATGTTTTTTACATATGTACTGTCACTTTTTTTATCCATATGAAATTCTTCATGTCTGTCAAAATTGTCTTTTACATACGATTCATAATTTTTGCTATCACACGTGCGTATGTATTTCCGTATGACATAACCTCTAAATGTAAACAACAGCTGATTTAATTTGTGAATTTACAAAAATTTGTTGTTAAAAAAAAGGTTATGTATTTTTTCATTGTTAATTAATACTAAACAATTTATTTTTCTTTCAATATTAATCTTTAAAATGTACTCTGTTTTTCTTTCGCCACAAGCAGTGTTGTATTTTCACTTGTTTGTCATGCAAAAATAGAACCTGTTCTAATTGAAAAATGTACATGTGACTTTCCTCATGTATTGTACATAAACAATGTTTTATATGTATCACACGATGTGTACAACTTTTGTTGTGGGAAAATTTGACAGTACATATGTAAAAAACACATCATGTAATAGCACCTTTAGCAAGCTGCATACAGGCCTTTAAGAGGGAAAGAGGCTGATTATTTTTTTTTTTTTGGTTTCATTGCTAATTTAAACATTAACCTTTAGAGATGCCAGATCTATTTTTGTTTAAATGTTAAAGAAAATTTACTAAATCTCTCTGTGACATTTGAAAGTTATTTTTAATTTGTTGCTCTTTTGTAAAAAGTTTATTGTTCTAATTTTATTTCTTGGCATTTGAATTAAATAATAAAATAAAAAAAAACTATTGATGACCTGATCTACATGCGTCATCGATCATGCACAAACTATGTTAGCAGTTTAGAAAAAAAAAAAAAAAACAAATAATTTATTCCTCTTCTCTTTTTTAAATAGTATTTGAAGAAACATACTACTGCTTTGCGTGAAGTAAATGATTCCCGTCTAAAGGTCTATGAGCAATTGGAAGTCGGTATACAAGATTTAGAACGTGCCAATCATCGTTTGCTCGTAGAAAACAATGCCGATAAAAAGCATATTAAAACGTAAGTAATATATATAAATTTTTTAACGAAATCTAAATTTAAATTAATATTTATTTTTTATACATTTTTTCAGGCTTGGGCATAATATCGAGACTTTGGAAACACGTTGTGAGGAACTGACTAAACTGTTAGATGAATGCCGCCAATCTTTGACCGTTGAAAGACGTAAAAATGAGCGTCTTGTGGCGGAGAAGACCAAATCTGGCTCCGATGCTAATGGTGTAAAATTGAAGCCTGTGTTGACTAAAGATAACTCGGAATCTCTAACGAAATCGCCGCAAATTGGTTATGAGGCTAATACTACAGCTCCGGAGAATTGTAGTTTTGCTTTTGGCTCGCCCGCTTCCAAGAATAATGCCGCCAATTCCACGGGTATCAGTGGTGTTGGTGATGAAAGTTCATTTGATTTGAGCATGGTTTGTGATCAGGAGGGCAATGATGAAATCATTAAATTATTTAGTGATTTGGAGACCACAAAACGCGCATTTAAGGCTGAACAACAACGTTGTGGTGAATTGGAAGAACAGTTGGTGGCGATAAGTAAGTATTGAAAAATATTTAAAAATTAAATATATATACCAAAATTATCTGGAAAATTTATGAAATCCTTTTCAAAGTCAAAAAAATGATTTTCTTAAAATTTTTAAATTTTTCCTTAATGAAAGAAACTACTCTTAAAGCTTCGCGATATTAGTGATAGAAAAGCCCATTTCCGAAAATTCATTATTTTTATTAAATAAACAATTTTCATTCGGTATTTCTATACACTGAGAACTTACATATAAAAGCAGGCAATCATTATTTAATTAAAACATAATTGGCTTAATTAATTAATCCAAAACTTGCGTGAATTTTGGGACACCCTTTATATAAACTGCAATTTTCTGTGCAATGCATGTTTGTTATATTAAAGCCCGAAATGCAACTTAGTTTTCCCTAACGTTTCGAACTGAGAGACATGTTCTCATACCTCTTATATTGGCCTGATAACATATTTATTTTATTTGAGAAATAATAGGACATATTGCTTCCTCATAGAAAACAAACCCAATGAGATTTTTATTACAAAATAATTACTATTCAATACAACATCGAATCATTTAGTAAACTATATTCTGAAGATAGTTATTTGCCAAACCTTTGAGGTTTTAAAACTAAAATCAATTGTAAATAATGATCGCATTTTACTGAAAGACAGGTTTGAATTTCGTGTGAAACCTTTTCACGTTTTCCTTCACACTATTCATTATTTTTATTAAATAAACAAACAATTTACATCTGGTATTTCTATACACTGAGAAGTTATGCCTAAAAGCAGGCAATAATTTTCAAATTAATTAAAACATCATTGGAGTTGCCATTTGCAAGAGTTTTTACAGCTACAAATTTCATATTAAATTGTTTCATTACCAAAGGTTCCAAATTTTCGATTATATGAATGTCTCTCTCCTCAAATCGATTAACTCCACTTTGTGTTATTTTATTTATACTTAAAGTCAAAGCGCTTGCTTGACATTTCTTAATTTCACTAAGGTTAAAAAATGAAATCCAAATAATTATTTTTAATAAATTTCAATCATTATTTTTATTTAAAAAATTTTTTTTTTAATTTTTCTCTTTAATTATACACTGCTACAAAAAAACACTTTTTGCCATAACTTGAAAAGCGACCTAGTGATAGTTGTATGCCTAGGTGTGAACATACAAAAACCGTTTTCAAAGATTTTGAAAGACCCTCTAAATTTTGAGTAGGGTAGGTCGTAGTACTGTAGTACCTATAACTCACACATTTTTAAACCGATTTAAAAATTTTGTCACAGTTTTGGAAAGTATGTTCGTGGAAATTAGGTACGTTTTAATCAAAATTTTTTTTTGTAATTTTTCAAATTCAATAATAGTTATATATATTTTTTCTATGAAAACCTATTTTTCTGCACAGTGTTTCAAAGACAATTTTATGTAGAAAAAAGAGAGACAATACTTTTTAAAATTGGTCTGTATAGAAAAAAGTTATTAAACTTTTTCTAAAGTATCAATTTTGCGCTTGCTGACTTTTATTTTGGTAAACCACTTGTAAATTAAAAACTTCTACAAATAGCTTAACCTAAGTTAACATGTTATAGTTAAAAATGACTGATAGTCCTTTTACTTTTGTTCAACAAACCATCTGTTGCTCATTTGAGAGTCCAGCAATAATTTTCCAGTATTCTTGTGTGGCCTCTTTTCATCGAAACGCTTCTCCATTTGTAAAATTTCTTGGTGAAATCGTTCTTCCTGCTCGTCACTGAATTGACCAAGGTTTTCGGGAAAAAACTCTAAATGTGCATGTGGACATGGACATTCGACATCCCTTTTCGGTATAAAATTCAAAAATTTAATTTACTACTTCAAGGTAGTTAGGACTTTTTTTGATTCCCAAAAAGTTTATACATAAGGAAACAACACTATTCTATGTCCTCGTTTCTATATCATTCAGCCTCTAAGAAAATTTTTATCCTCATAAAATATAAAAATACATAATAAACAACAATAAGATCGAGTTAATATAACAGCATCTCAGAAAAAAATAATAAGTACCTTCTTTCATTTTGCCTTCACTTATTTGTGGGAAACCAGATTTCAAATACAGAAAACAGATTTCGAATAGCCCAACTTAAGATGCAGTGGCAGTAAAATGATTTTATCTGAATGCTCAAGAGAAATATTCTGATCGTTTTTCTGGCCTATTTTAAACGATGTCCTTGCAGGCCATTCGCTACGACTGTCCCACTCGCACGATAGCAAGGGAACTTAGTATTACCTCCTTGAATTCCAAACAATATAGTCAGAACTTTTAAGTCTGCAACAATTCGCCACTGATTATTTCTTTAATTTATTAAATAGAGAATTATTTCATTGTAGCATATGGCTCTTTCATTTTTTTGTGGCGTAAACACTGATGGTAATTAATTTTTATTGTGCAATAAATCTGCCTTAAGGCCTTTAAAATATGTTAGTTGGTTATAAATTTAAAAAATCACTCATACTTACTTTTACATGATCCGTCCAAAAACAATCTTCCATCACTCGCCTCATGTCGGTGATTAAGGTAACAAAACAACTCTTCTATATTTGAACAATAATTTAAAAACTTTATCAATTATTATCTCTTTGAAATGTAACCCTAAGTCACTCCGTGTGATATTCCATTGTTTTGGAAATTTTTTAAATAAAGACAGATTGACAATAAAGAAGGGCATATTTAATTCTGAATTAGCAAAAAGTTACTGTAAAATAACAACAAACAAAACACTTTGTATAATTAAATCGATCAATTGGTTTGTTTAGTTAATTGTGTTGTTTTGATTCATATTTTTTGGCGTTGGGGGAGAAAATACCCAAAAATGTGTTAATGAAAAGTCGAATAAGTTTCACAATTTTCATCCAATTTAAAAAATAAAAACCATCTTTTGTTAAGACTTAAATTTTCTTTAGACATTGGTATACATTTTTATAAGATTCCATATTAAAATAAGCGATGGAAAGCTACTAAAATCAAGAAAGTTGATAAATTTCGCTATTTTTTTTTTAGATATTCTTATAAAATGATACTCACAACTTGCTAATATATCAAAAAGTGCACGTAATTTTAAAGTGTAATCAGTTTTCTTCCCAAACCCGTTATAAAACTGAAAATCGGACAAAAACTGACTGAGTTACAGGTCGATAAGTTGCCGGACATTACTGAAAACGGTTTTTTTAAAATAACTTCTGAATTTGAGGGTGTTTCTGAAATTTTTTGACATAATTTGTAATCTACTCGACGAGACCTATAACCCACGCTAGGTCGTTTTGCAAGTTTTTTTTTCACTGTAGCAGCATGTTATTTTCATATCAGAGAATAAATAATTTATTTCACGTATGGTTCCTCCAGAGTGCCCATACCCATACCGTGCATAACCAAAAACCATATAGGCATAGCATGCACGAAAAAGTACACTAAGCCTACATATGGCTACAGTCTGTGTTGTAAGTACACTTTCTTGCAAAGCATGTGTTCGCAGTGAAGTACGGTTCATAACACTATAGAGCCGTTCCTTAATGTTTCTTATTCAGATTTCGTTTTTTCACTTGGTCATATTTTATTTAATTAATTGTTTTTTTTTTCTTTTTGTTTTAATTTTAGTCAATGAAAATCAATCTTTACAAAGTCGTATTGCTCAAACTAGTGCCACGGAAGAAATGAAATCAATGCACGATGAACTTTCTATATTAGATGAAGTTCGGTAAGTATTTACACGTTGCCCTTTAATATCTCTACAATTATTTTTTTTAAATTTCCTTTCCATAGACAAGGTCAAATGTGTAGCCGTTGTTTACGATCCACGGATGATCGTATGGCCGCCAATGATGAACAGTCCTCATTAGCTCCCACAGAAGAATGTTGTGAGGAAGATGAGGAGCGTAGTTTGCTGGACTTAGATGGCAATCGTGATGATAATGTCAGCGAACATTCACAAGCAGCGTATCACAGCAGCATGTCGATTAAGGTGAGAAATTGTTTCTATTTTAAAACACTGTTCCATGGCTTAATGCGAGGGCTAACCATAATGTTTCATTTCACATTATAAACAAAACAAAAAGAATAAACAAAAAACTATTTTTAATCTCCAAAGCACTCTTAGTTTCCCGTCTACCATTTTCATAGAAATGTAACAATTTGTAATCTGATGGTGGTTTTTTTTCTGTCATACAATTAACAAAGTTATTAATCATTTACAATCATATCCATAACCTTGCCATCCTCCTGATAACTAAATCACATTAGATAAAAATTCTCTAAAAATCATCTATGTTTAATATTTTTGTCTGAAGTCTAATGTCTAACTGTTTCTGTTTAATAACTTTATTATCCACACGCCGTTTCCGTTGATCCACTATTAATTGTTCCTTATTTTTCTTGTAAAACTTCAAAACACCATCCATGATTTTTTCTACTTTTTTTTTATTTATTCTTATTTTTTTTCTCTCTATATAATTTTATTAGGCTATAAAACAAGTATCAGCTACTTGTCCGATTTGTTCAAATGACAACTATAAGTACCTGCATGAACAATTACCATTATCTCTAGATACGGTTCTGTTAGAACTATGGCAGAAAACCGTCAAACGTTTCAATTTTATGAATTGGGTGGCGAAAATGCTGCAATGGCCGGCCATAGTTATAAGCCGTATGATTAGTTCCATACCTGACGACGAAGATTTTTCATTACTCTTCTAACGTTTTACAAACAAAACAAAATGAAAAAAACACTTTGAGTGTTTTTGGTTTTTATTTTGTCTTGAAAAAGAGTGCATTTTTTGGTTTAGTTTATTTGTACTTACCGATATTATTTGTTTAACCACCTGATTTTAACGTTTTCTAAACATATTAACATTCCATTTCCAAGAATGCTTTTTTTTTGTTAACAATACGGGGTCACAAATCTTTTAAAAGGCCAGAAATGAACGTTTAGTAACGTTTAGTAACATTTTAAATGTGCCAAGACTTTTTTTAAAGTAATTTTAGACTATTATTTTTAGTTATTAACAGTGTGTTTTTGTGTGGATAATTTATTTTATATTTTATGTATAAACATAGAAAAAAAAATATATATTATTTATATTGTCTTAGTCAAGTAAGTGAAACAGAAAAACATTAAGACAGTCTTTCCTTATCCTTTCATTATATCCCCACAAATCAGCTCATGTCTTGCCATACACTTTTCATTTAACACTTATTCTTACACTTACACGATTTAAATTTTTATTCAAATACACCTTCCAAATAGATTTAAAAAGTTCTTCCAAAAAATACATGCTGCTAGCTTACACACACTGTCTTAAATGTCATGTACTTAGAATTCCCAGTATATATTTTTTAAGTTTCGTTTTGTTTTTCTAACGTCTTAAACTTTTGTATATAACTATTTTGTTGTTATTTTTTTAATATTTTAATAATTAATTCCTAGTATTTCTTTAATTTCAATAAGGTCCTTATAACATTCATATCGCACGATTTAACTCGGCCATTTAGTTTTCATTTCTCCACTCCAATGCCAGTATTTGTTTTGTTTTTATGCGAATATATATATAAAATTTTTTTTTGTATAAAATCCCAGTATTTTGCTCTCTATCATGTTTTATCCCTTCCTTAGTATATGCCATTATATTCCTTCATATTCTTCCCTTTCCCTTAAAAGTCTTAACTGTTTTTCTTAAAAGATTTTATTGTTCTTAATTATGTTGTATTTAATTTGTTTAACAAATTTTGTTTTTTAAAAAAGACCGGTTTTTTTGTGTGATATTTAAGTTTTTTTTTTTTTTTATAAGATTAATAAATTTTTTTAAAAAATTTCTAATTAATGAATGATTTTCATTTTTTGATGAAAGCATGGATTTAAAGTTTGTATGTATTATTTTTTAGAAAAATATTTTATTTAAATGAATTTTGCCAATTAAAATGCTATTTTTAGTTTGTGCTGCTATTATTTTATATCCTCTCTCGCTCTCTCTCTCTCTTCAACATTCCAACCCTCGACATTTACAAAAAAAAAGAAAATGATTATTGATAATTTTATATATTTTTTAATACATCACGCCATTAAGCAGCCCTCTCTCTTATAACTAACTCAACTCATAAACTCAATCCCAATTATGCCCATAATTTACAGGTTGCCCAACAACATCCCGATTCCTTGGATTTAAATGTTCCTGGCAGTCCCAATCCCTATCGTGATTTGGTGGAAAAATATGAAGCCTTATTGGAGGTGCAACGTTCATCGCTGGCCCGTCAAACCGCAAATGTCGGTGGCATGTCTTTAGCTGAAGAATTCCAATCATCTGGGGAATTTGCTCAAACACAAAAGCTTATGTACCAGGCAGCCCAGGGTGAGAGTAACTCGGGCAACTGTAATACTTCCACGAATGGTGATGCGGCCAGTAGTTATAATGGCAGCATGAATAATGACAACAACTCCTCGTCTAATACCAAAAATGATAAGAATCGTGGCCGTACTCCTACGGAATTTTCAGAAGCTGAAACTTCATCTTCCGGCTTTTCTGATGAGACTAGCAATAAGGGCACCCAAACTGATGAAAGACCTGGCTATTTCCTCTGCTCAATTGGTGATGGTGAAGATTGCAAATTCAGCATATATGACGACGTCAGCCCTATTGATTCTCGCTTCCGTAATCGTCCCGAATACCGTGAATTATTCAAGGAAATTTTTGGAGTTTTGAAAAAGGCAGCCGAAAACAAGGAAGAAGGTGACAAATTGCCACTGTTGGATGATAATCATCCTAGTGGCTTAATAGCTCAAAAAGTGCCGCCAGTAACTCCAGCCAATGAAGAACTGCCGGTAGATTTTGCTGATGATACACAAAGTGTTATTTCATCGGCTATATCGGAACAATCTTTCGCCATGTCCGAATGTATTACCAAATTGGAACGTAGAACAGCCAAAAAACATATAATTGAAAAGAACCAAGAGAATAATCCGCCTATAGCCGGTTCAGTGGTTCAATTGTCGTCACCCACTGGCAAACAAATAATAGAAAATGGCCGTGTTTTGACACCCTTAAAGAGAGAACCTTTGGATTATTTGGCCGTTGGAGTTGGCATCAAAAAGAAGAATCGCCGCAAGAATCGTAATTTCTCAAGTGATCGTTCTGAATCACCTTTGGCCTTACCAACGCCACCACGTATTTTTGTGGCCAGCGGCAAGAAACGCAGAGAAGTTCGTCCTTATGTTGAATCACCCATGGCAGCCACTCCAGAAACATTTAATACTCCCGGCTCATCAAGAGGTACCTCAAAAGGTGGTCCCAAATATGAATGGAATGGCAATTCTATGGTTATCTATAATCGTTCGATAAGAGGACGTAGCTTAACTGGTGATGTTGACATGACCAATATACCATACCGGCCCAGTACTGTTTCCCAAGATTTGCACAAACTAAAGAAACTTGACCTATCATATGCGGAAGTATTAAGACGTGCCGATGCCTGCAAGCAACATCATCAACAATATCAACAACAGCAGCCACATCAAAGACGAAAAAATCATCGTCACTAAACATTTTGAACTAAATAATAACAAAACAAAACAAAGAAAAAAAAAACGAACAAATTCTATAACCCCCAGTGTAAGAAGCAACAGCAAATTATATAGTCTTTCTTTAACTTGATTAGGGCTCCTTTACCAGAGATGCCCCATTATTTATACCCCCCACCCAAAGTGATCACTTTAGATTTGTCTCTTCTCGTATTCGAAATTAGATTGTTTATATTAAAATAATTTGTATAATCTACTAACTAGAAGAAACTCCCACAACAAAAAAGAAGACAACAAAAATTATGATAATAATTATTCATCTGCCATTGATGCTGAATCTCTCAGCTTTTCCTAACTTTTTAACGTTCTTTAGTTTACTCCATTTAACCAACGCTTGCTTAACTAATTTTTCTGTCAAATTTCCTAAAGAAAATCATAATTTTAACATGTAATTATAGTTTTATTAATTTTTAATTTACAATTTTAAATTGTTTATATATTTTTATTAAAAGCGTAGCTACGTAAATTGTAATTGTTTTTTTTTTTAATATTATAAAAAACTTATTGTCTTTTTCCTTTACAAAAACAAACATAATAATTTTAAGTGTTTAAATATAACTTTTTTTTAAAACAAAAGAGCAAGCGTGACTTAAAGGAGTTTATATTTTTGATAATTGTGGGCTTAGCGCACAATCCGCATTATTTAATTTAATATATATACATATTTTTTAATAATAAAAACATTTTAATTATATTTTATTTTTATTTTCATTATTTTCCTTGTAAATAGTATGATTTAATCTTTTTAAATCTAAAATCAACGAATTATTTTATATTTTCTCTTCTTCTCTCTCGCTATCGCTAATCTTGATTTAAAATTAAACAAAAAAAAAAAAAAAAACTTTAAACTTAAAAAATATAGTCGTGTTTACAAAATAAAAAAATAAAAGAACAAAAACTTTTTTAATGTTTACTCAAATTTAAATGATGTATATTATTTAAAAAAAATTTCTTTTTCTGGCTGACACGTATGTATATGAAGGGATTTCGGATGATATCTCTTGTGGAACTGAACTTTTTACTTGATTTGAAACAAGAATAATGAAGTAATGATAATTAATATGACATAAACAGTATCAACATGTACTCAAAATAAAGAACAATTTGAATTATTTAATAAAAATTGTGTTTTAATGTTAAAAGACAAAAGTATTGAAAAAAAAAGGTAATTTATATTGCATATAAACAGCTGGGAATCTTTATTCACAAGATGGTATAGCAGTGTCAATAGGAACACAACTGTATAGTCTCATAATGTGAATTAAAAAAAAAAAATATATTATTTTAAATATTAATACACTACAATTTAAATGCGTGACCCATTTGTAAAGAATAAAGCCAACAGTCCTTGAAAGTCGGTGTATTAGTAACTGTAAAATGTTGCCTCCTAAATCGAATAATACTCCTTGGAATAGAAAACATCTACCTCAACTTAAAAATAAGACAAACAAAATGTTAAAAAATTATAAAAAATTATATGGCATATTAACAGCTGGGAATCTTTATTCACAGGATGGTATAGCAGTGTCAATAGGAACAAAACTGTATAGTCTCATAATGTGAATTAAAAAAGAAATATATTATTTTAAATAATAATACACTACAATTTAAATGCGTTACCCATTTGTAAAGAATAAAGCCAACATTCCTTGATAGTTGGTGTATTAGTAACTGTAAAATGTTGCCTCCTAAATCGAATAATCCTCCTTGGAATACAAAACATCTACCTCAACTTAAAAATAAGACAAACAAAATGTTAAAAAAATTATGAAAAATTAGTATGCCCTGTTGTGTTTCGCTACGACTTACAGAGACTTATTGACATGTATATTTTCATAATAAATTTTTCCTTCGAAGTTTGTATTGCACAATTAAAATTTTATTTTATATATTTTTTGCTTTTTTATTTCTATGTGTTGCGTCAAAAATGGTGGATTCTGGTACCTAAAAGGGTGTAGAAACTTTAAATACGTTTTTTTTCTCAAAACTTAATTTTCACACACTACGTCCCTATTCTCGGAGAAGGTCATATATATACATTAGAGCGACTCCTAAAAAAAGTGATAAAAGTTCCCCCCTAGAAATCTACCTCAGTTTGTTCTATAACGATTCCCAAAATATTTCTAGTATAGCGTTAACCCATTCCGAGCTGGACCGTTTTTAAAAAAGGTATATTTTTTAGTTTTTTGAAAATATTTTAATTTTTTCCAGATCAACATATCCAATATGGGTATGCCCTGATAGGGGTTTTCAAGGCGCGTTTAACATATGTCCAAGCATGGCCTAACTGTTGTGATATTCAATAAAATATGTAATTTTTGATGGGTTTTGTATTAAAATGAGTCATTTAGAAAATCAAATGAACATATTTTTAAACATTACTGGATTGAAAATAAAATTAATTTATATATTTTTCCTTAATAGCTCGCGTTTAACTAAAATCTAATGGCGTGGAAACAATGTGGTTAAACATAGGCAATATGGGTATAAAAATTTTTCTTTTCTCAAGTACATTTCAGTCCTGTGAAAAAATTGAATTTTGCCAATTTAATACATTTTTCACGTTGCTCCGGAGTAAATTTAAACAAGAATGTGGAGCTGATTCAATTTAGAAGTGAATTTAGTTTCTAAATAACACCAGGATAAATTTCAGACCAAAAGCAAAAAATAATCTAACCCATAAAAACAAAGTTTTTATTAAAACTCTTTCTTTCCTTATGCATATGAGTTTTGAATATCTCCGTGACTGTGTGTGACTATCTTAAAATTAATCTTTGGCCACAACAAGTCTATGGACAAAGTTTCAGATCCATCGGATGAGGGGAAGTGGGGCTTTAATCTCTTCGTGACTGTGCGTGACTATGTCAAAGTTAATCTTTTTTCACAGCAAGTGTATGGACCAAGTTTCAAATCGATCGGATGAGGGGAAATGACATTTAGATCACTCCGTGACTGTGCGTGACTGCGCGTGGCTAAGTCAAAGTTAATATTTTTTTTACAGCAAGTGTATGGACCAAGTTTCAAATCGATCGGATGAGGGGAAATGACATTTAGATCACTCCGTGACCATGCGTGACCTTGCGTGACTGTGCGTGACTAAGTCAAAGTTAATATTTGTTTCACAGCAAGTGTATGGACCAAGTTTGAGATAGATCGGATGAGGGGAAATGACATTTAGATCACTCCGTGACTGTGCGTGACTGCGCGTGGCTAAGTCAAAGTTAATCTTTTTTCACAGCAAGTGTATGGACCAAGTTTCAAACGATCGGATGAGTGTAAATGAGTTTTACATCACTCCGTGACTGTAGTCACGACAAGACTATGGATAAGGGGAATGGGGTCCATCCATTGCAGACAGACAGTCAGACAGAGAGTATGAGTTAAAAGAAAGAGTTTAAAAACACTAGAGGTTTTCTTTAATGCCATAATTTTTTCGCGTTAAAAAAAAATTTATTATTCCAACTACATATTCTTATTGTATTTAATTGATATTCTATCCTCCTCCAAATTGTAATTTTTATTAAAACTGGAATTTGAGCCTTATTCTATATATCCAAAATCTTATTTATTGTTATTTTGAAATAATTGGATAGGCCAATCTTTTTATTTTGTGCTCTTATAAAAAAGCAAATGCCCTATTATTGCGCACTGCGTTGGTGGTTTAGTTATAATTAATTTTTGAGCAGAAAACATTTTTTGTAGCCATTTTTTTTTAATGAAATTTGTTTTTAAAATAATTTATATTATTTTAATTTTAGTCAAACTCAAATGCCTCAAAATAAGTGCATGGTGCATAAATCAATTTTTTAAACTTTGGATGACATAAAGTTTATACATATAGAAAATAAATAAATTTATATTATTTTCAATGTTGATTTGATGTTCTAATTAACTCATTTTAATACAAAACCCATCAAAAATTACATATTTTTTTGAATATCACAACAGTTAGGACATGCTTGTCATAAACGTTTTTTCCAAATAGTTTTGTACATGTAAAAGGGGTTTACCAAAATCCGTGTCGTAAAATGCACCTACTTTCTATGTTCTGCATTTTTATTATACCATTTTCTATAGAATATCGACGAAGAGTTTTTAAATTCATTCAATAACAAACTACTATTTAGTCACTATTATGTAAACCAAAGAAATAATGGCAGTGCTTGTAAAATGTGACACCTTCAATTTATTGTGAATAAAATTTTTTTTTGTGAAAATGAGCGAATTCACTTAATTGTGAATAAATTCGAAAAGAACCAATCGATTTTAACGATCGTTATCTCATTTTGTTCCTATTACATGTAGCTTTGCGAAAAAGCAATAAATCAGAACAATTTTTGCAGTTTTCAATTTTTTATGATTTTTGTAAAACAAAAAAATTTGATATTTTCACGTAAAAAATATATTTTTTGCTTCAATTATTTATTATAACTCCGAAACTACTGAGCCGATTGAAACTAAATATATAAACGGATTAAAGGCTATGTAAGTCTGGATTTTTCTAAATTTTTTTTAATATTATCGGACTAACCCTTTTGAAGATATCATTAGTTATGTGGAGAAACGTCTAAAAAAAATTTTAATTTTACTTAAAAATTAAAAAAAAAAAACTTCTCCATAGAATTTAAAATTTTAACCATTTTTGTACTTAGGTAGCCATGGTGCATCAAATCTATACAATGGTTTTTGTTCGACATTTTTGCTGTTGACCTGTGTTATATATTTACATTAGAGTGTTCCTTAAAAATGAAAATGCGATTTTGGGGAGTGTTGTGGTCCAGTTTGTTTCCTTTCTATATAAAACAAAGAAATGTGAAGTTTGGGAACAACCGGATAAAGGAAAGTTACGCCAAAAATCTAATGGAAATTTTAAGTGTGTTTATATGGGAAATATGACTTTTGCTATGGTTTAATTTTTTTGACAAATTGTTATATGAATCGATTTCATTATTACATTATATATATAACTCCAAATGCCTCAGACCACTTTTGTGCCAATAGGTCATGAAATTTGACGGCACTTGTTTCAACTTTAAGAAATTGATAAAAGCCATCGTTGAAAACTCCTTTTCAAGTTTTAAAAAATTTTCTTAAACAAAATTTAAAAAAATGGATCGGGCACTTTAATGTTTTGCTGCATGTTACAAATTAATTGTGTGAATTTTTAAGTACAGCCCTCTGTTAGAACTTTTTTTTACACGGATTTATTTGTTGTGAATTTCGAGAAAAATTAGATTTTTTGAAATATTCAGTAAATGTGCTCTTTCTAAATACTTTCTATCAAAAATTAATCAGTTTTCAATTAAATTGTTTTATGACCAGTTATCTTGAGTTTATGTTACTTCTTTTGGGCTATGATGGTCAGCTTATAAGTTTTATAATACTAGACAATCTCTTGGACGAAGTTATATCTGAATTAAAAACAAAAAATTTAAAAATTAAGTTCATATCTAAATATGTCGATGATCTTTTCGCTGTAATCAATAAGAAGGACGAAGCAACGATAATGAATACATTGAACTCATATCATAATAAACTCAAATTTACAATAGAACGAGAACACAACAATGAAATTCCTTACTTGGATATAAAAATAATTAAGGACAATGAAAAGCTAATTAGTTACTAATTGGTACACGAAGACGACAGCATCAGGACGAATGATAAATTACCACTCTACACAACCATGGAAAATAAAACTTAATACAGCAAACAATTTAATCCAAAAAGTAATACAAATTAGCGATCAACGATATAAAGGTAACAATATCAATAAAATAAAGGAAATTTTATTAAAAAATAATTATCCAATATACATTATTAAAAATCTTTTCAATAATATATTCAACAAAAAGCAGCAAAATAAGAAACAAAAACCAAAATTAACGGAGAGCAAAAATCTCAATAGAATAATAAATGACAAGAGTGTAACAATAGCACACAGATCAAATGAAACACTTAGATCCCTTTTTACACACAAAAAAACAAAACCAGATGTATTAAAAATTGACAACGTAGTTTACGAGATAAAATGCGATGGTAATGAAAGGGAGGTGTGTAATAAAGTCTACATAGGAACAACAAAAAGAATGTTAGGAGTAAGAATTGCGGAACATCAAGCAGACATAAAAAAACACAAGGAATCGACAGCATTATCTCAACATGCAAAAGAGAGCGGACATAACGTCGATTTAAAAGGAGTTAAGATTTTAGATAAAGAGAGAAATGAAAACAAAAGATACACATTGGAAAGTTTAAGAATACAACAAAAAATACACAAAACATTAAACAACAAAGAAGACAAAGATAACACTAAGCTGCAATATTCAATTGCAATTACTTAAATCTTAGTTCTGTGATATTAGTCGTTAAGTTTAAAACTGTGATTTTTTTTATATTTATTTTGATTATTTATTTTTATTAATTTATTTAATTTTATTAAAATTGTGTCGTGATGTCCAGTTTTTTATCTTTAAATTTATTAAATAATAATAACCTGACAATGTAAGTTTGGATTAATCATAAGTTAAACTATTGTGACTAATATAACATTATGTTGATATATTGTTTTATTTTTAATTTTTTGTCGCCAGAAATTAATAATAAAAAAATTTTTATACACTCCTGATGAAGTTGAAAAACCGTCAACGAAACGTAGAGTGGAGATGAAATAAATTTTGTTTTAATTTATTTTATTTAAAACTTAGAAGCTGACCATCATAGCCCAAAAGAAGTAACATTAATCAGTTTTCTTCTTTCAAATGTTATATTTTTATCTATTTGATCATAATATGACCCCATTAACCCTTCTGTACCTTGGGGTCACACATGACCCCAAACTAATATAAGACAATTTATTCAAAAAATTCAAATATTTTGTCACATCTAAAAATTCAACAGCACAATTTTTAGATGTGACGCTTAAAATATAATCAAATGTGCAAGTTTTCCATGCTAAAAATTGGGAATGAATCGAACAACGTTAACCCATTCCTTTGAATTTTAACATATTAAAAAAAAATGAATATCTAAAAACAATGTATTGTTCTAGTAAACTAGATAAAACCCTTATTATTGGTTGGGAAATAAAATTGTGCCACATTTTGCGAAAACTTACCCATATGCGCTCCTAGGGTTAACAAATTTTTTTAAGCTGCTTTAGTAGTTCTGCAGAATTTTTAATATTTCCTACATCGACATTTATGCAAGGAATTATTTGTAGTAAACGATACTGCCGAAAGGGACGTTAAATTCATAAACGATTTTAGTAATGTGTTGACAAATAATGAAGAAGAAAAGAAGTTTTTACTCCTATAGTAGAAACATACAAAAAACAACATCCTTCCTGTACAAAGCCAAATTTAATATAACAATCTTGATCTATAGTTCACAAATATTCTTGTTTTCTTTAGAAAAATATTTATAGTTTTTAAAAATAAAATAATTTTATAATAAAATTGGTTAAAAGTTGATAAGCAGATACTTACACCAAAGATATATTACAATGGATTATTTTGATTCCAGGAGCACCGAAGGGTTAAATAAAAAAATTAACCTAATTATATATCTTAAGTTCTAAATAGTGATTTCATCGAGTTAAATAGAAAAACTCGTTTTCGGTAATCGTTACATAAAAATATCTTAAAATCCAAAGCTGGGCTAGGCAAATAATGAGTTAACGTCTTCGGATTTATCCCAAATTTTAGGTATGGAAAATCGTCCATGTCCATTGAAATAACAATTTAAAATTTATGAAATAAGGTCATAAGTCATGAGCGAAAAACAATTTTTAAGTGAATGTTGTTGTTTCGGCCTTATTTTCAGAGACCATTTGTTGTTTAGTAATGATTAATTTTTTTTTAGTTTTCAGATAATTCAATTTTGGTTATTATAGTATAAGTATTAATTTTTAGTATTAGTTCGCAATTTGAATTTATATAATGGATTTTGGAGCTTTTTAACTTTCGAAAGTCGATTTTTCTTCCTAAAGTTTTCTTATATATTTTTATTTTACTTTATTGTATATGAATTCTGAAAGAATTACCTGACATATTAAATTGCAGTTCTTAATAGAAAATTGCAAAATATTTTTAATTTTCGTTTAATTTTAGCATGAATGAAATGAGATTGAGGCAACATTTTCTTTAGATCTGGTAGCTCTACTGATAAAGAATAATATACACACATATGTATGTCGTAGCGCATAGCTTTAAATAATAGCAGTGCCCTCACACTGTTTAGAGATTTGAGTATGGCAAGAAAAAGTTTCGTCAAATCAAAGGGTATTGCCAAATAAAAATTTTCGAAAATTCTTTCAACTGAATTATTTTTTAAAATATTTAAAAATTTCTGAACTATTTTATAAAAAATTCTAAAAATGTTTTTTTAAATTAATATTAAAACACAGGCTTTGTTTATCATTTTCAAAAATATATCTCGCATTCGTTGTTTTATATAAACTTATCTCATTCGTTTATAAAAAAGAATTTTACGATATATGTATGTACTTTTTTTTTATAAAGCTAAAATATCTTAACATGCTTTTAAATGTGTCGTTTTTCAAATTTAAAAGCATTTTAAATTCCTCATTACGATGAAACTTGTACTGTTTCACAACTTCAATTAGTCTTGCATTTTAAATCAAAGATTTGCTTATAAACTTTGTATAGAACATACATAACTGAGTGTACAAACTATTTAGAAATTCGTTCTGGAATGTGATTTGACTTAATGTCAATAAAAATACCTACAAACACATACACACACCCTCACACACACACACACACGCGCACACATAATGAGGAAAGGAGGTATGGGCTAGCGATGATTTTCATCGTTTCAAGTGGTTGTGTTTCCTAGCGTTTGGATTTGCACTTACTCACACTTAAACCTGGAATCCTTACCACCCTTTAGTGTAGATATACAAAAATGCAAATATGTGGCCAGCTAAGAACATGGTATAATAAAATCGCACATAAATATGTAAATTAGGGTGGCTCTTAATAAAATAAAGTGTTCAAACTCTCGGTCTCACCCGCTAGAAATATGTGAATAGCAAAAAAACAGAGAAATACAAAGTTTCGGGCCAATCCAAAAACATTTAGTCGTGGAAAATATGACTTTTATGGGGAAAATATGACTTTTTTCAGATTTTACAAAAAGTTCGTTCTATAGTTTAATTTTTCCGACAAGTTGTTATATAATTCGGGATCAGTATTAAAATATGCTTTCAAAAAGATATAAAACTTCAAAATCGAATAAAACCTCGCCAAGAAATAGACCACTTTTGTGATAAAAAAAATAACTAGCTCATGAAATTTGATGGCATTTTTTTCAACTTTTAGAAATTAATGAAAGCCATAATTTCTTTTTGGTTTCTATACTTATAAGTACTCGGATATGAAGTATTGTTTTTTTTACAACGTTGCTAACCTATTGCGCATTGTGACCAAAAATGGGAAATTTTTTTGATAAAATTTTGAAAACTCCTTTTTCAAGTTCAAAAAAATTTTCATAAACAAAATTAAAAAAACTGGATCAGAAACTTTAAGAATTTTTTTGACAAGATTTTATTTTTGCGGATTTCGAGAAAAATGGGAGTTTAGTAAAATATTCTGTAAATGAACTCTTTCTAAATACTTTGTATCAAAAATTCATCACTTTTCTACTTTTAAATATTATATTTTATCTTAATGGCCTAGGGTTTTGGGAAAAAAATAATATGACCTAATTAACCCTTTTCTAATTGGGGTCATATATGACCCCAAGCTAATAAAAGACAATTTATTCAAAAGATAATTCTATTTATTTTGGTATATTTTAGGGTGATTTAGTGTGCGATTCAAGTTGTTTTCTGGAAACACTTACGACTTGCAATAAGTATTACTTTTTTTATTTTATGTTATTATATTAATTTTGTATTTCATATTCTTTTCAATAAATTGTCTTTTCTTAGGGTCATTTGTGGGTCTTCTTATTTTATTTAGAAAAATATAGATAATTTTTATAAAAGTTGTTTTAATTTATAATCGCGAACAATAAGCAGATAATTGCACCAAAGATATATCACAATGGATTATTTTGATCTCAGGAGCACTGATGCCTTAAATAAATAAAAATTAACCGAATTATTTTTCTTCAATTCTAAATAGCGGTTTCACCGAGTTTAACAGAAAAACTTGTTTTCGGTAATTTTAATCTAAAAGTATCTTAAAATCAAAAGCTTTCCTTGGCAAATAATGGGTTAGCGTTCTCGGATTTATTCCAAGTTTTAGGAGCGGAACTTCTACACATTTCGTTATTATATTTTAAGCGTCGCATCTAAAATTTCGGTAGCACTTACAAAATGTTTGAATTTTTTGAATAAATTGTCTTTTATTAGCTTGGGGTCATATGTGACTCCAATTCCAAAAGGGTTAATGGGGTCATATTATTTTTTTCCAAAACCCTAGGCTATTAAGATTAAATATAATATTGAAAAGTGTAGAAAAGTGATGAATTTTTGATACAAAGTATTTAGAAAAAGTACATTTACAGAATATTTTATTAAAATCCCATTTTTCTCGAAATTCGCAAAAATAAAATCCTTGTCAAAAAAATTCTGGAATAAGGATTTACTTACAAATTCACACAGTTAATCTGTAACATATATTTAACAAAACTGTAAGGTTTTAGATCCAGTTTTTTTAAATTTTGTTAAAGTAAATTTTTTAAAACTTGTAAAAGGAGTTTTCAAAATTTTATAAAAAAAATTTCCCATCTTTTGTCTCAATGTGCAATAGGTTAACAATATGGTAATGAAGCAGTACTTCATATCTGAGTACATGCAGGAACAGAGACCAGAAAAAAATTATGGCTTCAATCAATTTCTCAAAGTTGAAAAAATGCCATTAAATTTCATGAGCTAGTTTTTTTTTAGCACAAAAGTGGTCTGAGGCATTTCCTATTTCTTGGCGAGGTTTTATTCGATTTTGAAGTTTAATGTCTTTCTGAAAGGATAATTTAATACTGATTCCGAATTAAATAACAGCTTGTCGCAAAAATTAGATTATAGAACGAAATTTTCGTCAAATCTGAGAAAAGTCATATTTTCTCCATATAAACACATTTGAAATTTTCAATCGCGTTGAGGCACGACTAAATATTTTTAGCTTGGCCCGAAACTTTGTATTTCTCAGATTTTTTGCTATTCGCATATTTCTAGGGGGTGAGACAGAGAGTTTGAACACATTTTTTCCCTCCATATAATGAAGGGCCACCCTAATGTATATATTAGGGTAGTCAACCGGATAAGAATTATTGTGGAAAAATAGATGGTAATTTTGGTTTTGAATCGAAAAAATTTGAACTTTTTCTCTAAATTAAACATAACAAGTAAGAAACGAGTAGTGGAAACAAAAGTCCAAAAATAAAAATCGGTTAAACCGAAAACCGCCAATAACCAAAATCGCCAAATATAAAATCGCCAATTTCAAAAATCGAAAAAAAAACGGCAAAATCAAAACTCACAAAATAAAAAGGAATCGTTAAAGTCAAAAATCGCCAAAAACCGAAAATCGTGATTACCAAAAATTGCTAAAAACAAAATTCACCTAAATCAAAAATCGCAAAAAAGCTAAAAATCGCCAAATTAAAAATCATCAAAATCAAAATTGGCAACAGAAATATCTCTAAAGTCAAAAATCTCCAAAACCGAATAACAAAAATCGACAAAATCAAAAACCGCCGAATTAAAAAATTTTCAACACGGAAAATCGCAAATAACAAAAACGACAAAATCAAAATTCGTAGGCCGAAAATGGCGAATAACAAAAATGGCAAAAATCAAAAACCCAAAAATCAAAAATCGCTAAAATAAAAAAATCGCCAAAATCAAAAATCGCAAAAAATAATTGCCGATGTGTCTCGGTCAAATATTTTTGGTAGTTGCAAACATCATCACAAAGTCATTATACCCTGACCAACTGGTGTTATAGTATAAAACAAACAAACAAACAAACAAACAAACAAACAAAAAAAAAAAATTAAAAATAATTTTTTTATAAGATTATTTTCATAAAATTTAACAAATTTGTATCTTTAGTAGTTAAAAATTCTTCTGAATTTATCTTTCTCATATTTTGTATATGTATTTAAAAGAAAAAAATATATTCCCCATTTACTTAAAGTTTTTTTGTTTATTTGTGGAATTGATTATTATATTTGTTATATAGTTTTTTTTTTATTTGGAATTGATTATTATATTTGTTATATAGTTTTTTTTTATTTGCAATATTTTGAAATTTCGCTTTTTAATCGTAAGTTGATCGATTAATCGAAGAATTTTTAAAACTGGGTTGCTTGATTGTTCAATAAAAATATTTTTGATTTTTTAATCGATCAAAGTTGAAACCCGTACAGTTGACAACCCTAATATTTTCCATTAAAATATAATAAATACGAAGTGGGTATTAAAAAGGAAGAATGTTAAGGACAGTTGCAATATATATAAAAAGGATATTAACATTGAAATATATTAAATACATTTCTGTAGTATACAAAGTCAAAACAAAATTGGTGTTTGGACAACATATGTAAGTAAAAACAGGAATATATTATTTTTTTTATTAAAAATATTCATGAATATTTAAACGTACGTCTAGAAACAACATTGGATGGGAGAGAAAAGTGAATGAACTTTTTTACAGAAATACATATAAAAACGAATATTTTATATATTAAATTGCTAAGATTTGCACTTTTCGTATTAAGAGATCAATTAAAGTAACAAAATAGTTAAAAAAAAGTGAAATAGATACTATTCTTTGAGTAAGTATGTATCGAAAAGTTGGATCATAACCAAAGAAATTAATATGCGATTGAAATAAGACGGAAGTTGTCTTTTTTGGATCCAGTTAATTACATTTTAGCTAGAGCATAGGTTGTCGCAATAAATCACTTTTTTTTAATAGATATTAAACTACTGCACAATTCAACATTTGCTGCAAAAATGTCATTCTCAAAAATTTCATGCATTGCTATGTCATGTCAACTCAAACAAGGTGTTATGCCATGTCATGCCAACTCAAACATGCTGTCTTAGCATGTTATTGCAACTTAGCTAAGCTGTTGTACGTTGTTCTGGTCAATACCATGTCTTTTAATGTTTTTTCTGCAGCATGTTCACAGCTTCGTATGAAAATATGGATTATTCTTTAAAATTTTTCAATAAAGATCCTAAATCAAATCAAATAAATAATTGATTAAAAAATTTTCAAATTGAAAAAAAAACTTTTATTTCGAAATTAAACTTTATTTTTATAATCCATATAAAACAAACAAAACATTTTAAATCCAACTAATGACATATGTATAAAGAAAAATATTTTTCAGTCTTTAATTTTTTCCAATAAAAGGTTTACGGTTATTTTTCTGCTTTATTCATCATTTGAATTCATAAAGTCAAATTTATTTTGAAAAATATATACAAACCAAATTTGAGAAAATAACTTTGCAACATTTTGTATATTGATAGATTTATGTGAAAATCGGGAAGCAGCTTTATATGGGGGCTATGACAAAGAATTGCCATATGGGCTTTATTTTTAGAAAATGATAAATGGATGTAATAAACACACACAGCCCAATTTGACCGAGATCTATATGATAATTTGGATCTTATAGCAATTTAAGCCGATTTCATAGGGGTCATTTGAATGGGGACTACGTCTGAACATAGACCGAATTTCACCAGTTTCAATAGCTCTCATCCTATGGCCGACAAAAGCTTATATACCAAATTTCACTAAAATATTTTCATATTTGCGACTGTAGTTTGATTAAAAGATTTACATGGACACACAGACGGACAGTAAAGAAATGTCGCATGTGTCACATGTGTCGCACGTGTTGACATGTTAATTTTCCATGTTCAGTGTGCAAAATCACTGTAAAAATTATGCATAGATTTGATTTGAATTTATTCGACAGTGTCTATATATGTCATTGTCAAACATGTATGAGCGGCATAGCATGAATTAACACTTGCATGATGTGACACATGTCGCATGTTGTATAGTTCAACAATTGCAGGTCTTTAATAGATATTCTTTGCAAAAATTTCTGTAGGTACTTCTGCGTAATTTTCAATAATTTTAAATTGTAATTTTATTCTGTTTCCCCAATAGACACTGGGATATCAGCTATAATTTTCCCACTGTGCTGATGTTTGGAACTACCAAAAACATTTGACCTAAAACCCCTTTTATTATAGCGATCGAGTCAGAATCACTTTTGAGTCTATCTGTCTGTTAGTCTCTCTGTCTATGTGGGTGCCACCAGTCCATCCGGAGTAAAGCATAAGTTGAAGCAAAAGGCAAAAATTATTGGGACTGATGACAATTGCTGATGATGCGTTGGGTGTAACATGAGTTGAAAAACGAGTTTGGAATGTTGTCGATAGCAGGCCGTTCACTGATAGAGATAGCGGGAAGAATGAGTGTAGGAGATGAGTGTGTTGAGAAGGTGGAGAAACATGAGCTGAAAGCGAGTTTGAGAATGTTTGCGTCAGCTACCTCACTGACAAGATAATATTAAAGATGAGTTGAAGACAAAAGTGTTGATTGATGTCATACGCGCGAGTGAATAAAGAGTGTTAACAGCTGTCGAGATGAATCGGAAGGCGGTTGTTTTTCTTGTCCGGATTGTTAATGATTGACTATCTATGATGAATCTTCAAAATGGCTTTTTGAGAACGGCCCTTCAGGAAGTTTCGTGGTAGCTGTGACTCATAGAACAGCAGACTTTTAGATCGGCACAACCCCTTAACAAGGAGTGGACTGATTTCCAAAAGCATCTCTCCAAACCGTCTTATGGCGGGTCGTTGGCAGACGAATAGTCTCCTACCCAATATTAAGAGCCTTGTGGGGTTCATGTGTGGTTATTACACACATAAAGAAGTGATCCAAAAACTAGACCTGTAAGTCCATTTATGTCTTAGTTTGCATTTTAATCTGCTTCCCGATATTTAGTCAAATCTGTCATAAAACAAACAAGTACGACAATTATAGTCGGTCTAGACCGACTATACGATACCCTATACCATGCGTTTAGAGACCCTATCTCTCAGGCCCAACTAACTGGATATAGAAAATAAGCATAAACCAAATTTGAGTGGAATTTTTCTTAATTTTTTTGGCTGCAGATATGAAAAATTTCATATCGGATGCTATATCTATATGGGGACTAGACCCAAAAATCGACCGATCCTGACATTGTTTGGTAAGGTCTCTTGTATTTTGCAAAAATATATACGAACAAAATTTGAGAAGAATCAGTGCAATATTTTTGTTTTTTGATAGATTTAAGTGAAGATCGGGAAGCAGCTGTATATGGGGCCAATGACTAAGAGTTGTCCAATAGGGATAATTTTTGGACTACTGATTAATGGATGTAATATATACATACAAACCAAATTTGACTAAGATTTGTATGATAATTTGGATCTTATGGCAATATATGTTGATTTGTATGGGGGCTGGGTCTGAACATGGACCGATTCTTACCAATTTCAATAGCGTTCATTCCATAGCCGATAAAAGATCAAATGCCAAAGTTCGTCAAAATATATTCATATTTGCGACCTGCAGTTTGATTACAAGCTTTACATGGACACACAGACGGACGGACGGACGGACATCGTTAAATCGAATCAGATAGTGATTCTGATTCGGTCGGTATAATTAAAGATGGGTGTAGGTCAAATATTTTTGGTTGGTACAAACAACAGCACAAAGTCATTATACCCAAACCACATAGTGGTATTGGGTATAAAAAATATTGCATAGATCTTTCTCAAATTTGGTTTGTATATGTTTCTGTGTAGAACAAGTGACTTTACTAAATATCGGTCCCATAGGATAATTGAATCATATATGAACCTTTCCATATCTGCAGGTCACAAATAATAAGAATGTCACTTAAACTTGGTTTCGATGTCCAATTATGAACTCAGTAAAGTTAAATCTAGGAACAGTCGATTTAAACCGACTAAAATTTTCTTATTTGTTTATAGTGAGCATTAATATAAAGATACTCGTTTGATTTCTATTCTCTACCAGATTATTAATTTATTCTCTACCAGATTGAAATTTGAAGTAAATATAATTGAGTACAGATCATTGAAATTCAACCACAATAACGGTGATTTATAAGTTGTAATAAATATGAATCCGACGTTAAAATCGCACCCATACTATCCTAAGTCTATTTAATTCATAAATCACACCTGTTTGATTTATAATTTTAGGAAAATTCTTCGAATACTTTCAATTCATTCAACTCATTCAACTCTTCTAAGTACAAACACATGTCTACTAGGGTGGCCCTTCATTATATGAAGGGGAAAAAGTGTTTGAATTTGAAGTCTAACCCCTCAGAAATATGCGAATAGCAAAAACACTGAGAAATACAATGTTTTGAGTCAATCCAAAAGAATTTAGGGTTGCCGCAATACGACTGAAAATTTCAAATGTGTTTATATGGGAAAAATATGACTTTTTTTTTTTCAGATTTTACGAAAGTTTCGTTCTATAATCTAATTTTTCCGATAAGTTGTTATATGAATCGGTATCAGTACTAAATTATCTGTTCAAAAACTATATAACTTCAAAATCGAACAAAAACCCGCCAAGAAATAACACTTTGTGCCAAAAAAAAACTAGGTCATGAAATTTGATAGCATTTTTTCGACTTTGAGAAATTGATTAAAGCCATTATTTTTTTTGTCTCTATACTTATAAGTACTCAGATATGAAGTATTGTTTCATTACCACGTTTTTAACCTATTGCGAAATGAGACCGAAAATGGGAAATTTTTTTGATAAAATTTTGAAAACTCCTTTTTCAAGTTTTAAAAAATTTTCTTAAACAGAATTTCAAAAAATCGATCTGGCACTTTAAAGTTTTGTTAAATATATGTTATAGATTAACTGTGTGAGTTTTTAAGCGAATTCCTCTGCCAGAATATTTCTTTCAAAGAATTTTTTTTTGCGAATTTCGAGAAAAATCAGTTTTTTGTGAAAAAAATGTACTCTTTTTAAATACTTTGTATCAAAAATGTATCACTTTTCTACTTTTGAATCTTATATTTTATCTTAATATCCTAGGCTGAAAAATATAATATGACCTCATTAACCCTTTTGGTACCTCAAACTTTAAAGTGGATATGAGGTCCGATTAGTATTAAAATAAATTATTAATCATGATTCAACTCTTAGTACTCAGATCTCTGCAATAATTTAGTATCCTCAAGACATCAATTAAAATTTGGTGAAATTTTTTTTAAATAAAAAATTTTGCCCTAAAAATATACATTTTACGATTAAATAGATAATTCTTCTTTGAAGCGCAATTTATTATACCCTGTACCATTATGTCACGACTTTATGCTGATGTTTGTAACTACCAAAAATCTTAGACGTACACCCACCTTTTATTAAACAAATCGACTCGAATCAATTTATAAGTCTATTTAGCTATGTATTTCCGTCCGTATGTCTATAAGTACATTGTAAACCTTGTAATCAAATATGAATATATTTTGATGAAATTTGCTATATGGGTAATTCCATGTCAAATCAACCAATGGGTGTACACTACCTTCTCCAAATTGTATGATTTTTCGTAGGAAGACAGATTATTACAGAACTAAAATAAGTGCAAAGTTTGAGAGCACTGGCACTTCTGTATCCGGAAATATGTGGTCTTGAAAATCGTAAAAAAAGGTCAAAATTTACAAAGTTGTACTTACTTAATTATCATTTTCTTGAAAAGTATTATAGTTACGCAACTCATCAGGGTTGCATTTGAAAGGCTAATTAATTACCTTTAATTTGATATACAACATGATTTTTTTTTTTGGAAAGGTCCAAGGTCACATCTCTTGACCAATAATTCGGGAGGCTATAGCTGTAAAAACGACAATTTTAAAAATCTGAAAAAAATGTATGTTTAAGATTGGTTCCTTCCCTAAAGTTCCAAAAAATTTCAGACTGTGGGTATGCTTGGATCCAGAAATATTTATCATAGAGTAAAGGTAGATATTTAAAAAGTCGGTGCTGTTACTGTTACTGTTTATGAATGTGGTTGGTTGTGCTCGTGAGCGTCGGCGGGCTATGCACGCACGCCGCTATTTGTTTCTGGTTCTTTAGCTCTGTACTGTACTCAGTACAGACCTGTGTTAGGGTTGGTTTGTCAGGTAATTATGTTAGAGCGAGACAACAGTATAAATGTTGTCGGGTGTGGTTCGTAGTGTCAAATAACTTGGATAGAGAGAAATTATTGAAAAACGAGAAGTCAAAGGAAGCACCACGAAAAAAAAACCATTCTAAGCACGTTGCTTTAAAAAACCACATGTGTTGCTATAAAATCAATATTTTTAAATAAAACCAAAAGTGTTCAAAGTGATGGTTTTTTGCCTCTGTAAACAATATGTCATTTAATACAATATATTGTTGTAATCCATTTAAAAAAGTTGCTCATGTCCGGAATGCAAGAGGACTTCGAAAAGTTCAGCAATGGATGACTGGAATTAGTAATAACATTTCAATATCAAATAAAATATGTGATATATGCAGAAGAGAACTTTCTAAATTAAAAGGAAGTGTAAACAATAATATTCAATCTATGAACGAGCCAGAAAACGAGACTTCAGACTCGGAAAGTGAAGCATCAGTTTCGGGAGATGTTCGAATTTCTAAGTTAAACGAAAGTTTAACATATTTACAAGAATCTCCAATATGTTCGAGAAAAATTCCATTAAAAGGGTATACAACTAGAAAGTTAGAAAAAATAACAACATCAATTAAAACCAACATTTTCCCAAATTCAACACCTTCAACCTCTCACGTATGCCCAGAATCGGAAATAATCGAACAACTAAAAGAAAAGTTTAAATCAATAACTAAAAACAGTGATAAAATTCAACTTTTAACTATTTTACCTAAAAGCTGGACATTGAAAAGAATGGAGGAGGAATTTCAAATAACAAATTTCATGGCACGAAATGTAAAAAACTTGGTTGAGACAGAAGGCGTATTGAGTACACCGAATCCAAAACTTGGAAAACGATTGCCATTAGAAATTGTTGATGTGGTGAAAATCTTTTATGAAACTGATGATGTCAGCAGATGTCTACCAGGATGTAAAGACTACGTGTCAATAACAGAAAATGGTGTAAAAGTAAAAAAAAATAAAAGACTTTTACTCGGAAATCTTCGAGAAGTTTATGCTATATTTAAAGAAAAACATGAAGGGATAACTATTGGAATTTCTAAATTTTGTGAACTTCGGCCAAAAATGTGGTTCTAGTGGTTTGTAAAATACATCAAAATACAAAACTAATGCTCCACGCAATAAACCTGAAAAAATTGACAGAAAATGTGCAGGATTTTGTGCTGGAAACTTATAAAGATTGTTTAAAAAGACTTATATGCAATCCCCCATCACCAAATTGCTACCTTGGCAGATGTAGCATGTGTCCAGATATACAAAATTTTAAAGAGAAACTTGGTGAATTATTATTAGAAAATGAAATTGATGAAATCATATATAAACAGTGAATAAGTGTAGATAGAGACTCTTTGGAAACTATTATTAAAGAAACTGATTCTTTTCTGGATTCTTTATGCGAAAAACTGCAAACTCTTCTACCCCATTCATTCGTATCTAAAGAGCAGGGTGCATTTATGGCTCACAAAAGGTCTGCGTTGGAAGAAAATGAGTATTTAGTAATTTGCGACTTCTCCGAAAATGCAACTTTTGTGGTTCAGGATTCTGTGCAAGGCTTTTTATGGAATAATAGCCAGGCCACACTATACCCAATAGCAATTTATTACAAATCAAATGGAAAATTAGAAACTACAAATTTTATAATAATATCAGACTGTCTAATACATAATACCATAGCAGTTCATTTATTTCATCGCCACCTAAATGAGTTTTTAAAAAACAAGTTTTTGAAAATACCAAAGAAAATTTTTTATTTTTCGGACGGTTCTTCCGCTCAATTTAAAAATAAAAAAAACTTTGCCAATTTATGCCATCATAGCGAAGATTTTAATTGTTCCGCTGAGTGGCATTTCTTTGCTACCAGTCACGGCAAAGAACCTAGTGATGGTCTTTGGGGAACGGTAAAGCGTGAAGCACGAAGAGCCAGCTTGCAACGTCCATTCGAAGATCAGATAACTACTCCTCTCCACTTGTATAATTGGTGTCAGCAAACTCTTCAGAACTGCAACTTTGCATATTTAACGGAAAAAGATTATGAAGAAGAAGAGAAATTGCTAACTGATAGATTTATAGGATTACGTACAATTCCGGGAACTCAAAAGCAGCACAGCTTCATACCAATTTCAAAAACACAATTACAAGCTAAAATTTATTCCGCTGATAACAAATTTGTAATTGAAAACATTTATAATAAAACTAAACAACAACAGCATTCATCATAATAATGTCAACAACAACAACAACAACAACAACAACAACAACAGCATTCATCATAATAATGTCAACAACAACAACAGCATTCATCATAATAATGTCAACAACGCCAACAACGCCTACAACAACAGCATTCATAATAATAATAATTCACTTGTTAAATATCTACCTTTACTCTATGATAAATATTTCTGGATCCAAGCATACCCCCCAGTCTGAAATTTTTGGAACTTTAGGGAAGGAACCAATCTTAAACATATATTTTTTTCAGATTTTTAAAATTGTCGTTTTTACAGCTATAGCCTCCCGAATTATAGGTCAAGAGATGTGACCTTTGACCTTTCCAAAAAAAAAATCATGTTGTATATAAAATTAAAGGTAATTAATTAACCTTTCAAATGCGACCTTGATAAGTTGCGTCACTATAATATTAATCAAGAAAATGATAATTAAGTAAGTACAACTTTGTACATTTTTATAGTTTTTCCCGATATTCAAGACCTCATATTTCCGGATCCAGATGCGTCAGTGAACTTAAATTTAGGATTTTTCTTATTTCTCGGATACACTTTAATCCTGCCAAAATTCAGCCAATTTGGAAACAGTGATGTAAAAAACAGCCATATTTTAAGTTGAGTTCAGATGGTTTAACCCATATACGCTTTTGTAGCCCATCGCAAGATCCAGATTATCATATTAATCCTATCATAAAACCCCTATCAGACCTACTAAAATTATAGTAAGATCCAGATTATCATATACATATGTCGATAAAATTTTGTGTAGGTGTGTGTATTCAACCCTCTAATCAGTAGTCTAGAAATAAACTTGGTTGGACCATTTTAGTAGTTAGTCTTCACATAAAGCTGATTCGCGATCTTCACTTAAATCTATGAATAAGCCAAATAGTGCATAGATTTTTTTAAAATTTGGTTTATATATATTTTTGAGAAATGTAAGTAACTTTACTAAATATGGTCATGATTGGCCCATTTGTGAACCGATAGCATTCAAATTTGGTTTGTGCTTAATTTCTTTATCCAGTTAATGCCTCAGCAAAGTTGGAATCAAGATCCTCTCTTGAAATGCATGGTATAGTGTATTGTATAGTCGACCCGGACCGACTATATTTGTTAGCATAATGTTTAACTTTTTTTTAGATCGTCAAGCTTTCTTATAAAACCCTTAACGTAAAATAGATTTAAATTGCTTTTTTAAATACGGCCTCATTTAGAACATTTTTATTTCCCTCACCCAATGTCAGTATGAATGTAACTTATGTGTTTTGCAACTTATATTCCCTTTGATGTCTGTTGTTTTTGGTGCCAATCTAATATTAATCTTGTTTTATTTCATTGATAGTTAATGCTTCTTAATAAATACAATGATATATAAATTATTACTATTTTAGATTGCATTTCTGTTGAGACACAAGTATTATCAAAGTAAAATGCAAATTTTATATAAATCTTTACATAAGTACGAGTATGTATTTCCTCGTATGTATCATATAATAGAATATGTCACATCTTAGTATTTTTTATCATGCAACGTTGTGTTGTCTTTATGTAAGTATTTAGGCACATATAAAATTATTTTAAACGTATTGCTACTTCTTAATTAAGATCCTTGCTAAATTCTTATAGGAGCAACTATTGTAGTTTATATATATTTACTGTAATTACATTTTATGTTAAAGGTATGTTAATTTTGGTTAAAGGTGGGATAAAGTTTTCGTTTAATGTACGAGTATATATGAGTGTTAAGAATGGTATTTGTGAATTACTAATGAAATATTGATTGCTTTTAATGCATGTTAATTGGATTTGTCAGAATTTTATTTAATAATTAAGTAAGAGCTTTTGAAGTTTAATTTGAACAGCCTTAACATATTTAACCAAATAAATGTGCACGAATGTAATAAAAACTTTTTGTCAAATTAAGAAGAAGCCGTCAGGCTTATGTTTTGCGAAGTGAAATTATATTGAATTTATAAAATGATTTTCAGTATGATTGATTTAACAAGATGATAATCTTCATTTTTTAAAATCGCCCAATGAAAAATCGTTAATTATAATAATAAAAAAAAAAAAATATGTGTAAAGAAAAAAAAAGTCGGCCAGGACCGACTATACGATACCCTATGCCATGGGTTTAAATACCCTATCTCTTAGGTCCAACTTATAGGATATAGCAAATAAGCATACACCAAATTTGAGTGGCATTGTTATTAATTTTTTTGCCTTCAAGTTAGAAAAGCTTTTATCGGCTGCTCTATTTATACACATAGTAGTGTAGGGTATAAAAACTAAGAAAAACACTCAAACAGAAAATGAAAATTGAACCGAAAACAAATTTTTGGCTGAACTAATGGAAAAATTACCAAATAAGAACTAAATAATTTTTTTTTAAATGAGTTTGTACTGAGTTTGTACTGATGTTAGTAACTACTATACCTACCGCTTATTAAACCGATCTACGCAGAATTGCTTTCTGCGTCGTCCGTCCGTAAACCATTGTTAACCATACAATGATCCCTACGACAATGATTTATATTGAGATAAGATCCGGATTATCATAGAGATCTCGGACAAATTTTTCTTATGTGCGTTTAATACATGCGTTTATTATCAGTACAAAAATAGACACCGTAGGTACATTCTTGGGAATAGCTCCCACATAAAGCTGCTACAGAATTAATTTTTCTCAAACGGTCCATTTTTCGATGAAATGCCCATATAAAAATAGCATCCGATATACATTTTTTCATATCTGCAGGCCATAAAATAATAACAACAGCATTAAAATTTGGTTTATGCCTATTTGGTATATCCAAATAGTTGATCTCAAGACCCTTTTGTATATTAACCTCGATAGTATGTACAGTAATATTCATTAAATTCTTCTGCCAAACTTCATGCGTGCATTTTTAGTACACATACATACAACTGCAAAAATTTGTGCAACATCTGAGAACAATGTTTATTTCACAATTTTTTGAAATTGTTTCACATCTTTGCTTGAGAAAAATAAAATAAATAAAAATATATTAAATAAATTATAATCAAATATTTATAATAAATAATTTTATAAGAGCCTAAAGGTATGCTATTCAATTTTAGCCAATTAGAAATTTATCGCATTCCATTGTAATTGTATATCACGGACTCTATGTTGAATTGCGAATTGCTAAAATTGAATAGCATACCTTTAGGCTCTTATAAAATTAATTATTAACAAACTCATTTATATATCTTCTGTATGTTAAGAAATTTAATAAATTTTATTTAAATATTCATAAATTTTTTTTATGATTAACAAATCATTCTAGAATTTGCATTCGAAGTTCGAGTGCTGAGCTATTCCAGTTAATGTGATAAGTTTGAACATGTATCGATTTCAAAAAATTTCAAAAGTGTTTGTCATTGAGCTAATAAACCAAATTTCTTACAAATATCTTTACATTTGTCTGAATCGACTCAGAATCGATTCAATAAATTGACCAGTGTCGCTAATAACTACTACACTAAAAATCTGCTATTAATTAAAACGTATTATTTTTATACCCTCTACACACTGGTGTAGAGGTGGTATTTATAAGTTCGCCAATCCATTTATAATAATTAGAAAAAAAATCTGGACCTCATAGAATATATAAATTCCTGATCCCTATAAACAGCGGAGTTTATATAGCGCTGTCCTTCTTTCCGCCTGTGGTATTCACTAACCCGCCCTCAATAGGTCATTTGATTTATTGACATCCTGAGCGGATTGTTTTTTAAAATCATCAAAATCAGGTTAATAAGATCCGAAATTGCAATGAAAATGTAAATAAAAAAATATGATTTTTTCTATGTTGTTCTTGTTGTTATTGTTATTGTTGTTATTTCAAATTTTGTAATTTGTATATCATAGTTGTAATTAGGCGCGAGAAGTTTTTTCTTTCAAAAACTCCATTTTTTATACCCTTCACATCACAGTGACAAAGGATATATTATAGGTTTGTCATTCTATTTGTAGCGGATCGAAAAACTAATTTCAGATCCTATAAAGTATATATATTCTTGATCCTTATAAAAGCTCAAGTCGATATAGCGATGTCCGTCGAAATCACGCTGATTTATAAAATTAACCATTTACCTGGGTAGAGTTAAAACAATATTTATTGCCGTTATGCCCACCAGGCTGGTATTTAAAATGGGGTAAATCAGGAATGATTGTGCTTAGTTATGACCTAAAATTTGTAGACACCTCTAAAAAAAACAAACAATCCAGTTTGTTTCTTGTAACATTTTAGTGGTTGAACATTCACAGTTACAAAAAACCCGCAAACAAATGATGCAAATATATTATACCAAAAAACACAACTACCATGATATAAGTAGTATTGCCACATACTTTTTTTTTATCGTTATCACGATATAAAAAAAAATCGCCGGTATGGAAGAAACAATAAAATCCGTAAAAAGTGAAATGAAAAATGAAAATTGAAAAATCAAAAACGTAAAGTAAAAAAGGAATAATTTAAAATTAAAAAATAAATAATAAAGAATAAAAATAATAAATATTAAAAGTTGGAAATTAAAATTAAAAACTAAACACTAAAAATTTAAAAAAGATTTAAATTATTAATAAAAAATACGTGGTTTTGCTTTAACAAAGTACCTTTTATAAAATAGTACCTTTTCGAAAAATGCTTCTTTGCTTAAAAAAATTATTTTTTTTTAAAGTAAATTTTCTTAAAAAAATTCCTTTTCTTTTAAAATATCCTTTCCCTTAAAAGTAGAAAACATTTTCTTAAAAAGTACTTTCTTTTAAAAAAGTACATTTTCTAAATAAATAATTTTCTTCAAAAAGTATCTTTTCTTAAAAGTATTTTCATAAAAGAACAAACCATTGTGTTGAAGAAAAATTAGTTCTTTCTGCAGAAGATATTCATAGCGGTAAATTACTACATTTTCAATTTTTAAAGCAATATCACAACAAAATAAGTGCAACTGTTATAAAAAAATTAAAGAAGAGTTTCCTGACAGATTTGAACAATTCAAACCCAACAAGACCACTCTAGCATTCATAGCAAATTCTTTCCACGCAAATAGTAACGAAATCCACATTGAGCCATTTGGAATTGATACTGGATCTCTAGAAATGCAATTGATCGATTTAAAAGTAACGCTTAATGGAGTGAAAAATTTATATAGTTGAAAAGCAAGTTGGAAGAGTTGGAGGTCCAGAAATGTTTGTACGTAACGCAAAAAAGTGACAGCTTTAAAAGAAACGCCGAGAGTTGAGGCAGTTGAAATATGGAGTTCTGACTATCTTCGGATCGACATATTCATGCGAGCAAGCGTTCTCTTCCATTAATATTATAAAAGTAAAAAATTAAATAAAGTAAGAAGCCAACTAGCATATGAAAATTTAGAGTCATGTTTGAAACTTAAAATAATAAGCTATGAGCCAAATTTATCCAAACTTTCTAGAACCAAGCCAAGCTTGCGCTTACATTGAATTTATTTGAATAAATAGATATTTTTGATGTGGAAACATCTATGCGTGCAGGGGGTAAATTTCAAAAGTAGCGTTACATGTAAGCGTAACATGTGAGCGTAATATGTGAGTCGTAAGACAAAATGTGATTGTATTGGTGAAAAAATTATGATATTATGATAACTTGTTTGAAAATTAAAAATGAAAAAAAAAAAAAATGAAAAATAAATATGAAAAATAAAAAATGAGAAATGAAAAATAAACAAGTAAGGAAATTATAGTCGGTCTAGACCAAATTTGAGTGGCATTTTTATTAAACTTTTTGGCTGCAGATATGAAAAATTTCATATCGGGTGCTATGTCTATATGGGGACTAGGTCCAAAAATGGACCAATCCTGACCATGGTTGGTAAAGTCTCTTGCATTTTGCGAAAATATATACAAACAAAATTTGAGATGAATCAGTGCAATATTTTTGTTTTTTAATAGATTTAAGTGAAGATCGGGAAGCAGCTCTATATGGAGCCTATGACCAAGTGTTGTCTCATAGGCACCGTTTTGGGACTATTCATTAATGGATGTAATAAACACATGCAAACCTAATATGACGAAGATCTATATGACAATTTGGATCTGATGACAATTTATGTCGATTTTATAGGGGTCATTTGTATGGGGGCTAGGTCTGAACATGAACCGATTCTCACCAATTTCAATAGTGTTCATCCTATGGCCGATGAAAGCTTATGTACCAAATTTTGTCAAAATATATTCATATTTGCGACCTGCAGTTTGATTAAAAGGTTTACATGGACACACAGACGGACGGTATAATAAAAGATGGGTCTAGGTCAAATATTTTTGGTTGTTACAAACAGCAGCACAAAGTCATTATACCCAAACCACATAGTGGTATAGGGTATAATATGAAAAATAAAAAATGAAAAATGAAAAATGAAAAATAAAAAATAAAAAATGAAAAATGAAAAATTAAAAATTAAAAATTAAAAATTAAAAATAAAAAATGAAAAATAAAAAATGAAAAATGAAAAATAAAAAATGAAACATGAAAAATAAAAAATGAAAAATAAAAAATGAAACATGAAAAAAGAAAAATAGAAATTGGAAAATGAAAAATGAAGAAAAAAGTTAACAATGAAAAATAAAAACAAGTAAGAAAATTATAGTCGGTCTAGACCGACTATACGATACCCTATACCATGCGTTTAGAGACCCTATCTCTCAGGCCCAACTAACTGGATATAGAAAATAAGCATAAACCGAATTTGAGTGGGATTTTTATTAATTTTTTCGGCTACAGATATGAAAAAGTTCATATCAGATGCTATATCTAAATGGGGACTAGGCCCAAAAATGGACCGATCTTGACCATGTTTGGTAAAGTCTCTTGTATTTTGCAATAATGTATACAATGTATACAATGTATACATTATTGATGTATACAAAATTTGAGAAGAATCAGTGCAATATTTTTGTTTTTTGATAGATTTAAGTGAAGATCGGGAAGCAGCTCTATATGGGGCCTATGACTAAGAGTTGTCCAATAGGGATCGTTTTTGGACTACTGATTAATGGATGTAATATATACATACAAACCCAATTTGACTAAGATTTGTATGATAATTTGGATCTTATGGCAATTTATGTTGATTTCATAAGGGTCATTTGTATGGGGGCTAGGTCTGAACATGGACCAATTCTCACCAATTTCAATAGCGTTCATCCTATGACCGATAAAAGATCAAATACAAAATTTCATCAAAATATATTCATATTTGCGATCTGCAGTTTGATTACAAGCTTTACATGGACACACAGACGGACGGACGGACGGACGGACGGACGGACGGACGGACGGACGGACATCGTTAAATCGAATCAGAAAGTGATTCTGATTCGATCGGTATAATTAAAGATGGGTGTAGGTCAAATATTTTTGGTTGTTACAAACAGCAGCACAAAGTCATTATACCCAAACCACATAGTGGTATAGGGTATAATGAAAAATAAAAATTAAAAAATAAAAAATTGAAAATAAAAAATGAAAAATTAAAAAAAAAAAAAAAAATGAAAAAAGAAAAATGAAAAACGAAAAATTAGAAATTATCCGGTTAAAATAATAAATAATAATAAATATTTTTATATTAACAGAGCCCCTGCAGTTGATTGCTATAAGTGATATGCTTTCTATTTGATTTTAAGAAAGTTCTATAAAAAAATCTTTAATTACTAGATGTTTACACATCTCCCCTGCGATCGTACTCACATGATTTTTTTCTTATGAATAAAAAGCTTAGTTTTTTTTATCAAAAAGGATTTTGTGGCTCTTTAAAAACTTTGACTCAAAAGGTTGCCGACCCCTGGTCTACTCTGGCTATAATTTCCTTTTTTGTTTTATTTTATCATATCACGACAAAAAATTTGTCTGAATGTCCTATCAAAACTTTATTCTTTGTTAGCATTCGCAATTTGCAATAAATTCTTTTGAGGACTTCAATATATAGTAAAGCATACCAAAATTTCATCGTTTCATTTTTCGACCTAGTTTCCTTATAAATAAATCATCCGATATAAACTTTTTCATATCTGCAGACGAAAACTTAAAAAAATGCCACTGAAATTTTATTTATGCTTATCTAAATGCTTGGTATAGGGTGTGTACGACCGACTGTAATTTTCTTACTCGTTTACATTAGAAAATGACCTTTAACAAAATGTAAATTTATACAAACAATTATATTGACCTTAAAAAGCCTAGAAAATGGATATATATTTTTAGGATATATTTTTAATTTTGAGTACAGTCGAACAGCCGGTTTTTTTAAATTTTATATAGATCACTATTTTTCGTTAATTGTTTTTGTATTTATTTCTGGTATAAATTTGTTTTTTATAGTAAAAGTTCAGGGTGGAGGTATCGAGAATTTTCAAATATGTTTGACATCATATTTACAACTGTCTATGTATTAGCCAACAAGTGAAAATACTTGAATAACATCCTTATAGAACTTTCCATAGCAATCGCCTTAATTTTCGGTGACATTCTCTGTCCCCATAAGTGTTTAAAACTTAAAATTTAGCTGGCAATAAATTGTGTATACATTAAATAATAATAAAATGTTACGTTTTTCTTTTGAAAGTTTTAAACTTATGAAAACTTCTTTGACATTTAAGCCAATTTTTCGGTAAATAATTGATAAATAATGCCCAACTGACCATTTCTTGTTGCTTCTTTAAACTTCATTTCATATTCATAAAGTGTTTTCGAAAAAAAAGATACTTTTTATACTGAGATTTTTTAAAATTATTTATGCAAATTAATTCAATGGAATTTTAATAACAACAACATCGACCCAAATAAACTGCAGACTTTAAACAATATACTCTGCTGATTTTGCCATTGAGATTATTTGCAACAATATGACCCTAACCGATTTTAAATATGATTTTCATTGCCTTTTTTGTTGTTTGTTTATTATTTTTATATGTTGGAATTCGATAGAAGATATTCACACAATCTCAAACAATAAATATTTAACACATACTAATATATGTACATAGACAAAAATTAATATTTATGTAAAGAACATAATAATAATGGTTTATATACTTACATTAGGGTGGCCTTTAATAAAAAAAATGTTCAACCTCTCTCTCTCTCTCTCTCATCACCTAGAAATATCTGAATAGCAAAAAAGAAAAGCTAAGAAATACAAAGTTTTGGGTTAATCAAAAGAAATTTAGAGGTGCCTCAACGCGACTGAAAATTTCAATTGTGTTTATATGGGGAAAATATGATTTTTTTCAGATTTTACGAAAATTTCGTTTTATAGCGTAAGTTTTTCTGCAAGTTGTTATATAAATCGAACTCAATTCTAAATTGTCTCTGTAAAAAGCTATATATCTTCAAAATCGCATAAAAACTCGGCAAGAAATAGCAATTGTCCCAGACCGCTTTTGTGCAAAAAAAAAAAAAAATAAATAAATCGTGAAATTTGACGGAAATTTTTTCACCTGTAAGAAATTAATTAAAGCCAACATTTTTTTTTAGTCTCTATACCTGTAAGTACTCAGATATGAAGTATTGTTTTATTACCACCTTGTAAACCTATTAAGCATTGAGACCGAAAATGGAATATTTTTTTGATAAAATTTTGAAAACTCCTTTTACAAGTTTTGAAAAATGTTCTTAAACAAAATTTAAAAAAATTGATCTTGCTCTCTAAGGTGTTGTTAAGTGCATGTTAGAGATTAGGTAAATCCCTATGCCAGAATTTTTTTGGCAAGGATTTAATTTTTGCGGATTTCGAGAAAAATGGGATTTTTGTAAAATATTCTGTAAATGTACTCTTTATAAATACTTTGTATCACAAATTCATCTCTTGTCTACTTTTAAATATTGTGTTTTATCCCAATAGCCTAGGGTTTCGGAAAAAATAATATGACCCCATTAACCCTTTTGGAATTGGAATCACATATGACCCCAAGCTAATAAAAGACAATTTATTAAAAAAATTCAAATAAAATATAATAAAATTCAAATATTGAAATCTATATAAATATATAACAAGTAAGAAAATTATAGTCGGTCTAGACCGACTATACGATACCCTATACCATGCGTTTAGAAACCCTATCTCTTAGGCCCAACTAACTGGACATTGAAAATAAGCAAAAACCAAATTTGAGTGGGATTTTTATTAATTTTTTTGGCTGCAGATATGAAAAAGTTCATATCGGATGCTATATCTATAAAGGGACTAGGTCCAAAATTGGACCGATCCTGATCATGTTTGGTAAAGTCTCTTGTATTTTGCAAAAATACGTACAAACAAAATTTGAGTAGAATCAGTGCAATATTTTTGTTTTTTAATAGATTTAAGTGAAGATCGGGAAGCAGCTCTATATGGGGTCAAAGGGATCATTTTTGGACTACTCATTAGTGGATGTAATGAACGCATACAAACCCAATTTGAGTAAGATCTATATGACAATTTGGATCTTATGGCAATTTATGTCGATTTTATATGGGTAATTTGTATGGGGGCTAGGTCTGAACATGGACCGATTCTCACCAATTTCAATAGCGTTCATCCCATGGCCAATAAAAGCTTATGTACCAAATTTCGTCAAAATATATTCATATTTGCGACCTGCAGTTTGATTACAAGCTTTACATGGACACACAGACGGACGGACGGACGGACGGACGGACATTGTTAAATCAACTCAGAAAGTGATTCTGATTCGATCGGTATAATTAAAGATGGGTCTAGGTCAAATATTTTTGGTTGTTACAAACAGCAGCACAAAGTCATTATACCCAAACCACATAGTGGTATAGGGTATAAAAATGAATCGTGGTGTGTTCGTCCGCTTAAAACTTGAAAACTACAGGACCAAAAGGGATACTTTCTTCTGCGATTTTGTTTGTAACTGCCACGCGAAGGTTTAGGAAAAAGAAAAGTACAAAAAGTCCAAACAGATGGCGCTGTACGCGGTTATTCCATTTTAACATCATATATTCTGAGTACTATGAGTGGGAGAGCTTTGTAAATTTGTGTGAGGTCTTTTGTTATCAATATGTATAGTCATACCGAAAATGGTCGGTATCGGTTAAGTGGGCGTGGTACCCCCCACACAAAATGAATTTTTAACATAATATATCTTGAGTACTGTTTTAGGGAGAGTTTTGCAACTTTTTATGAGGTCATCTATTATTGCTGTGAGTTGCTCTGAGTATCCGTTGTAAAAATTAGCATTATCGGAACAGAGGGCGTGGCACCTACAAAAAAATTAATCACTCAATATCAGACTCAATATCATGACAGGGAGAGCTTTGATACTTTATGTGACGTCATTAGTTGTTAGTGTAAGTACACCTGACGAAAATAGGCTGAATCGGATAAGTGGGTGGGGTACATCCCCTACAAAGTACAAATTATATATTATATATTGTGGTCTATTATTAAATAACTGTTTCTTTAAAAATATATATTCTTTTTCACCTTTCGGAAAATTTTATCATTTTTATTACGATTCCAAAAGAGTTCATAGTTACATTGGCCGGCATTCCCAGGATGCAACGCAGCATCGAAATCTCGCAACGCGTCGAACGGAAGAGGAACGTGCTATTGGAATGTAAGCAGTTCGACCAGAATGGTTGGAAATCGTGCGCGACAGTCAGAAGAGATCAACGAAGCACACAATGAGCAGCAATGATTAAGAAGAAGAATTATTCAGGTGAACATTGAGCATGCACCCTTTCGATATGAGCCCAACATTCAATACAGTTCGCACACATCGGTTCAATTCGGCCAGATGTCTGTCGTTTGTGAGCATTGCAATGGAGTTAAATTTGAGAAAGAACCGCCTGGATTGTGTTACGTGGGCGGAAAGATGGAATTGCCAAATTTCTTCCACCACCAGAGCCATTATGCACGCTGCTTTACGGTGAATCTCCTAATTCGAATTAAAGTTGGATCTGTCATTATTATGTCCCGAAACTATGCAATGGAACCCGACTGACTGTGACGATATTAATGAGTAATGTGATAGTGGCAAGGATTTTGAAAGAGCGGTTCAAGGGAGATGCTTAATTCCGCGAATTCCCTTGACTCAACCGATTTGACGTTCCAGTTCAAAGGTGTTCAGTTCCCAGTGAAACTTGCATGCTTTTCACACGGCCAGCCATATGTTGCGTGTTCCCGAGTTGGAAACCAGCCTCACTATTCATTTACTCTCTGGAGGAGAAAACAAAAAAAGGCTGTATGTCGTGCAGCACTAAATTGATTACAATCATTGTTCTATTCTTTTTTTAATTAATACTTGATTTTATTATATTTTCGCCAAATGTTGGACGGGACGAAGACCGTCGGGTCAGCTATCCTTATAATTATAAGATATTGAATTCAACTGAATTCAAGTTTTGTATTCAAATTATATTATTGCGTCATCGAAATTATGCCAATCAAAAAATCTTTTATGGACAAAGCGAAGTTTGCCGGGTCAGCTAGTAAAATATAAAAATTCAAATAAAATATAATACCGAAATGTGTAGGACTTCCGTTCCATAAATTTGGGATAAATCCGAGAACGCTAACCCATTATTTGCCAAGGCCAGCTTTGAATTTTAAGATATTTTTAAATAAAAATTGCCGAAAACGAGATTTCCTATTAAACTCGATGAAACCACTATTTAGAATTTAAGAAAAATAATTCGGTTAATTTTTATTTATTTAACACTTCAGTGCTCCTAAAATAATCCATTGTGTTATATCTTTGCTGCAATTATCTGCTTATTGCTCGCGAATATAAATTACAACAACTTTTAACGAATTTTGTTAAAAAATTACTTTATGTATAAAAACTATTTATATTCTTCTCGGAAGTGATATTGTTGCAAAAATAAAAGCGGTAAATAACACAGTTGAACGCGATGTTAAACTGATTGTTTTAATATTTATATTTTAAGTAACGTTTTTAAAAATTCAACAGAATTTGCAAAATAATTGAATTTTTTGCATAAATTGTCTTTTATTAGCTTGGGGTCATATGTGAACCAAATTCTAGAAGTGTTAATGGTGTCGTATTATTTTTTTCCGAAACCCTAGGCTATTGAGATAAAATATAACATTTAAAAGTAGAAAACTCATGAATTTTTGATAAAAGTATTTAGAAAGAGAACATTTACAGAATATTTTACAAAAATCCCATTTTTCTCGAAATCCGCAAAAATAAAAGCCTTGTTAAAAAAATTCTGGCTTAGGGATTTACTTAAAAATTTACACAGTTAATCTGTAGCATGTACTTAACAAAACCTTAAAGTTCCAGGTACATTTTTTTAAATTTCGTTTAAGCAAGTTTTTAAAAACTTGAAAAAGGAGTTTTTTATTAATTTCCCATTTTTGGTCTCAATGCGCAAAAGGTCAACAACGTGATAATAAAACAATACTTCATATCTGAGTCCTTACATGTATAGAAACAAAAAAGAAATTATGGCTTTAATCAATTTCTCAAAGTTAAAAAAAATGCAATCAAATTTCATGACTTAGTTTTTTTTGGCACAAAATTGGTCTGGGGCATTTGCTATTTCTTTGCGAGGTTTTATTCGATTTTGAAGTTTTATAGATTTTTGAAAGGACAATTTAATACTGATCCCGAATTATATAACAACTTGCCGACAAAATGAAACTGTAGAACGAAATTTTCGTAAAATCTGAAAAAAAATAATATGTTCCCCATGTAAACACACTTGAAATTTCCAATCGCGTTGAGGCACGACTAACTGTTTTTTGATTGGCCCAAAACTTTGTAGTTCTCAATTGTTTGCTATTCGCAAATTTCTACGGGGTCAAAACGAGAGTTTGAACACTTTTTTCTCTCCATATAATGAAGGACCGCCCTAATGAACACATACATACGTATATATAAACACGAAATTATATGAAAATATAAATTCGACTATAGCTTGTAATGGACAAAAAAGCCTTTAGATAATATTTGAACATTTATTTTTTTTCATTAAAGCATGAAATATTTATTAATAAAACGAATAACTTTATAAAATGATTGTAAATATTTGCGTTTCATTTTTATTTTGTAACAACTTGCTCTAAAGTTTTTCCTTAGCTATTAACCGATATTACGATATAAAGTTTCCACAACATTTAATAGATTTTGATAAAAATAACATATTACCATAATGATTGCTGCTTGAAACAACTTACAGTCTTTGTGTCTAGTTATTTTTATAGTTGTTGAACTACAAGTATCAGCCAAACTTCCTTAATATTATAAATGAGGTATGGCAGTTACAACAATGTTTGTGTAGGAATAAAAGCTATGCGGAGATTGACCGTCTGTAGTTAACTTAATGTTGATAGCTGTATTGTTGAGTTACTTTAGAAGCCTTCAACATTAAGACATACTGGAGAATAACTCAGTTTTTATTCAATGAGGGGCGTTGTTCTCTATCTATTCTCAACTATCATTGATGACAGCATTAGTATAAAAGGAAATATTCACAACGATATGCTTCATTAAGTTGTTTCCTTCCTTCCTCTTCAAAGTTAGTAAACAAAAATTAACTCTATTGTCTGTCATTAATCGGTGGCCTATTTGTTTGGATTTTTTTTTCTTTGTAAGAATTGGGTAGAGGTGAAAAGAGTTTTAGACCAAACCTAAATTTTTGAATTTTTGGTCATAGCTGGAAAAAAAAAACTTTTACAGCATAATCTGTTATCGGCAGCCAATAAATGCTGGCTGCAATAAATGTTAACAGATTTGCTCATCTAATATACTCAATTAAGATAGCATACATGGAAATAGGTCTTATCCAAAACAGGAACCATTTTAATCATAAACTGCCATTAGCAGAGTAAATTCATTAAGTGCTGAAGGCATTAAACGTTGTTCATCAATTATGACAAAGTTAGATAATTATTATCTTAAAGATTTCATGAATTTAATTACATAAAGCTAACGAGCCATAGTGAAGAGTATAAATCTGAATGGTAAATACAAACAAGACAAAATATATCTATCCATCCTTAGATGGAAGCTCCGGCATAAGGACATCGAGTTCAATTTTTAACAAAATTCGAACTAAGTACCGAAAACTTTTGATATTTTCTTTTCAAAAAAAAAAAAAAAAAAAATAAAGAAATATTAAAAAATATTTTTAAAAAATACATGAGAATAATCAAAAATATAAAATGCGTTTAGAGACCCCTTCTCTAAGGTTCAACTAATTGGATACACAAAATAAATATAAACCAACTTCGAGCGGCATTATTTTTGATTTTTATGCCTGTAGATATGAAAAAGTTCATATCGGATGCTATCAAGAATCATAAATAAATGAGGATGTGCAAACTGAAATTTGTTCGTCATAAACTGACTAACCAAGAGTGGCGGTTCTCAGAATGTTCATGTGAACATTGAACATATTTATGAACAAGAGTGGCAGAACTCAAAATATTCATGAAGAAGAGTTGCGAGAGCAGCTATTTTGAGGATTGCCAAAGAAGTGTTTAAAAATGTAGTATGAGAAAATATGAAACTGGAATTGTTAAAAAAGAGGTATATATTATATATTATAATTTGTAATAAAGAAATGAAATTTATTGTTGTTGTTGTTTGGCCAAGTTTATGGTAATTTTAAAAATTTTTTAATTTTTAGCTAATAAGGCCTAAATTTTAATAATGTAATTAAAAATGCATCAATTACAGTTTGGTCCCGACGTTTCGTCGATTTTATGTCGACTTCCTCTGGGGATTTTTTTATTTATTTTAAGATTACACAAAGTTTTTTATTTTTATTTAGGAAGTTTTTGATTTTAAATGAATTCGTCATATTAATCATTGCCTTTATTTTATAAAAAAGCAGTAACAAAAAATCTCTATTTGAATTTATGTGGTGGCCCTGAAAAGGGCCTTTTTATACCCTCTACACCTCAGATGTTAAAGATTTAAATAAAAGGTCTTATTAAAAAGGTAAACAAAATTATAAATTATTTTTTCTTAATACTATAAAAATATGCAATAAAAAAACATAAAAAATTTGTTTTTTAGTTTTGCAAAAATTTTAATAATGTTCAACAATTTGCGATAATTTTGTGTACACAAAATAAATACAAACCAACTTCGAGCGGCATTATTTTTGATTTTTATGCCTGTAGATATGAAAAAGTTCATATCGGATGCTATCAAGAATCATATATAAATGAGGATGTGCAAACTGAAATTCGTTCATCATAAATTGACTAACCAAGAGTGGCTTAGAAAATATTAAGATTTCTTAGTTTTATGTCGCAGAGTTTGAAATTGGTTTTATCTTTTTCAGATATCGTTGAATTCTAATCAGAATTGATATTTAAATAATTTATAAAAAAAGTGTTGTTCATAGAAATGAGTAAATTGAAATGAGTGTTTAAAAAGATTTAAAGTAAAAGCTATTTTTCGTATTAAATTATGAAAATTAATCTTTCCATGTGCAAAAAACAATATAAAAATTATTTGCTATTTTTTTCCATCATTTCCTGCACAACTCCGAAATTGATAAGATTTTGTGTTTTCATTAGAAAATAGTTCAGATAAAATTTAATTCTCAAAGTTTAGATTTTTCCTTTTTTTATACATTGGAAACTTTTACAAAATTCTAAATTTGCAAATTGATTTTTAATAATTTCGCGTTAAGTCCTAAAATTATTTTTTTTTCTTGCGAAATCACTCTTTGCTGTGTTCTCTAACGAAAGATAACAAATTTGGTTAAAAAAAATTCATTTAACAACAAAATAGGCAAAAAAAAAATGTTTTTAAGCATGCCAAAACAATGGAAACTTCTGTACTAAAGTTGATTAAAACAACAAAAATTGAAGATGGTAATAAATTAAATGTGTAAAATCTTAACCGTTATTTAAATATTTAAAGTTTCTGGCATTTGAACTGTTTTTTAAATACAATTGTATTTTTCAATGTTTTTATCTTATAGTTATTTACTAGTGCATCCCAGCATTCGAAATTCGAGTGCAAATTCTAGGAAATATTATTTTTTCATTCAATTTTTGTCTTCCAATGTTTTTTAATCTATATATGTGACACGGAAAGTTAAAAGGGACCTATGGTCAGAAAATAAGTTTTGGAGAAAAACGACTTTGAAGTTTACAAGTTGATTTTGAATATTGAATATTTAAATGAGCCTAATCAATTTTAGCAATTCACGATTCAACACAGAGTGTCGGATATATAATTTAAATCATTCGCGTTAACAGGGTGCAACGGTGGAAGCGGTGGCAGCGACATGCGCACAGAAAAAAATGAGGTGGAAGTGGCATGCCCGCCAAATGAAGTTAAAATGGTAAAGAACCCTCTCCTATATCGCCATAATTCGAAAAAAGGTGAAGCCATGGACGTCTTCGACGTGTGCGTGGTTACCGTAGCTTCGAAACTTCGGCAGATGACTATTCAACGGAGCCGAATAGTGGAAAGGAAGATATATGAGCTGCTGTTCAAGGGTTTTAGGCATTATATACATTTTTTTTATTTTTTTAAAATTTTTTTATTTACATTTGTATTTATATTTAAGTTCCTGCATTGTTTTTTTATTATTATTTTTTTAAATTTTTTTATTTAAATTTATATTTAAGTTCCTGAAATGTTTTTTTTATTATTATTTTTTAATTTTTTTTTATTTTTTTATTTATATTTATTTAAGTTTCTGAATTGTTTTTATTTTCAAATTTTGTTTATTTCCTTATTTTTGGAATTTTTTGGTTAACATTTAAAATTTACTTTAATTTTTTTTTTATAAAATAAAATTTTTGATAATATTATACATTTGTGTTTCCTGGGTTAACTGGGTTTTTATATTCTTGCTGCATAACAATGTTTGCGTGTTGTCAAGTGAAGAATATGTTTTTTTTCGAATGATCTTGCTTATTAGCAATGTGAACATATTTTATGTTCATGAACTTTTGAATATTCTGAGATCTGCCACTCTTGCTATGATGAACAAATTACATTTTGCACATCCTCATTTATATATGATTCTTGGTGCTGTATCTAATGGGTACTAGGTCGAAAAAAGGACCGCTCCTGACCATATCTTGTAAAGTCACTTATTTTTTGCAAAAACATAAACAAACCAAATTGAAGAAAAATCTGTGCAATACTTTTGGCCTTGAGGGTTTAAGGGAAGATCTGGAAACAGCTTTATATGGGGATTATGACTAAGAATTGTAACAGTAATAAACACACACAAACCAAATTTGACAGCGATCCGTATGGTAATTCAAATCTTATGGCAATTTAAGTCGATCTCATAGGGATCACTTGTAAGGGGACTAGTTCTGAACATGCACCGATTTTCACCAAATTCAATATGTTTCGTCCTATCTTCAAAAGAAATTTACAGCATATATTCATTTCTGCGACCTGCAGTTTAACTTCAAGGTTTACACGGACATACAGACGGACGGACGGACTTCGCAGAATCGACTACGTCAAATATTTTTGGTAGTTACAAACATCAGCAAAGATTCATTATATCCTGACCACATAATGGTATAGGTTGTAAAAAGGAAACTTAAAAGACGAATAAAACTAAGTAGAACAAGTAGGAGTGTTAAATTCGGCTGTGCCGGATCTCCAATACCCTCTACGTGCGTCTTAAACTCAATATTACAAAAAATGTTGGGTGATGTTACAGTTGCAGACTATTCTTATTCTTTAAATTCTAATAATATCTAAATTTAAAGGTTATTGTTTTTTTCACGGCCATTATTAATATATTTAATTTATTTTTTATTGCCTTTTTTTATAAAAGCAATTATGGTTTTTATAGAAAGAGTAAAATAATCTTGGTAAAATTGCATTAAATTTAATTATTAAAGTAGAAAATTAATAAGACTGGAGAAAAATTCATTTTTAAAGCAGCCTCCGATAGAATACACGAAGTCAAAGTTAATTGTTTTTCATTTATGGCCAGTATTTTCATATTTAATTTATTTTTTACTCCCTTTATATTAATTTGTAGTGTCTGCTTGTCTGCTTCTCGACAAAATTTTGGATCGAATTTTAACCGTTTTTCCGTGATCCAATCGACAATTTTTTTGCAAAAGATTTTTGACATACACATTTTCAATCAATCAATTATTTAATTACGTGATGGTATATTAATTTTTTATGTGTAAACATCTATACGCTCTAAACTACCATCAAAAAACAAGTAAGAAAATGATACCATATACAATACGTTTAGAGACCCTATCTCATAGGCCCAAGTAACTGGAAATAGAAAATAAGCATAAACCAAATTTGAGTGGGATTTTCATAAATTTTTTGGCTGTAGATATGAAAAAGTTCATATCGGATGCTATATCTATATTGGGACTAGGCCCAAAAATGGACCGATCCTGACTATGTTTGGTAAATGCTCTTGTATTTTGCAAAAATATATACAAACAAAATTTGACTAAGAGTTGTCCCATAGGGAACATATTGGGACTACTCATTAATGGATGTAATAAACGCATACAAACCCAATTTGAGTAAGATCTATATGATAAATTGGATCTTATGGGAATTTATGTCGATTTCATAGGGGTCATTTGTATGGGGCTAGGTCTGAGCATGGACCGATTCTCACCAATTTCAATAGCGTTCATCCTATGGCCGATAGAAGCTTATATACCAAATTTCATCGAAATATATTCATATTTGCGACCTGCAGTTTGATTACAAACTTTACATGGACACACAGACGGACGGACGGACGGATGGACGGACGGACATCGTTAAATCGAATCAGCTAGTGATTCTGATTCGATCGGTATAATAAAAGGTGGGTCTAGGTCAAATATTTTTGGCAGTTACAAACAGCAGCACAAAGTCATTATACCCAAACAACATAGTGGTATAGGGTATAAAAATTAAGACAAAAACGCTGTGAAGAATGAGTGTATTGGTGCAAAGATTATGATATAAAATTATTTTAGCTAATTCAACAACCTCTGCTATAACAACTTTAAAAATTTTACAATATAAACGTATAACATATATTCAACCCTACAAGTATAACGCTATTACTAATATAAAAATTATTGAAGCTAATTTAACAACTCCAAATAAGACAGCCAGATGTTGTGTGCTATGATACATAGGTGACGCTTTCTGTTTAATTTTAATTGATGTGTAATTAGAATTTTACACATCTCCAATGTGATCGGACTCATATAGGACTCAATAAAGTTTTTTGTATAAGGAAGTAAATTATTTCGGAGTAATTGCATTTTTTTTCAATTATTATAAAAAAAAAATATTTAAAAAAATGTTTCAATTTAATCCTATAGAGAATTTGTGAGATTTACAGGAGCGGAGAATCCGCCTGCATAAAAAACTTTAAAGGAAATGTTAAAAAGCGTCATTCCTGATGAATGGGGCAAATAAGAAAAAAGGATACTTTTTTTAAGTCGATGCCAACAGGGCTTACAGAGGTCCTAAAGAGCAAATTATATCCTACAAGTTAACAACTGAAGCAATTTTTAATGCTACATATTTACATGCTGAGGGGAAGCATGTAAATAAAAATTTTATCCAAACATTCGCTCATATTTTTGTTTGTAGCAGAAATATTTATAACAATTAAAGGAAAATAGTGATGAACATAACATCGAAAGAAAGCTAGTGTTCCAGATTTCTAAAATCAAATGTAATAAGTAAATGTGTTAAATTCGGCTATGCCGAATCTATGATACCCTCCGCCTGTATTTTATGCTTATATTAATATGTGGACTTATTGCCCCATCTATAACATATGTGAGCAAAATATTTGACAAGGTAAACAATTTGGTAAACTTAATACAACTTTATTACGAAAGACACCGATTTTGTCTGAAGCCCCATTATATTTATATAAACAGTTATTTTTCTCTCGAAAGCATGTTTTTCGTCTTAGGCGGTTAATGCTTGTGAGCACAGATTTTAACCCATTTCTTGACAAAATGATGCCAGATTTATCCCATTCTCAATACCAATCCGCCGAAAAAATGATAAACGATATTATTCTAAGCTTACGCAGGTAAATGGTTTATTTTGTGAATGAGCTTGATTCCAACAGTGAGACGGATGTACATATATCAACTCGAGTTGTTATAAGGATCAAGAGTTTATTTACTTTTAATTTTCGATGTGTTACAAGCGGAATAACAAATACCCTCTGCACAGATCAGATTTACAAGTTATGATTGAGTGTGTTCTGTTAATCTGTAGTCATAATAAGACTATGGGCCAAGTTTCAGATCAATTGGATAAGGGGGAATGGGGTTGCCCACGACAGACGGACAAACAGTATGAGTTAAAAGAACGAGTTTTAAAATATAACGAAAAGCTGATTTATTTTTATTTTTGTTAAAATTTATATATAAAAATATATAGATACTTTTTTAAGAAAATGCACTGTTTTATTTTTTAGAATAATGTTAAAAAAGTGTAACAATAGCAGCCTAAACTAATATGACACGTGTGGTATAACGAGACATACATAATCAACTAGCAAATACTACAAGCACATCGTAAACAACAACAATAGCAACAAGTAAGAAAATTATAGTCTGTCTACGATATTCTATACAATGCATTTAGTAATTCAACTAACTGGATATAGAAAATAAGAAGAAACCAAATTTGAGTGGCATTGTTAATTAATTCATTTTTTGTATGCAGTTATGAATGCTACATTTATATGGGGGCTAGGTCGGTGGACCAATGGACCAATCTTGACCATATTTGGTAAGAGCACTATTTTTTTTGGCAAAAACATATCCAAATCAAATTTGAAAAAATATGTGCAACATTTTGGTTTTTGGATAGATTTAAGTGAAGACCGAAAATCAGCTTGATATGGGGGCTATGTCAACTTAAGTCGATCTCATAAGGGTCATTTGTATGGGGAACATGAACCCATTTTCACCAATTTCAATAGCGTCCATCCTATGGCTGATAGAAGCTTATACACTAAATTTCATGGAAATACATTCGTATTTGCGACCTATTTGATTACAAGGTTTGCATTGACACACAGATGGACAGAAAGTGATACTGAGTCGATCGGTAAAAAAAAGATGTGTCTAGGTCAAATATTTTTGATAGTTACAAACAAAATCACAAAGTCATTATGCCCTGAACACATAGTAATATAGGATATAACAATATTATTTTCGAACTGTATTACTTTAATGAATTAGTTAGCAGCCAATGAGGCTAAAAATCAAATATTTTTGCATATAATAAAGCGAGAAATATTAGCACATTTGTTTTAGAATTTATCTATATTTTTCAAGACCGGCTATACAGCTGTTTCGTGTTGAATCACAAGCCCTCATCAGCAAACAAAACCCAGTCAGCCTTTTATGAAATTATTGATCATATTCGAGTCTTTTTCGACTCCTCTACGTGATTAAAACAGTCACAAATTAGCTCATTTTCTGACCATTAATGATGCTTTTGTCGGGAGAAAATGGTACCCTACGCGCGACTTTTTTTACCCGCTTTTCTGATCAGTTTCGAGTCATTTTTCAGTCGTATTTCTAATCGTTCACAAGTCTTTTTTGAGTCACATACTAAACGTATTTCTGATCATTTGCGAATCTTTTTCGAGTTATATTTTAGTCGTATTTATGATCATTTGCGAGTCTTTTTTGAGGCATTTTTTAGTCGTATTTGTAATCGTTTGCAACTGTTTTTCGAATCATGTTTTAGTTATATTTCCGACCATTTCGAGTCTTCTTCGAGTCATTTTTCAGTCGATTTGTAATCTTTGGTGAACATTTTTCGAGTCTTTTTTCAGTCGTATTCTTAATCGTTCGCGAGTCTTTCTGGTATTTCTAATCATTTGCCTTAAAAAAAAACTAAAAAATTTAATTGATGTAAATTGTTCAAATAAGTTTATTTAAAAAGACATATACATATATATAAACATAAATTATTTTATTGAATTAAAAACAAAGTTATAAATAAATATTAAAAAGTTTGTTACAGAAATTCATGCTATTTTGAAATTAAATAAATTAAAATTAAATAAGATAAAAAACATTAATTTAATATATGGATTCAGTTTGGACGTTTTCTTTTTGATACCTTGTCCTTAGCATGGACAAAATGCTTTTGTAGAACAGCATTCATTTCTTTGTCCGTGCATTTAAATTTGAGATGGCAAATATCTAAGACGAAATATATAAAATTTTATTTTGTCAATAATAGAATTAAATATATACCTATTTTTAATAATTGTACTTAAAAAGCACTTCTCGGCGCTTGGCTTAGTGCTGGACCCTTTCCAGCTATAAAAAGAAGCCAATTCGTCCGCAAATGCTTTTCGAACAGCGGCTCTTAAAAATTGTGCGGGTCCTTCACCGCCTGTTTTTGCAATGAATACTTTCTAAAAATATTTGTGATATATGTATGACAAAATATGTTGAGCTATAATACGTACAAACTGCCTAAGTTTATCATCATTAGCTTGTACGTCAACATCGAATTTTTGTAAATCTATATATATAAAATTCATTTTCTGTTTGTTTGTTTGTTTATTTGTTTGTTTGTTTGTTTGACCGCTATACAAATTTTTATTTTTCAACGGCTTTCCCTGAAATTTTGTACACACGATCTCTATACCCCGGGAAAGGTCGCCACATACTTCTTGTCGGCCACGCCTACTTTTACGCCCGCTTTTTATGTAAAATTCCTTTTCTGTTTTATTCATATTTGTTCGCTATACAAATTTTTATTTGTTAACGATTTTCTCTGAAATTTGGTACACACAATCCCTGTACTCCAGCTACGGTCACCATATACTTCTTACCAGCCACGCCTACTTTTACGCCCACTTTTTATATACAATTCATTTTCTGCTTTTTGGTATATTTGTTCGGTATACACATTTTTATTTGTTAACGGATTTGTTTGAGATTCGGTAAGCACGATCCCTGTATTCCAGCTAAGGTCACCATATGCTTATTATCGACCACGCCTACTTTTACGCCCACTTTTTATATACAATTCATTTTCTGCTTTTTGGTATATTTGTTCACTATACAAATTTTTATTTGTTACCGATTTCCTCCGAAATTTGGTACACACGATCTCTGTACCACAGGGAAAGTCACCATATGCTTTTTATCGGCCACGCCTACTTTTGCGACCACTTTTTTAATTTTTTATGTGTTTCACTCGAATTTACTGCACATTATTCTCAAATCCCAGGTAAGATCGTCATATACTTTTATCGGCCTCGCCCACTTTTTTAATTTTCTATATACGCTTTTAGTGTTTGTTCATATTTTAATTTTTCAATGGACTTCCCAAAAATTTTGTACATAAATCTTACTACAAATTTTCCCGTCTTATCTTTTTTACCAAAATTAGTGTAGATTTATTTCATAGGTTGACTACCGCTGCAGGATTACTCCGATTATAAATATTTGCATCTCAAAATATTACACTTATTTCCATCTTGCCTTTTGGCTACATTGGAAAGCAACCTATTACAAATATTTTCATTTCATCTTTTTCACTATATAAATGAGTTGTAAAGGTGGAAAAATAACTATTTGCAATTGTGCCTTGCACATGAAAGCATTGCATATAGGCCGTACTACCTCAAATGCAAAAAGGCTTAAACAAAACAGAACTTTAGAGAACCTGATCAGACCCAAATTCGTATCGAGTCTCAACGAGTTTGACAATCTGAGTCGAGAAATGCTGAAACACCTAAGCAAACCCAATAACGTCTTGAAGCCCGAAGATCAAGACAAGCTTTGTAAGAGAAGCGGAAATGCCTGAATCTACTCCAGAGTGTCTAGAAATCCAGCAGCTAAGCCAAGCTTAGTCGAAGGAATCTTCAGGCCCAACGGATAAGACAAGCTAACTCCAGGGAATGTGAAACTCTTGAGACGACTGTAATATCCCTACCAAAAGACTTTTGTAAGTTGGATTTTCATTGCAAGTGATGGTACAAAAAGTTTTTCCTAACATAACGTACATAAGAGGACCATCTCTTACGGTAGCAGGTATCAACTTAGAATCTCCCTGTTTTTTTCATAGACAATTATTTGTCGCCTGCTCCAGAGTTGGGAGCCAGCACAGGCTTTTCGTATATGCACCAGAATGAAAAACCAGAATTGCTGTATATCCCCAAGCTCCAGAATAACTAGAATTCGTAACTTTTAGACATAATACACTCAAAATAATCCGTGCTAAGTTGTAGTGGTAAGCATGCGCTGAGCACTTAGCCCCCAATGCACAAATTCCCCAAAAAATGAACAAATTCCCCAAATTTTTAAATAAAAATCCTCAAAAGAAATGAACAAAATCTCCATACTGCTCTCAATAAACGTATTTAAAATCTGTATTCTTTTCAATAGCATAATTTCGATACGCGAAAGCGGCGCGCGGCGCGAGGACGCGACGCAATGCGCTCGCGGAACACAGCTGCGCTCAAATATCGGATGATCAGAAAAATAAAATTTGGAAATTAAAATAGGTTGACAACAATTGCGCGGCAGAACTGGTGTGGCTGCTAAACGCGCGGCGCGCGGACGCGGACGCGACGCGCTCGCGAACACAGCTCAGCTAAAATATTGCAATGATCTGAGAAATATATTTTGGCGATTAAAATAAGTTGACAACTACGCGGCAGCACGTGTGTAGCTGCCAAACGCGCGGAAGGGGCGCGCGGACGCAGACGCGACGCGCCCACGGAACACAGCTCAGCTAAAATATAGGAATGTTCTGAAAAATATATTTTGGGATTTAAATAAATTGACAACTGCGCGGCAGCACGGGTGTAGCTGCCAAACGCGCGGACGCGGACGCGACTCGCTCGCGGGACATAGCTCAGTGAAAAGTCTTATGATAAATGTTATCTATGTATGTGCAATAATTACTATACATATACTATAAGCAGTTGCTTAAAGCAACATTGCGGCACAATATTAAACGTCGCATTCATTTTCTGTTTTTCTTTGACGTCTCTGCTCAATGATGATCACTTATTGAATAAAGTAATTCAATTTTTAAAAGTTCTGATTCCTTTAATTTGCAAACGATTCCGTTAAATTTGATGTTCACAAAATAAATAAAATTAAAAAAAAACTTAAGGCGGTTTCGCAGCTTATTTTTGAAGTATTTTTGCTGTAGCGTCTTATAAAAAAAAGTTCTAAATTAAAAACTCAAAAAATTTTAAATTGAAATAAAACATGAATTTGTTCCCCCAAAAAACGTGAACATAGGGAATTTTTTCACCATGAACAAATTCCCCATTCCCATAAAACTTTTTTGGGAGTAAGTTAATTTTTTTGAGGAATGGTTCATCGGAGACTAAGTACTCAGCGCCTGGTAATCATAGTGAACCATTTTTCAAGTCAAAGCCCTTTGGATCCCGGGCAAGACCGGGTAAAAACAGCTAGTCGTCCATAACGGCCAAAGGAAGTTTTTGCACATCTTTATTTTCGTCGATTGTTATGGTGCCATTGTGGTGTTTTCTCTTTTCTAGCTTAACTGCGATAACTTCCTCTGTTAATTTGGTAAATGAGCTTTTATTATCGTCCTTTAAATCTTTAATTTCTTTTTTCGTCTCCAAAATTTCAGACTTTAAAGACTTAATTTCAGCGCGCAATTCAAGTACAAGACTTTGAAGGCAGTCGGATTGGGAAACGTTAAAACTTTGCACTAAAAACAAAATTGTTTTGTTTAACGGGAAAAAATATTTTATTTAATTTTTTACTTACAAGTTGTTAATTTATTGGTTGAGGTGTATTGGCATTCTACAAAGGCAAATACATTATGCTGCGACATTGGTAATTAGAGGTGTAAAACAGTAACTGTTGTCTAATGAATCACGTTTATTTATTTGATTTAGAGAAAATTTAATTTTGTTATCGAAAGCGATGTCAGCCGCCCAATATATGTTAAAATTTCTCGAGTCGATTGGTTGGTTATTTCTGTTATTTTAACAATTTTATTATGAACCAAACAAAAGTTGTCAGGATTTCTCAAAGAAAAGAAGAAACCATTAGCATTTATATTTGTAATTTTTCCATTTACAATTTTCCCAAATAACGTAGGTAGTTTATTTTCTTCCCCCTTAGTTATATGATAGCTATTTTCAATATGCCTTTTATAAATTTGTGCAACTTTTCCCCCCATCCTAACTTTACGTTTAATTCTTTGTAGGTGGTTTTCAAATTTAAAGGCGCTTATTCCATCTAAAGATCCATAAAGTTTAGCATCTTCATGTAACAAGGCGTGAAAATTATATGTAAGAAAGTACAAATCATATAATGTTGGAATCTCGCACACAAATGATTTGAACAGTTTTTCAGCACAAGAGTTATTATTCTTACAATCAATTTTATCTAATAGAATTCTCAAAGCCAAGGACAACTTTAAGAAGTGAGTGTATCTCTCTGAGCTAATAACTTTTTTCAGTATGAATGGTCCCGTATAAAATAAGAATTGGCTAAGCTCTGTTACCTTCCATCTATCAAGATCTTTCAAGCCTCGAGACTTTCTCTGAAACTTTCTCTGAAACTCTCTCGTTATGTTACATCTACTAAAGATTAATTTTCTTTAAATTGATTCAATTTTCCAGGAAACTAAAGAAAAATGTTCACCTTTTTTTTTAACCTACACAGTCAACAAAGTTCGCATCAGGCCTAAACATACAACATGCATTTAATCTAAAGAACACTATTATACTATATCTATGTTAAGCATTTCTAATGGTGAAATAGACTGCTTTAAATGATGTTCCGGCTGAAAGCGATTTCCGAAGGAATCATTGCTTCTAACCGGAACCTCGCTTTCTGTCAGAAAAATAAGACGATGTTTACCCATTTGTCCTTTTTGTGTACACCGTCCACAAGAAAAGTAGCCACTATGTCCCTTAGTTCCTAATATAAAGGACTTTGCAAGTGCATCCATAACAAAACAACGTACAATAATTTTGAAAAATTTATCAGCAAAAACTAGTCCCTCTTGGATAAGAATATTCAGTTTTGTAATAAATTCTTATAAAAAGTCAATTGCACAATTTGGTTTTGAAGTTTCTTCATATACGCCAATAAGGAAAACATAACTTGATCCTACAATACTGGCAAGAATCGGCCAAACTTGCTTAGAGCTACTTTTGAATAGCGTTAGGCCATCAATACCGAAATCTAATGTAATATTGTCTACTTTCCAATCACTACTAACTAAGAAATCTATCAAACCGCTTTTCAATCCATAGTGGATATATGTTCATTCACCAACTTTTCTCTCAACAACAGAAGTAGGCGTTTTTAAAAGGGTCCTAGAATCTTTAGGGACTTTCATACCGCGTTTTAATAATAATAATAAAAGTGCATTAATTGTAACAAAACTTACTTCACATTGGATAGCCCATTTAGCCAATCCTTCATACAAATTAAACCCATTTTTTTCACTTTCACTATCTAAAGAACTGATATCACTTAAATCATTTAACTTTTCATCATAAAAACTAATTTCATTATTTTGTTCCATCTGCTCCTGAACATTTTCCTGAGAAACTTTTTTTTAACTTTTGGAGATATTAATTTTTCGGCTTCTTTTTTAGCCAATCTTTTTATTTGTTCGGCTGGCATTACCTTCTTTTATTTAAAATTATTAATTTTTTAATTTATTTACTTCTTAATTTCTTCACTTACTTAAATTGTAATTTATATTGATGCACTTCACACCACGATTCGACTGATATTAATAAACAAAACAAATAATATTCAAATATTGGGCTTTTTCTTCAAAAATAGTAAACAATGTCCCGCTATAAACAAAAACAACAGCATGAGAAGCACTTTTTGATCGTCTGTGCGAAATATTATTACAAAAAAACTTTAAAAACAATCACATTTCAACCACCTGCATGATCTATTTATGATTGCTGTATATTTTGTTATTGTATTTTTCAATAAATCACATGTTCAGCGTATGCAGGCGTCATTTTTGAGTCTTTTTTAAGTGCACAAGTGATTATTATTTTATAACTGTATTTATAACTGTATTTTCAATAAATCTCTTTTTAAGCATAAAAGGGAATCATTTTCGAGTCTTTTTAAGCGTACAAATGATTAATCAGTTTTTGATCATCAAAACTACTCGAAGTAGACTCAGTTAGGTGAGTTTTGACAAAATGATCTTCCAAATGCTATGTGGGAAGTAGCATAAAATTTTATTTGGTAAAAGGTTAACTTAAAATAGCTTTGTTGAAGCCAAGCAATTATTTTTTATCATTAAAAATCTATTATTCTGAACACATATTTTTGTTATAAAAAAAAAAAACAATGAAACTACTGTTTTTTATATTTATTGCTATTTTTCCAAATATAGCTTTTTATCTAACATAAATAAAAATTTCCATGCTGTTGCGTAGCGTTATTCATTATACTTTAACACCGGCCATTTCATGAGTTTCCTATGATTGGTTTTTATCCTCTCAAACTTTTTCCTTATTATCACATACATAGTTATGTACATACTTATTAGTTAGTTGACTACGTAAACAATGTGGCCCAATTATTTGTAAAATAAAGGCAAACATAAAAGAAAAAATAATCATAATGATGTGCGTAAAGGTCCTTTTTGCTTGCCATTCTTGCTGTCTCATTATATGATTATAATCGTCAATAGAAGTTGCCGAATGAGTACCCCTAGGGACTCAACCATAAGAACAATATATATTTGTTCTAACAACTTTGTTAATAATATGCTTTTTTTTTTGTAAGAAGGTTTTTTTATATTGGACTTGGCCAACAATGGGCAAGTGCACTAGAATTAAGTTTAATATAAATTTGAGATTTCAAGAACTTTGGGGCAATATTGTTCTTTGACATGACAAAAAGTTAGTTAGCTAAACGAAAATTGTTATATGTGTTGTAGAAATCAAATTTCTTCCGTATATATTTATCATTGGTTTTTTTAAACGTCTTCATCAGAAACTCATTTGCCTTTCCATATTGTAGTATGAAACTTTAAAATAGATATATATGAACTTGAATCTTTCATATAAACAAAAAAATTTTTTTCAATAGTATCTGACCGGGTTCCGTTAGAAGTGATGTTCGGTCCGTATTTGTCGTTCAGCAAAATTTTGACTGAACATAGCCGAATACCGATAAGTTTTATAAAATATAAATAAATAACAAAAGAAATTCAATTATTGAATTATTGAAATCAAAATATGATTTAGAATTAGAGAAATGGGTCACTGGTATTTCCTCTTCGTTCCCCATGTGCAGCCTACTGGACATTTTTTAAACGTCTAATAAAATGCGACCCATTTTTGTGACTTGAGTTTAAGCAACAACTTACATGTCACATATTCGTATCATTGATGCTTGTGTTAAAGAATACTAACATTAAGTTAAGTTATATTTATTGAGCTTTTTTTAATACAATAACACTGGGGAACAAATTCAGGTTAGCAAAAGTTAGGTCGATTCTGAGAGTGAGGGGTGAAAATAGAGGCTAAATTGGAAGACCCGTATCGCGGCGTTTGCTTATGTTAGTTCGAATTTTTTTTTAATCGACCTTCAAACTTTGCAGTCAAATGCCGATTTTCAGCATATTGTTTATATGATTTTTTGGCTATAACTCGCTAATTGATATTTTTTCAATCTGTAATAGCCAAATTATTGCTAGAGACCTGTGCAACAATTAAAATTTAAAAAAAAAATAGATTTAGAAAATTTTTGTGGTGCTTATGAAGCAAAATGTTGGAAAAATTATTTTTTTTTCATGCTTTTTGAAAATATTTTCCACAAAACTAAGTCTTTTTTGCTTTCTGTTTGATCTATAAAAAGCTTCTCAGTTTCTTCAATAAATTCCATTTGAAAAGAAAACAATCATAACACAAAACTTACGTTTTCCAGCTTAATATTAATTTACTTCTCATTTTTTATGTACCAATTTTGCTCAGTGTTGGTTTTGAAGAAACATTGAAAAAGAAATTATAAAAATATGGAAAAAAATATAGTTTTGAAATGTTAGTTACGAAAACTTTTAAGTAAAAAAATTAAATAAATTAAATTAATGATTTGGCCAGTTGCCGTTTAGCTGGCGGCTGTGGATCAACATCACTGTTGGATCAACATCAACTGTTGAGCGAGTTGATCCAGATGCTGATACAAGAGATGAATTTTGTACGACATATTAACCCCAATTTCATACAAAGCTGCCAACATGTTTGCAACAGATTGCCTGTAGTTGTCTTTGCGTTCTTTACCCAAAAGTCCTTTAATGACTGATTTCAATGCGAGCCATGCATTTAATTCTCGGTCTGTCAGAACTTGGTCAAAATCTTGACAACTCATTAGCTTCCGTATGTCGGGACCAGTAACAACCCCTTCCTGAATTTTGGCGTTACTTAGTCTTGGAAAAATGTCTTTTAAGTGGTTGAATACTGCTGGTCTTTTTGCGATACATTTCAAAAAATTTTTAGCAATGCCAAGTTTAATGTGGAGCAACGGCAACAAAATTTTCATTTCAGGAACAAGACTTTCGTGTAGCCTATCTTTAGGCCATTTCCATCCAATGCGACTGTTCCAGTTATGCTGTTTTGTACTGGTTTCTTCCTTTAATACCTTCTCCTTATCGTGAATCCCAATCGCACAAAAACACGGATATTTTGGACGGCCAGATGCTGTTAAGCCTGTAATCAATGAAACTATTTTGAGGTCGCAGCAAATGCGCCACTGGTGTTCGGTATATTTGACTACTTCCAGAATGTGTTTCAAATTATCGAAATTTTCACTCGTGTCAGTGCTATACGCAATCGGAACAGAATGCATTCAAAAGCACAACTTTTAACCTGATTAGTGAACTATCGCCAATCATCTTTTTTGTAGGTTAACCCTATCGTCTCCATTAACTTTTCAATATCGTTGCAATAAGCGAAATTTTTTGCATCATTCACATTCAAGAACTTTTCTAACTCTTTTTGGCGTTTTCGATATGCTGTTACTTTGGTACCTTTCGCCAGCAAATTATTTCCTTTCAAAAATGAAGCCAGTAGTTCTGCTTTTTCTGAGTCAAACACAAACTTACAACAATTCCATCCAATTGGTTTTGTGTGACTATGATTGGGTCCTTTGATGTTTCATAGCATGTACCTTCACCAGGGTCGTATTCTGAGAAGAAGTCCATGCATGTAGCAGCGGCGGTTGTAGTACTGATATCTGTTTGGAGATCAATACTTCGGTATGTTGGTACTGGAACGAATTCTGAGTACGGCAATGGTAATTGGACGCTTGGCACTGCTACATAAGTTTTATTCTTTGTTTTGCTTCTATTCAAAGTGTTATGGTAGTTGATACACCGCTACCTGTGCGGTGATTGAAAACAAAAAAGTTGTTTTACTAATTCCAAATTCTTGGAACTTCCCTTTTTAATTACTTCTACCTAAATCGCTATTTATTTAATGGTTTTAAGATTTTTAACACAAATTATCGACTTAGACCATTTTCTTTTGAAACGAAATTTATTGAAGAAACTGAGAAGCATATTATAGATCAAACAGAAAGCAAAAAAGACTTAGTTTTGTTGAAAATATTTTCAAAAAGCTTAAAAAAAAAAAATAATTTTTCCAAAATAGGCACCACAAAAATTTTCTAAATCAATTCGTTAAAAAATTTTAATTGTTGCACAGGTCTCTAGCAATAATTTGGCTTTTACAGATTGAAAAATATCAATTAGTCGACGAGTTATAGCTCGTTTGACTGCAAATTTCGAAGGTCGATTAAAAAAAATTCGAACTAACATAAACAAACGCCGCGATACGGGTCTTCTAATTTAGCCTCTATTTTCACCCCTCACTCTCAGAATCGACCTAACTTTTGCTAACCTGAATTTGTTCCACAGTGTAATAGAAAAATGAAAAGAGAGTAAATAACTTAAGACTATAAAGTATTATCTTAATTACAACAAATTTTAACAGCACCATGCTTAATCGATGAAATTATTACAATTTTAATGAAAAGTAAGTGTAAGTAAAATGATCTTGCTCCTGGAGCTAACATATCTGGAGAGTGAATCTCTTAAAATAATCTTGAAGCTACGACACAAATCACAACAATATAATAAATTATATTAAAAATGTAGTATCCTGGTGTACTTTTTAAATAAAAATTAGCGGAAAAATTTGTATTCAAATCAAAATTTGGAGTAATTTCATTACTATAGCCAGTAGGTTATAAGTAGCTTGTGTTTGACCAACTGAAATTTCTTTGTTCAATAAAAATGTTTTTAATAAAACTATTTTCATGATTTGATAATCTTGAAATGAATTTTCTTAAAATATCACATATGTATAAGCCAATTGGAGCAATATTTGATTGATTATAAATAAAAATGTTAGAGTATCGCTTAAAAATTGATTCAAAGTTTTTACCAATACAACACCTTATAATTTTACGTTCAGAAATTTCCATTTCCTTTATGACCGTAACACGGTGTGACTTTTTACACTTTTAGGATGCCAAAATTAATAACTCCCATGTGGAAGATGCTATTCTATTGAAATTTGGTATGTAAACTCTGAGGGGTTATGTTAAACTACAAAATAAAAATGGGCGTGCTCCGCCCACATCTACGTTAACTTCCTTTATAAGTTGGAATATCAAATGGTTATAATTGATTTTATAAACATTATAAAAAATTTGAAGTTAATGCTTCAATGGATGGTGAGAAGATCTAAAATTTTTCAAATACACCTTTGTAATTTTAGTAGTTTCAAAACGTATAATGTCGTAAAAAAATATCTGTGACGTGATGCACCCCTTTTACTTTTACGTAAAAAGTTTTTTTTTAAAGTTTATAACAAATTTATTTTTATATTATTTTAGATTAGCATTATTGTATGTACAGAGTTTATTATATATACTAGCAGTTTCCAGCCCTCGAAATTCGAGTGCAAATTTTAGGAAATTGTATTTTTTCATTTTTCATAAAGACCCTAAAGCTACGCTAATCAGTTATAGCCAATTCTCAAATCAACACAAAAAACAAACTCATTTTTATTACAAACACATTAACAAATCTAATAATCACACAAATAGCATTGTTTAATTTTATGTATGTGTTAGTAGCAACTTGAAATACAATTTACTCAAAACAAAGGAAAAAAATTTAAAAATCTGTAAATCTGCAAATCGGCTAAAAAAAAATACCTTTCAAGTAATAAACGTTTGGTCAAAATCGGGAAAAAATGGTAGAACAAATCATCGGTCACAAGAAATCGCCGAGCCTATTAATATTATGGATAAAAAAACTATTCAGAGTCAAAATATTCTGCTTCTGGTTCGGACAATAAAGCAACGACTTCGGAATCTAATTCTCGCTTCTTTGTTAACGTGACCTTCCGCAAACTGCATATATATGGATCTGAAGATATAAGCACTGTGTGCAATAAGTCAGAATTAGTTTCTATTCTTGACGTTTTCCGAGTATATAGTTCACGATAATTTCTTGCATCCTTATTTCTTGACTCTTGAACTTCCGCCGAAAGCTGACCAATAGGAAGAATACACGAAGTAATTATGTCCTTTCCATGAAAAAGAATTTTGTGTACACTCACTGGCATCATGTACCAGGGATATTCGGACAAATATAGTTCTCTTGTCTCTCATGCAACATGATTTATTTGGAACCCACATCCGATGCAAGAAAGTATAGTATGAAACCTTTTTAAAAGATTTTCATTTAAGCCAGTTATGCTTGCAGTGGTTTTAGGATCTCCGAAAAATCTTCTCGCAGTATTTCCATCATTGGTGCTGCCACATTTTTGTTTTGGCATATCCACTAATAAACCAACTTCATTTCTAAATCTATTTTGGATGTGATTCTTTCTATTCTTAACAATCTCTTTATTTTCTTTGCCCCGTGCACACCAAGTTTTTATTTCGATTCTATAAGCGATGTAATGGCGAAATACCAAGATTAAGCATACTTGTGTCAACATTGCGATTTGACAATGCATACAAACTGTTCATATTTTTGGGAGAAGCTCCGCATATATAGCAGACCTGCCATGATGTATACGCGGACAGTGCATTGCAGACTTTGCCGTCAATCATGCACAATACAAGCTTATTTTTCACCTCTATCTGGAGGTTTTCGGTTTGAATCTGTGGTGGCTGAAGAGCCGAAGTTTGACACATTCTACTTCTCTTAAAATAGCATCTTTCTTTTGTAAATAAAAATTTAATAGGTTGACAATACCTGGTAAAAGATGGAGCAGGATTATTCCATATTATAACCTTTCATCCGTTTATAATAGCACACAATTGGAGGAGCACTAATGAAATGAAAAATATGCTGCAGTCAGACTGGTTTTCTTCGGATAATTTTTGTTTGTAGCTACTCTGTTCAGCGACATCGCATCCTCATTTAATAATTGCATTTACATCTTTTATTATTCCTGGAATGGACAGAAACACCTCCTCTTGCGCAATACACAATCTTCTTAAGCTATGATCAATTTTTTTTTTTTTTTATTAATCAGGGGATGCCCCCTACAGATGCAGTGCATTATTGTGTTGATCTCAGGAAAATAGGTTAAGGAGGAAAGAGGGAGTAGTGTGTTCACTTTTTTTTTTTTGCAGCGACAGACCAAAGCCTCTGGTGGGAATCAAACCCACGACCCCTCGCATGATAGGCGAGCACGCTACCTACTCACCTACCGGGGCGCTTAAATTAATGATCAATTAATTGAATTTCTGCACACGATTCCGTTACCAATATGTTTTCGGGGTACCATTGAACATTTGATTTCTTTATGCAAGTGTGTGAGGGATACATTTTTGGGATTACTTCTGCAGTATGCTGTCTGAGTAAATTATATGGATGGGTCGACAGATTTGTATCTCTTATCAGAGCAAGCGCATGGTCTGGCTGCAAATTTTTCGGGTTGCCAATTAACAACCGTGATTTTTTAAGTGCAGTGCCTTTCGACGGGGAAGTTGTCCCTAATTCTTGAAGAATTTTTGCAGAATTTCTTTTCCCTGATGCTCTCAGTTCCATTTCTGCAGCCATTAACAAATGTGGGGGATCAATATTATCGATAAGCTCTTTGGATTTTCGTTTTTTTGTCCGTAAGGAAGATTCTGCAAAGTTAAATTTTGGCCTATCTATGCTAGAGTTACTATTAGACGGTCTAACATCAAGAAGACAGGCTGAAAAGTCCTGATTTTCGGATACCCATTCCGAGTATTGTACAAGAAAGCTGGTTTTAATTCGATTTGAACATATTCATCTACTCTGAATGCCAAAACATACATTTTGAATATTTTTTTTTAATTTCGGGTAGTCCACATCTCTCCCAATCATGCTTAAAATGACGTTTTCCAAAGCAGTTTTATCTTTATTGCTTTTAAGCCACCCATCAAAAAACACGGTCCGAGGCACAGACATCTTTAAAAACTGAATAAAAAAATTTCGGGCAAAAACGGGCAGAAGATGTTTCAGACTCTGAAACAGGAAGCATTATTTGTTATTTTGGTCATAAACACTTGACGTAATTGGACGCAATTCAAAAGTTTTACTCCATTGAAAACAAATATTTTGTTTTTATTCGTGCAGTTTAAGTGATTTTTTAATTTCAATGAATTAAATTTTATGAGTTCAAATACGTTCTGTAAGTACTTACCATAATTGTTGAGGATTGTCCAAAATTCAATAAAACCGAAGAAATTTATTCAAAAAAATGTTTAGAACTAAAGTTATATTATTTTAAACATACACCAATATATTCAACTGTGACACGATTTTTCACACTTGTCAAAATGTTACATATTTAATAACATTTCTTATTCTTATAGTTCTTTTTCGTTTTGTTTTGAATACATTTTCGTAACATAAGTACTATTGTTTACCATATGCTAAAAATTCATAGCGATCGGGGACATTTTTTTTTTTTTGACTTCTGGCATCCTAAATGTGGAGAAAGTCACACTGTGCGTAGGTGAAATATTGAACCAAATAGGAAAACCGTAGAAGAATACTGGTCTAATACTTGGTTTACATATTTTTATATTAAAGAAAACTTTTGAAAATGCACCCATGATTTTATAAGATTTCTTTAGAGCAAAATTTCTGCATTTTCCTGAAGCATTGCGTAAACAAATTGCTTAACATTTAGATTTGTTAAGTTTAATCCCCAAATTATCATAAGAAATTTTAATTTTTTCAAGATGATTTGAAACCTGTCTTAAGGCAATAAGTGTAGATTCATGATGTGAATATAAAAGAGAGTCATCAGCATATAACGGGTGATTTTTTTGAGGTTAGGATTTTCATGCATTAGTATTTGACAGATCACGTGGGATTTCAGACATGGTGTCAAAGAGAAAGATGCTCAGTATGCTTTGACATTTCATCATGAATAGACTTACTAACGAGCAACGCTTGCAAATCATTGAATTTTATTACCAAAATCAGTGTTCGGTTCGAAATGTGTTTCGCGCTTTACGTCCGATTTATGGTCTACATAATCGACCAAGTGAGCAAACAATTAATGCGATTGTGACCAAGTTTCGCACTCAGTTTACTTTATTGGACATTAAACCAACCACACGAATGCGTACAGTGCGTACAGAAGAGAATATTGCGTCTGTTTCTGAGAGTGTTACTGAAGACCGTGAAATGTCGATTCGTCGCCGTTCGCAGCAATTGGGTTTGTGTTATTCGACCACATGGAAGATTTTACGCAAAGATCTTGGTGTAAAACCGTATAAAATACAGCTCGTGCAAGAACTGAAGCCGAACGATCTGCCACAACGTCTAATTTTCAGTGAATGGGCCCTAGAAAAGTTGGCAGAAAATCCGCATTTTTATCGACAAATTTTGTTCAGCGATGAGGCTCATTTCTGGTTGAATGGCTTCGTAAATAAGCAAAATTGCCGTATTTGGAGTGAAGAGCAACCAGAAGCCGTTCAAGAACTGCCCATGCATCCCGAAAAATGCACTGTTTGGTGTGGTTTGTACGCTGGTGGAATCATTGGACCGTATTTTTTCAAAGATGCTGTTGGACGCAACGTTACGGTGAATGGCGATCGCTATCGTTCGATGCTAACAAACTTTTTGTTGCCAAAAATGGAAGAACTGAACTTGGTTGACATGTGGTTTCAACAAGATGGCGCTACATGCCACACAGCTCGCGATTCTATGGCCATTTTGAGGGAAAACTTCGGAGAACAATTCATCTCAAGAAATGGACCGGTAAGTTGGCCACCAAGATCATGCGATTTGACGCCTTTAGACTATTTTTTGTGGGGCTACGTCAAGTCTAAAGTCTACAGAAATAAGCCAGCAGCTATTCCAGCTTTGGAAGACAACATTTCCGAAGAAATTCGGGCTATTCCGGCCGAAATGCTCGAAAAAGTTGCCCAAAATTGGACTTTCCGAATGGACCACCTAAGACGCAGCCGCGGTCAACATTTAAATGAAATTATCTTCAAAAAGTAAATGTCATGGACCAATCTAACGTTTCAAATAAAGAACCGATGAGATTTTGCAAATTTTATGCGTTTTTTTTAAAAAAAAAGTTATCAAGCTCTTAAAAAATCACCCGTTAATAGACGAATTGAATTTGTAAAAGTATGAGGAAAATCGTACATAAATATATATTATGTAAATGTGGAGCTAAAATTGAACCCTGTGGAACGCCACAGGTAACATTTCCAAATCTGATAAGCCATCATTAAATTGTACGCAAAAAAACCTATCAGAAAAAAAAACTTTTAAATAATTTAATAATAAAAGATAGAACCCTATTTCAATCATTTTATGAAGTATACCATTGTGAAAAGCATGATCAAATGCCTTTTCGACATCTAAAGAAATTGCAACAGTGCAAAATCCTTTACGAAGATTACAAACGACATCATTTTGAAATTTTATTAAAGCGTCAGTTATTGAATGTCCATTCTTAAAACCAAATTGTAAATAATTCTAATAATTCCTAGTCCATTTTCTCTCGAATTGTTCTCTCAAAAATTTTCCCAAATTTGAAAGCAATGAAATAGGTCGTAAATTGTTTATATCGGTTAAGTTTCTTTTTTAATGGCATTATTTTCGAAATTTTCCAAGCATCAGGAAAATATGAATTGTTTAAACAATTATTAAAAATAATGGTTAGAAATTCAAATGCTTTTAATGGATGTTTCTTTAAAATTAAATTGAAAATTTTGTCTAAAAAACAGAACATATACAATAAACAGGTTCGAGTTCAGTTATATTTTAAGTCGTGTTTAAGTCGTGTTTAAAATATAACTTAACTCGAACCTGTTTATTGTACATGTTCTGTTTTTTCTTACTACACGAGCCACAACACGACTTAAAATATAACTGAACTCGAACCTGTTTATTATACATGTTCTGTTTTTTTTTCAGTACACGTACCAGAACATGAACTTCAAATAAAGCAACACTCAAAAATGTGTGCTTTATGTGTGATTGAAACAAAAAGTACGTGATACAAAAATGTTCGTGTAAATAACGAAATATTAAAACGAACACAGTCATGGTTGTGTTGGGAACCGAAGAAAATTTAAAAACAAACATAATTGATATGAAAATAAAAATATGTGTGTGTTGGTCTAAGTTATGTTTGTTTACATATATGTACGAGTTTTTTATTCAGTGTGTGTTTTTTTCTGAACTCTGTAAATATTTAAAAAATGATTTTAAAATTTTTCCAATTTCAAAGTTTCATTTTCTATCAATATGCCATCAACAGATAAATGTTTAAAAGTTTAATGCTTTTTATGACCTATTAAATTATAAATCTCTTTGTGAGCAGTTGGGCCAGGTTTTATTTTTTCAAGATGCTCCTTAAAAATTTCTGATTGTTCAAGTTCTACTTGTCTTTTAAGAATAATATTCAGCAGCTGTATTTGTTTTGAAAGCAATAAATAATTTGAATCGAAACGATTTAAAGTTCTATGGTAAATTTTCTTTAGATTTCTTTGCCAATCATATTTAATTTTAAACAAAGTCTTAATTCTATCAGAAACTATGAATTTTCGATTCCTCAATGCAATTTTTTCCGATTGTTCATTAGCAATCAAGTTCAGAGTTGTTGTAAATTCCTGAATGTACTGATAAATTTCTAAATTTAAAAGATTTCTAATTGATGTTGGATAGTTTTGTAATATACTTTGACATACATCATTTTTAAAACAATTTCAATTTGTATTTTTAAAAGTAATAAAAGTCGGATGTGTGTTTAACATAAACTCAAGGTTTTGAAGTTTGATTTGAAGATGAATAGGAAAATGATCAAAAAATTAAATTTTGAAAATTTTGATTTGAAAAATTTATAGACGTACTACTCACTAAGAAATGGTCAAGAAATACGTTTGAAAAATATTGAGTTACATTGTAAAAAATATATTTCCATTTACATTAGCTATATAGTCACCCCAAGAAGTATGTTTTGCATTGAAATCACTTCCAATTAAAGTTTTATCAAAATTTTGTGAGAAATTAGATAAATATGACAGACCATCATTTAACTGTATCGCGTTACAGTTACCAGGGATATATAATGACCCTAGTAAATATTTTTTTAATGAACCATCAGTTAAAGCTTCAATAGTAATGAAAACATTTGGAAATCCTGAACTTGAAATATTAACTGCAGAATATTTTGAAGAATTTCTTAAAACCACAGCAACTCCTTGTGAGCTTTGCTCTTTTATAAAGCTACTAGCTGAGTCCGGTCCGCGTTGCTGGCCCGAAGAAAACATCTGGATTTTATATTGCATCTAAATTTTAATACCGAGTGTCGGGCAAAAGTAAAGCACGATTTAATAATATTATGAATATGACTGAAAAAAATATACGTTTTCTTGAATATTTTAACACCAGCGCCACCTACAGGTATAAAACTTTGTCAGCAACTTTAGTTTTATGTACATAATATATGTTGCGAATTTGAGCTAAATTGGACCGTAAATAAATTTTTTGGGAAAATCTCGACCCCAGCGCCACCTATCGGGTACAAGAAAAAGTTTTGCAAATCGGAGAACCAAAGGAACATATGGTATGAATACGAAGTCGCTAGCATTAGTGGTTCAACAGTTATTAGAGTACCAACATACGCACCAACGTTTTTATATATTTAGATAATTCTCAAATTTAACTTTATGACTAGCTCTCAAATGTGTTTCTTGGATGAATGTAATATCTATCTTATTAAATTTTAGAATATTTAATAGATCTATTCTGCGACTTACTTCGATTAAAGATCTAACATTAAATGTTAATAAATTTAAAGGAATATGGGTCATAAGTCTTATCTACTGCAGTCAAGAGATCCCGACATTGCTTTACAGCATCTTCTCTTGAAAATTTCTTGTAATTTTTAATAAATTTGCTTATTTTCCTCTAAAGAGAATCAACCTGAAGCAAGGAACTTTTGCAATTTTTAAGAATTCTTCAATTAAAGGCGGTTTTAAATTAGAACGATGAGTTGGAAATAAATTATTTTCAAAAAGACTTATGTACAAAATTATTACATTTTACGCTGATTTAAAAAAAAAACTCTTAATAAGTGGTCGATATTAATAAAACACACTTTTTGCGATGATGCTGTTCTATAACTATAATAAAAACTTTTTATTTACACAATTTATTTTCCATTATAATTTTTTCAATTATAACATAGATTCTTCATGCACTAATTATTGCAAATAAAGGGACTAAAAAAAATTTTTTTACTCAAATCACATATTTTTATTTATTTTTTGCATATGACTGCCACAAATTTGTTTATGTTCGAAACAGTAGTGATGCCAGTCAAATCCAATTTATTTGAATTTCGAATTTTCTTTGGTGATGCCTAACTTATTTCAAAAGGAGAAGTCATTCTTAATTGAATGAAACTGAAGAATAAAAACAATTACATGAACAAGTAAATTGTTATTTTAAAAGAATATATATTTTTTTTTACTTACTTTATAATTTTAAGGAAAAACATGCAAAAATTACTTAAGGTTTTTTTGTGAAAGTGACTAAAGAACCATATGGCACCTCGGTTTCTAGATAACATATGGTTCTGAAGCTAAACCATATGTTTCATGTCATTTGATAATAAAAAATATGATTTCGAAAAATACTTCGAAAATATAAAATTTGTGTTTTCAAGAAACCCAAAATTTCAATTTCATGTTATTTCAAATTCATTCTTATTCAAATAACGTTTCAAGAACAGGGCTGATTATTATTTAAAGATGTTAACACATTATTTCTATATTACATTATACTAAAAGTAAAAATTGGTTCTTTGATTTTGAAATGATTAAGTTCCATTGAATTTCAAAGAATATGCATTGTTTTATTTAATAGTAAATAGTCTTGGTCAATATTTTTTAACTTTTTTTTTTTTTTTTTTTTTTTTTATTAATCAACACTCAGGGGATGCCCCCTACAGATGCATTGCATTGTGTTGATCTCATGAAAATAGGTTAAGGAGGTGCTTCTAAAATTTTATTTTTTTCTACAATCTTTGTCTTGGCACAGTGAACCCCGATTTACACCTCTTTAAATACAAATCGGCTCGAAATAATGACAAACAATATTATTCTAAGATTTCGAGTTTTTATAAGGATCAACAATATATAAATTTTTCGATGCGTTACAAACTGATATATACCCTCTACATAGTGGTGTGGAAGGTATAAGAATATTAAATTAATTTGGATATTTTAACTTTAAAACATCTTTTATTGGAAATTTCTTTCAGCAAAAATCACTAAATTCTGGTCCATAGTGCCATCGTTGAAGACTGTGGCTGTTAAGTGTTTCTCATTATAGTTACTGATTTGAATTGCAAATAATTTTCAAGTTTTGTGGTCATTTTGTCTGGTGTTGTCACAGTTGTTGTTCGTCCAGAAACTTTGTTCTTCATTAGCATATAAAACAACAAAAAAGACTTGCAATTGCAAATAATGATTTAGGAGACATCCCTGACTTCGTAAAAAAATAATATTTTCTCATGTAACAAGCAAATTATGATTATAATGGCTTTATTGTGTACAAGAAGAAGAATAAGGAAGAAGCAGCAGCAATAAAGAACAACAATAATATTGACTTTAATTTGTAGTTTAAGCATTTTCATTTGTGGGTGGATTTTTTTTTATCGCTCAAAGCGTCATGCCATTTACATGATATAAACATTATTTTCTTTTTTCCAAGCTAACAACAACTATGTACATCTATTAATGTAAGTTATCAAATCTTCCTTGTCCCTCTTGTGTTTTCTTATATTCACCGCTACCACGACTGTTACTAGAGCTAATGAAGCTGTCAATATGTTTATGATCAGTGCCTGGAACATTGTAATCATCTGTATTTAGATTGAAGGATAGGCGTTCAGTCACCATATCCACAATATCATCCTGATATGTTTCCAATTCATTAAGACATTCTGTTAGGGATTTAGAATTCTGTCTAAGATACTTAGAAACATTGTTCAGTAGGTCTTCACTAGGATTATCCATCATGGCATGTAATTTTTCACGTGAGTTTACATAAAGTTTATTAAATTCCAAATCTATATCTTGTTGGGATCTGCATACAACAAATATAAGGGCAATTTAAGATATGTACATATAATTGAAAAATTTTCGAAATTTTTTTACACTTACAAAAGATCTATTTGCTCTTTATTAAACGGTATATCGGAGTTCGGAATATCTTCTGTAGTTGTTTTGTGAAAGAAATGTTCTTTTGCAAATTTTGCGCCCATTTTTAAAATAAATCGAAAAAAATAAGTTGACAATTAAAATTTTGTTTTGATTTGATTTTTGAAAAATTCAATTAAACTCGAAGTTTATTTAAAAATAATTACCCAGTTAAAATTGAATCAATAGCAGGGTACACACAATTTTGGAAAATTATGTAAACAGCAGGATATTTTTTGAACATTATTTGGCAACGCAACAGGTAAGTACAACACGACAACAACCATACGCCGGTTATTCCAACCATTGGGAGTTTGTGGTAGCGACAAAACAATATGGATATTGGAGATAAGTCATATGGTTTTACGTGCGTGCTTGTCTTGTCGACTTAACCACGCGGTATTTTAAGCACTAGGTAAGATACAAGCCGTCCACCGGTGCCCCTTCCTTAGATGGTAGCAAGCTAGGAGCGATGAATTGGCATACTCTCCTCCCTTTGCTATTGGGTTGGCCCGATATAAAAGCCGTCTAATCTATGTGTCGTGGAACCCGGTTGAATGCAACTCCACATCGAGCTGTGTTCTTCCCGCGATTTCGGGCTACCACAGCCACCACGAAACCACCCCCCGAGAGGCCGTTCCCAAAAACACATACCTTAAATAACCGCACATTTGTCTACTACGTTCGTTCTTACTAGCTGTTATTATCAGGTGGCCCTGATATGTACAACGTTCCGTACCAACTTTTCAACAAATGACTCAAGCGCTCTTGGACTCGTCTTCCATCCGACCCTCTTGCCTACTAATTCTACCGTAATGGTCATCTTTGCTAGGACTGATACTAGCTCACCCATTCACAGCTTCGAATTTTCTGGCTCATGCCTTCATCCGTCTACTACGCTCCGAACTTACTAATCGGCGCCATCATGCTAGATGATGCTTACGTCAACGTCTTGGACGCTGTATTGACATGTGCACCTGCCTCAAACGCCTTTGACTCATCTTCGACCCACACTCTCGCCCAAATTCCTCCGTCATGGTATCTTGCCATGATCACTGACGCACCCACACCCGACCTCCTTTTCGCCCATGTAACATCTTTATCAACATTTACACCTTGCGACACCAACACAATTATTGGATGTGTGACAACCATTTCATCTGGTAGGTTTTGACACCTCCAGTTTTATCTTTTTGCTTGTGCTGCCTCTGACTTTGACAACGCTGTGAGGCAACCTGGGGCTCAATAGCTCACCAGCGGTACCTATTTATAGCCCCAGGTAAGGCTTCGTTGCCAGTCTGGCCACATACTAGCCGCTACCAAGATATTTTTCAAATAGAATAGTACTTGGTGGACCTGACCTTGATCTTTAGCCACTAGGAATAATCACCAGAATTAACTGGCTTTGCCTAGCGTTGCCCGGGAGCACCACTTGGATGTACGTTATAGGCATGGGAAAATTATCAACCGTTACTGGTAACCAGTAACTTTATGATACAACTTTGCTCCCGAATGTTGGACATAATCATATAAAGGGAACGGAAAATTAAACAACAGTCGCTCATTTCAACAATCGGCAGACGGAGCGAATCTTTCCAGACTACAGGCAGCAATTAGCCACTTATTTGCACAGCATCACAAGGCGTAAGTTTTCTGAAAAATACACAGGTGCAACTCAGGAAGAGGAGATTGGCTAAACAATGTAAACAAAAATTTCTAATTATAAACGGCAAACCCAGCTGAGTTAATATTATGAGCTGGATAACATTTAGCTTAGAATAGGGTGGATTACTTTCTTCCATTACAGGATTACATCCAAGTCCAGAATAGGGATTCAGGGGCTGAATTACATTCAGCAAAAGAGTAGGGGCGAATTACATACGTCCATTTTATTTTAAATTACATCCATTCTAGACAGGAGCTTTGGGACTCTAGGCGAGGGAAGTACCATCAATACCTACGACACCAGCTACCAGCAGTAACCGCGACACCAGCAGTACCTGCGACAACAGTGTATAACTACAACAACAAAATCATTATATAACCACAATGTACTAAATAACCGAATAGGTACACATTATAAAAAAATTTTCTATTTTTAATATAAATTCAGTGAAAAGATCCTGGCACGACTAAGTTATCCCAGTTTCAAACCCGGATTAACCGGAGATGGTTGAAGTTTCTTCAGGTCTTTTACTTAAAATACTTTGGAAGTTAAGAAAACATTGATTGCAAATCAAAATTTTGGTTTCATATTAAGAAAATTCTATTAGAAGCCCACAAATTTCCATTTGAGTTCAGGGCTCTAATTCTCGGAGTCGATAGCGAACGAAATTCTACTTTTCTTTTGTGATGCTCTCAGGCGTTATCGAGTAACAAGTATCGAAATTTCGAATGATGTTCTCGATAACGAGCGAGTACTCAAACGCAACCGTACGACATTTTAGTCGATAACAAATCTATTGAGTTATTAAATAATTTTAGGTCAAAAATAACAAAAATAAGCAGGCACTTGCTGAGTTTATGGCAGAGCACTCGGACTTGGCCAAAGGAATTTTGCCAAATGGCACACAAGGCAAAGCAACAGCCAACAGACTTTGGGAGAAGTTGACGACCAAGTTAAATTTTTCTAGGCTTCCATCTAAAGACTCCAAATCTTGAATCCATTTTTTTTTTGTCTAAATTAGAATTTAAAATATTTTTCCACTTTCAAATTTTGCTTGTGGTTGTTGAAAAATTAAACATATGTTTTTGTTTGCCTTTTAATCATTAGTCCTTTACATTTGTACAGTGTTGTGTAACTCTTTAAGATTTTTTTATAACATTGAAACATAAAATCGTTTCGATTCTTAACGAGTGCCATCAGCAGAAAATTTCGAACTATCGAAATTAATTCCGATACGAAATTATTTCGATCACGACTGCGGGAATTAGAGCCCTGACTTTCCTTTTGTGATACCCATTCGTTATCGATAATATTACATACTAATAACATATCATTTGTGCTGCTGGACTAGCGGGAACTGACAACAATAGAAAACGCCTATTCGCGTCTGATTTACATAGGTTAAGAAATAACCGTAAGTACATTTTAGGCGGAGATTTTTATAGGAGGCATCAGTCGTAGAGTTGTATTAGAGCAAATTGTTGGGTAAACATTCTATATGAGAAATTGGATTCTTATAGTATTAATATAATTTACCATTGTGATAACAACTACTTACATTTCTACTAGTGCTAACAGGCAATGTTCTACACTGGACATATTTCTAGCAAATGTTCCTGAAATATTAACACCAGCCTTTGTAATAAACGATTTAAGTTCGGATAATTTACCTGTATTAATAAAACTAACTTCGAATGTAACGAATCTTAATTCTCTTGAATATAATTTTACGAAAACTAATTGGAATAATTATGCGAATTATATAAACTAGCCGATTCGGGCGCTCGAAATTCGAGTGCAATTTCTAGACAGCTTTATTTTTCAACTTAACCAATTCACCAACCAAACCAACACTCTTTAACAAACACATTAACAAATTTAATAAAACACACATAGCATATGTACAATTTTATGTATGTGTTAGTAGCAATTTTAAATGCAATTTACTCAAAATAAAGGAAAAAATTCAAAAATATGTAAATCTGCAACACGGCTAAAAAAGAATACCTTTCAAATAATATACATTTGATCGAAATCGGGATAAAACGGTAGAACAAAACATCGGTCACAAGAAATCGCCTAGCCTATTAATATTACAGATTGACAACTTAATATTTCGGTAATAGAGCATATTGCAACAAATGACCATATTGACGAAATGATTAGATATTTTAAAGCCTTAATTACAGAAGATATGCATCGTAGTACACCAAAGAAGTCTCCTTCCCCCTCCAGAACAATCTTACCCTACTACCTAGTAGACATAATACGGCAAAGAAAAGGTGTTTGCAGAATATGGCAACGTCATCGAAACACGAGCGATTTCTATAAAATGAAAATCCTTACCCGTAAAAAGTTTACTGTTTTATATATGATATGAAATAAGTGTTGGTACAATCTCCTTTCTACATTGGATAAAGGTTTTGCGACATTCCGGAATTTGGCAAAAATTTTAAGAAGAAAAAGGATATTCCAATTTTAAAAGGCGATAACTTACGTTTTACCACCAACACTGAGAAACGTGAAATTCTAGGCTAGACATTCTTCACTAAGCACTCAATTTTAGATAATTTAGGTGATACTGAGACCATTTCATTAGTAAATTCAAGCCTAAATAATTTTAATTTATTAAATCCAAATATTTCTAACCAAATTAAAACTAGTATCTCGGAGATAACATTAATAATTAAATAATGCATGTTGTAAACTCTGGTATTTCTCAAAAGCTTTTAAAGAGGCTAAAATCATTCTTATCAAAAAACCGAACGAAGCTTCAGAAAGTCCTACTTTATACCGACCTAAAAGCCTGTTGAGTTCTATTAGCAAAATTTTTGAAAAGGTAATTAAAATCAAATTGACATATGTTATCCACCGCACCAGTTCGGACTTAAAAGAGAACATAGTTCACCCTTCAATGGAAACTAGCGGATTCCAGCCCTTGAAATTCGAGTGAAAATTCTAGGAAATTTTATTTTTTCATTAAATAAAGACCCTAAAGGTATGCTAATCAATTATAGCCAATTCGCAAATCAACACAAAGAACAAACAAATTTAATAAACACACACATAGTATTGCATAATTTTATGTATGTGTTAGTAGCAACTTTAGATGCAATTAACTCAATATAAAGGAAAATATTTAAATATCTGTAAATCTGCAAAACGGCTAAAAAGAAATACATTTCAAATAATATACGTTTGGTCAAAATCGGGATAAAACGGTAGAACAAAACATCGGTCACAAGAAATCGCCAAGCCTATTAATGTTATAGATATAAACTTAGTGCATATTAATTTTGAATCCCAAAAGTCATCGGGTATGGGTCTACTTGATGTTAAATCAGCTCTTGACTTTGTTTGTCATGACTGATTAATATATAAAATGATACGTCTGAACTTTCCGGCGGAGATAATTAAAATAATACAATGTTTTTAAACAAACCGTGCTGTCAAAGCACATATAGGAACACATTGTTATAGAAGTTTTGAGGTTCCAGCAGGTTGGCCGCAAGGCTCATATCTATCTCCTATCCTCCAAAGTATATACACTGCCTATTTCCCCTGTTTAGATTACTGCACATTGTCTATTTTTGTTGATGATACAGTAATTATCTGCTCTGGTATTTTTGTTAATGATGTCATAAGTTGCATTCAGAGAGCTTTAGAAGAGGTAACAAATTATTTAAGCAGATGCAAAATCACGATAAATTGTTGCAAATCCCTGGCAATAAATATGTTTTACTAGGAAGCGTAAATAATGCTATATTACCCAGGTTAATGTTAGCATACAATATATGTCAGTTCAATAGGAAATAAGTGAGCAAATTATGATCGGTCTATACAATACCCTATACCATGATTTAGAGACCCTATCTCTTCGCTCCAACTAATTGGATATAGAAAATAAGCATAAACCAAATTTTAGTGGTATTGTTATTAATTTTTTTGGCTACAGATATCATAAAGTTCATATCAGATGTTATATTTTTATGGGGACTAGGTCGAAAAATGGACCTATCCTGATCATATTTGGTAAAGTGGCTTAGATTTTTAAAAAATATATGCAAACCAAATTTGAGAAAAACTGTGCAGTATTTTTGTTTTTTGACAGATTTAAGTGAAAATCGGGAAGCAGCTTTATATGGCTACGACAAAGAATTGCCATATGCAATAAACACACAAATCCAATTTAACCGAGATCTATATGATAATTTGGATCTTATGACAATTTAAGTCGATATCATAGGGGGGTAAAAGCTTATATACCAAATTTAATTAAAACATATGCACATTTGCGACCTGTAGTTTGATTTAAAAGTTTACAGATGGACAGACGGACGGATCGACGGACATTGCTAAATCGACTCATAAAGTGATTCTGAGTCGATCGGTATAATAAAAGATGGGTCTAGGTCAAATATTTTTAGTAGTTGCAAACAGCAGCACAAAGTCATTATACCCAAACCACATAGTCGTATAGGGTATAGAAAACGCTAAGTACCTTGGAGTAATCCTAGATACTACAATGAACTTTGAAGATCACATACCTCGTATCATAAATAAAATAAATACACTGACTCGTATTTCATATCCATTTATAAATCGAAAATCAAAACTTAGTATTGCCAACAAGAAATTTATTTTAAAGTCAGTTTTACATGCAGTAATATTCTATGCTGCCCCCACACATGGGCTAAAATCTTAAAATCTCACATCAACAAACTGCAGATTTCACAAAATAAACTTTTAAAATTTATGTTTAACTTACCTTGGTTTTTCTCAACTACGCTTCTTCATGTACTAGCATATATCGAATTAATGGAAATTAAAATAGGGAAATTTTGCAAAATTTTCAAAATTTTGAACTTGCTCCATTATAATTTGTTTTAGGTAGATAAGTAGATTAATAAAACAAAAAAAAAAAATTTTTTTTTCAAATAGGTTTTTGTAAAAGATTTTCCTCCCAAACTTTATATATATAATAATATGTAATTGATATATAAAAAAAATAAGTATGTAAATATTATTGATGTAATTAAATAAATTAAATTATGTGGAGAAGGCACTATGAGTTGGCGCTGATGTTTGTATCTACTAAAACTATGTTATACCAATTGTATTGGAATCATTTTGTGATTCAGTTTAGCGATATCCATCTATCCGTTCGTTCGTCTTAATATCTGCATGTGTGTCCGTCGGTTTGCCTGTTCACGTAAAACTTTTAATCAAACTAACAATCGCAAATATATATATATTTTGATGAAATTGGGTACATAAGCTTTTGTCGACCATATGACGATCGTTATTGTAACTAGTGATAAGAGGTATATGCTCAGACCTAGTTCCCATACAAATAACCCATCGACTCAAATTGGAGTTAGATCCAGATTATCATATAAATTTCAATCAATTTTGCTTTATGTGTGATCAATACACACTTAACATAGTAGTGCCAAAATAAACCCTGTAGATTCGTACATAATCATTGTTCCCTATATTCACTTAAATCTACCAAAAATAAAAAATGTTGCATAGATCGTTTTCAAATTTGATTAGTATATATTTTTGAATAAGTAAGTATAGTAATAATAGGTCCACATAGGAAAATAAAATCCGGTATGAACTATTTCATATCTGCAGGGCGCAAATCAATATAATGCCACTAAAACTTGGCTTATTCTTATTTCCTACTAGCAGATTCCAGCGCTCGAATTTCGAGTGCAATTTCTAGGCGGCTTTATTCCTCAACTTAGCCAATTCACAAACCAACACTAATTAACACACATATTAAAAAACACATTAACAAATTTAATAAAACACACATAGTATATGTATAATTTTATGTACGTGTTAGTTGCAAATTTACATGCAATTTACTCAAAATAAGTTTGGTCAAAATCAAGATAAGACGGTAGAACAAAATATCGGTCACAAGAAATCGCCTAGCCTATTAATATTATAGATATCCAAAGTTGTATTTAGGATCATTTCACTTGAGTTCGTTGCTCAAATACTGCACTAGGTTCCTATTATAGTCGCCGTTGATTGCCCTTCCTTTCAAAAGATAATTATGAAAAATTATCCCAGACATCTTTGTCTGTAAATGAAACTGTTTTTTGGACCTAATGTGCCCTTTCAGTCCTCCACTTTGGCTATTTCTTCATCGCGGGTGTGACGTGAGCCATGTTTCATCCACAGTTATAATTCAACCTGAAATATTGACTGTATTACTGTGAAACATCGCCAATCAATCAATCGATAGAGACATTCCCATCTTATGTATATATAAAGTCGGTAAATTCTAGTACCATCCTCGTATATCTCTGTAACCAATAAGTGAGCCGTAAATAAGTTGTTTCCCTTTACGATAAATATAAATAATGAATTTTCGTTTTGCTACTTTAACATTTGCAAGTTTATCGAATATTTATAGAACGAGTGTAGAGCAGCAATATGCAGTTGCATTTGATAGCTGAGTATTTCCCAAAGTGCTCATTTATTGAGTTTCACAGAACAAGAGTAAAACACGCATGTATACAATACAATAGAAACAGATACAAAAGAAACAATTTATACAAAGTCCACAGTTGGTAATTTGAAAAAGTCCTAACTAAATTTTATTCAATTTTTAGTCAGTTTTTTTTTATACAAACTGTTTTTTTTTCTAATTTTTAATGATTCCTCGCTATAAATTTGTAAGTTATAATATCATTGTTGATATTCTCGGTATTATGTTGTTTAGATTTGAAAGTGCATTTTGTTCATAACAGCTTTTTGAAAATCACGACTAAAGATTGCCTCTTTTGGAAGCATTAAAAACTTGATTCTAATAAAATGACTTTTCTTTAAGAATGCAGAAAGAAAAGGATTTGAGTTTTCATCTTATATTCTTAAGGTCTATAATTTCATAATTTAGGTGAATGAAGCTAGATTTATTTAAAATTATCGTTAGGTCTTTTTTCATATTATGGTTACTTTATATTATTTATCATTCAATTGCACACTGACCATGGCTGCCAACAACAACAAGGTTATAATAAATCTATAAAATGTCCAAAAATACATACAACATACAACTACAAGTATTATATGGTATACAATTTTTATAAAACATTTAAAGACTGGTATTTATAACATGTTTAAATTCTGTTACACATATTAGCCAACTGTGCACAGAGAGCGGTTGTTGATTTTCTTTAATAATGCTAATTTTTAACAAAATGCATGTTAATTTTATATTTTATGTTTATGCAAATATGTTACAAAGTTACTAGCAGTTACACGCTTCTATTTTTGGAGTTACGTTGTAGAACTGCAAAAAAAAAAGTTCTTAATATATTGATAAATTTATAGTAATTTATGTGTGCATTAGGGATATAACTATTTTTTGACTGAAAATTTCCCCTGATAATAAAAACAGATATCTTAAGTCAGTTTGAAATAAAAACCTTCCGCATCGAATACGATTTCTAAAACCTTCCAAGATTTTATTTTATTATTTTTTTTAAACAATATTAAAAAAAGGTTTGCCTAGCGGAAACCAGGTAACTTGGATAACCAGAGACTTGGAAATTCATGCAATGATAACGGAGAAAGGTTTGTCAATTTATGCGCTACACATCAATTGTTCATTGGAGGTACAAAATTTATACACCGAGACATCCATAAACACATGTCAATCACCTGACATCCGCAATCAAATCAATCATTTTATAGTTAACAGGCGTTTTCTTGGCTCCTTACTGGGTGCCAAGACAATAAGGGGAGCCTATATATATATATACGGAACACCAACTTCTAGTGGATATTGTAAAACTTCGACCTTTCGCTAAATACCATCAACTGAAACTACCTATTAAAATGAACACCCATCGCCTTAAAGACCCATCCACGGTGCAAGCTTTCGAGGAGAATATACGCTCAAAGCTAAACAACAACAGTTGATCGGATATAAAAGCTGCATGCCTGGGCAGTGCCCGACAACACTTGCATTGAACAAACATCACCGTTCTAAATGGATAAGCGGAGACACCTGGTCAATAATTGAGCAACGCAGAGAAGGAAAAAACACCTTCAAGCAGGGGGTTCTATTACAAGCCGTCAAGAATTACGAACACTTTATACAAAGTTAGAAAAACGGGTGAAGAAAACGGTTCGCAAAGACCGACGCCAATTCTATGACACCATAGCAGATGAGGCGAAATATGCTGTGGCCCGTGGTAACATGAGAGGTTTATATGACGCTGTCAAGAAGATAAGTGCGGAAGAGGTACTCACAACCCCTAATATAAAGAGTGACAACGGTCAACACTTAACTTCAATCGACGGTCAACTTATCAGGTGGAAACAGTTTTTCGAAAGCTGTGAATATGAGGTGACCTTTCAACCTTTGAATAATTGTGAAAGACGTGTAATCCACGCAGATGCATACCAACAACACCACCCACACTTGAAGAGATAAAAGCTTCAATTAACGAACTTAAGAACAAGAAAGCCGCTTATCTGAATAATATCCCACCTGAACTTTTCAAGACAACAATCATCATGGCCGAAGCGGTGCTGTCCATAGTACAGAATGCGTGGTCAACTTGTAATATACCGTCCGAATGAAACAAGGGCGTCATTGCAACTGTACCCAAAAAAGGTGAGCTCAGTGAGTGTATCAACTAGAGAGGGATAACTTTGCTCAATACTATTCAGAAGATATTGGTTTTACCATACTAGACCGCATCATTCCATCAACAGAAACACCACTGCGATTTGAACAAGCAGGTTTTAGGCCCAACAGAACCTATGTTGACCAAATAAATTCACTAAGAATAATCGTCGAACAATCGGTCGAATGAAACTCACCACTATTTTTACTATTCGTCGACTTCAAAAGAGCCTTCGATACAATCAACAGATGTGCAATTTCGTACAGCCTCCAGAATCTTGACATATCGGAAGAAATAATGTTATTAATCAAAGAACTCCATCGTGACGCATCATGCATAGTTCGATTTAAAGATCACGATAGTGCCAGCTTTACCATCAACAAGGGTGTAAGACAGGGATGTGTACTTTCTCAATTTCTTTTCCTGGTAGTACTCGATTATGTTATGGTTCAGACAAACCAAGACGCGCCCAATGGAATACAATGGCATCTAAACCAACGTCTTCACGACCTAAATTATGCACATGACATATGTATGATATTACACACACAGTCGGACATGCAAGACAAACTAACTCGACTTCGGGAAATTTTTTTTTTTTTAACTAACAATAAGTTATTCAAATCTTAAAACTAAAACTTAAAAATTTAATCCAGCCAGTGCCAGACAAAATTTCATTTATTCTATATACATAATGTTATGATAATGCGAAAAGAGTGGGCTTGGAGGTCCATGTACAAAATAAGCATAAACCAAATTTGACTGGCATTATTATTAATTTTTTTGGGCAGCAGATATGAAAAAGGTAATATCGGGTGCTATATTTACATGGGGACTAGGTAGATAAATGGACCGAACCTGACCATTTTTGGTAACGTCACTTATATTTTGAAAACATATAGACAAACCAAATTTGAGAAAAATCTGTGCAATATTTTTGTTTTTTGATAGATGTAAGTCAAGATCGGGAAGCAGCTCTATATGGGGCCTATGACTAAGAATTGTCCTATAGGAATTATTTTTGGACTGTTGATTAATTGATTAAACTCAATTTGACAGAGATCTATATGATAATTTGGATCTTATGGAAATTTATGTCGATTTCATAGAGGTCATTTGTATGGGGACTAGGTCTGAACATGGACCGAATTTTACCAATTTCAATAGCGTTTATCCTCTGGCCGAAAAAGCTATTATACCAAATTTCATCAAAATATATTCATATTTGCGACCTGTACTTTGATTCCAACGTTTACATGGACACATAGACGGACGGACGGACGGACGGACGGATGGATGGACGGATAGACAGACATCGCTAAATCGACTCAGAAAGTGATTCAGTAATAACAGCAAAATTTTCAGTTGAATTTTCTAATTTTTTGTGAGTGTAAAAATTTTTTGGAGTGTAAACATAAAAAAAATCCCATTATTACAAAAAAATTTTTTAAATTAATATTAAAATGCAAATATGACATTTTTTAATGAATAAAAAAAAACACATTTCCCGCTAAAAGTTAAAAAATCAAAAGTTCTAGGGTTAACTGAATTCTTCAAAAAGGTTTAATAAATTTTAATGAAATTAACTAAATCAATTTTAATGAAATCAACTAAATATCTATCCACTAAAAAAAAAATAACTAAAATATTTTGATCGGTTCAAAAGTTAATGAAATTTGGCAAATGAAAAGCGATTTTCAGCCACTGTGATGCGTAAAAGCTTCCAATAACATCTTTCAACGTTTTGTATTCGCGACGTTTTACGCAACTCTTCGTCTAGACTTAGGAATTTTTTTCAACCGAGATTTTAATTTTCTTAAATTTCATTTAAGTTTTAAAAATACATACATATGGGAAATAATAAATAATAATAAAAATTCAATAAATCACAAGCCAAAAAGTATAAAAGTCATAAAAACGATATATATTTCAATACTGGCCTGTATTAAAGTAAAAATTTCATTCTATTTGCAAGAAAGGGTAACTAATATCTTGAAAAATATTTTAAATAGTGGCATCAAAAAAATTCTATTTACAAATTTTGTCGCATTTGGTGCGGAACATTTTTTAGCGATCGCGAAAAGTAAAAACGCAATTATTATATATAAAATGGAATGTGTGTTTGTTTATTTGTTTGTTTGTTTGTACCTTATAGGAGACCAATCCTCTGGACCGATCTTTCTGAAATTGTCACAGCATTTAACTGGGACTCTGGCATGATTAATAGGGTACCTTTTTTTCGACCAAGCCCACTTATACGCCCACTTTTTTAAAATTATGTAATTGCTTCCATATAGTTTTTAACAGATTTACTTCAAATTGTATATACATTATGCTCCAGGCGAAGTAGAAATAAACATTTCTTACGCCACGCCCCCTTTCATGCCCGTTTTCATGCCAAATTTTGTTTGAAAGTTTTAAACTTTTTGTTCTCTGTACAAATTTGTTCCTTCCAACGGATTTTTTTTATTTGGTAGTATATAGCTCTTAATACTGTTAACGTCGCCATATAACTATGAACCACGCCCACTTCACCGCCCCCTTTTTTTAATTCAGATACTTACTTATACCACTAACAATGTTTGCTATACAAAATACTTTTTTTGTAATATGTATTTACCTAAAGTTTTATACACTTTTTATCTACAGGTAAGGTAGCCATACATTTTTTTATTACCAAATCCCCCTTTTTCGCCCCATTTTACCTTAAATTATAATTAATCTGCTTTCAATTTATATATATAAAAATGAATGTGTGTTTGTTTGTGCTTTATAAGAGGCCAAACCCCTGAACCGATCTTCCTGAAATTTTTACAGAGTGTTACTGTGGCTCTGGAAGGAATATTAGGCTATAAAAATTTTTTTTAAAAATAAAAAATCGTAAAATCTTATAAACTACTGGAAGGATCGTCATGAAATTTTCACAGAAGGATATTTTTGCGAAATAATTAGTCCTTAACTATATAAAGTTGTTAGTGGGCAAAGGGGCGTTGACCCGCCAAATATAACCCAAAATTTAAATCGTCATATCTCGGCGATTTTTTAACATACGGCGATGATATTTGGTATATGTATATCGTATGGTAATTAATAGAAATAGTACTACAAGAAAACTGGGCAGGACCACGCCCTTTTTAGAAAAATTAAAATCCATAATAATTTCTATTAAGCCCTTTACTATATAAAGTTGTTAGTGCAATAATTAATTCTAAATTAAATAAATAATATTTTGTTTGTTAGATTTATCGTCATTTTTCAGACATATTGCAATTACTACTGTAATTAATATGCAATTTTTTAATTTTGTTTAAATGGTGCGTGGTAAAGAAGAAGAAAGCATATATTTCAAAAATTCATAACTGCACTGTATTCTTAATCGGACCGGTTTCTGGCATTTCAGCCTTCATCAGCGATTTATTGAACATTGTGATAATTGTTATGTTTTAATTGAATAGATTGTTTCTATATGAAAATTTTTTCTACTTAGGGCGGCCGTGAGGTTTCGAACCATGAACCTTCTGATGAAGGCTGAAATGCCAGAAACCGGTCCGATTAAGAATACAGTGCAGTTATGAATTTTTGAAATATATGCTTTCTTCTTCTTTACCACGCACCATTTAAATAAATAATATTTTGTTAATGTATAAATATTTTTTTATTATTTTATTTTATTTTATAACGATGAGAGAGAGCGAAGCACACCGGGTTTAGCTAGTTATTTATATTTTTCCATGGACTATACAGCTTTACCAGGAAAATTTTGATATTTGCAAAAAATGCCAAAAGTTATATCCTTAGTGTGCATATTGTCTATTTGATTTACAATAAATATTAAACTGAGATTGTTTTTGTAGTGTATTGATTACAAATAATTGTGGTAATAGGATTTGTAATGCATTACTTAACCTTTAAATGACACTTTATAAAATAATTTTGATGATCATTGGCAAATACAGACATATTGTTTGGGAGCGGACTTTAAGAAAACAAGCACTCAACCTTCTTTTTTTTAAATTAAAGCTTCTTTCTCTTTTTTGTAACTTTGACTAACATTAATAAAATTAGCTCCATATGGGAAAAGCTAATATATTCCTTTCCTTGAACAGAATTACTCCCCTATAAGAGCTGTGATTCTGGTGTTATGAGGTTCGTAGCTGCCATGTAACTTAATAGTTTACAGCTGTTTGTTGGACTCAATATCGACACATAAATTTGTAGATGTGTATGTTGGCGTAGAAGAACGTAGTATAGATCTGTGGAAATAGTTGAATTTTACTTATGGCTGATTAGAGTAAATTTTATTCTTCTTCAAAAAGTACCTTCTCTTTAAAAAGTACAGTTTTTATACCCTATGCCACTATGTGGTCAGGGTATAATGACTTTGTGCTGATGTTTGTATCTACCAAAAATATTTGACCTAATCACTTTCTGAGTCGATTGAACGATGTCCGTCTGTCCGTCCGTCTGTGTGTTCATGTAAACCTTGTAATCAAACTACAGATCGCAAATATGAATATATTTTGATGAAATTTAGTGTGTAAGCTTCCAACGGCCATAGGATGTACGCAGTTGAAAATTTTGAAAATCGGTTCAGACCTAGTCCCCATACAAGAGACCCTATGAGATCGACTTAAATTGCCATAATATCCAAATTATAGCAAAAATTTCGATTTAATTGGTTATGTTTATGTTTATTACATCCATTTATAAATAGTCAAAAAAAAAAGCTATAGCACAATTTTTAGTCATAACTCCCATATGATGCTTAAATCACTAAAATCAATCAAAACAAAAATATTGCACAGATTTTTCTTAAACTTGGTTTGGATATGATTTTCCAAAAATTAGTGACCTTACCAAATATGGTCAGCATCGAAGTATTTTTCGACTTAGTCCCCTTATAAATATAGCATCCGATATGAATGAATGTATTTCATAGTTTTACTCACTTTACCCACTTGAAACTACAAAAAAATATAGCCTATTTTCCTTCCGGTTAGGCAGTTACCTACTGTAAAAAAAAAACAGGACGATCGGTCCAGTGGTGTAGTCTCCTATAAACCACAAACAAACGTACAAACAAAAATACAGAGCTCAGTTTTTATATATAAGGTGGATAAAGCAATTATTCAAAATATTTATTTAAAAAAATTAACTCAGAATCCTGTTTGTTATTATCCTTTTGAATTTAAACTTCCTTCAAAAAAAATAATACCAAATAAATTAATATTTTTTAAATTCCAAACTGCTGGAGTAAAAATTTTTTTAATAAATAAATCAATAAATTTATGAAATATTTTCAACATTAAAGATCCCGTTGTGGAAAACATAAATTTTAAAACATACATAAATAATGCTAATGTTTTTTGAATATGACTGTATACTTTGTTGAATCTAATTGAATATAATAGCATTTAAATTCATATTTATGCTTTTATGGGTTTGTATGAAATTGCTTCTGTTGCACGTTAGCATTTCACTTCACATGTACAATGTTAGGGAAAATAATAAAAGAAAAAAATACTGCATAAATTTATCAGAAAATTCAATTTCAACTTCAACGTCACTTTGTTGCGCTAACTTTATTGTGTATTTTTCTTTTATTAGCCACCATTTTTATTGTAACCACTATTTCAATTGAAAGGAGCGAAAAAATCTTGTTATGCATTTTCCTCAATACATATTCCATTCACTAACCGCACTAACGTGTAATATATATATATTACAATATCCAAACAATTAAAAAAATTGTATTAAAGAAATAAAATTTGTTCTTCTGGCAAATGGTAAGTTTGTGATCAAAAATATAAGTTGTATGCTGAATGGAAAGTTTTTCAGTAGAAACTAAACAAAATATGAAAAACTGTAACTAGTAATAGAACACTTCATTGAAAATTGTAGCTTTTGTTTCTGTATTCTTGTTTAATTATTGTGAAAGGTGTAAGTTTTGCTATGTAGGCATAGTGCAAAAAGAACATCAAGACAAAATTATGTAAATGAGTATTTTCTTTAAGACCATGTTTTATAAAATATAAACAACTCACAAAATTATTTCTTTTCTTCTTCTTAGTCTTTTATAAATGATGATTTATTATAATATTTTCTTGAAACAACAACAAAATATCATGCGGAAACCATAATGTTCAACAATGTATAAATATTAACCTTTGTCTACCGATTTTTTCTTATTGAATCTCTTATGCAAAAATTGTTTATCTACAGAATTTAGAATTTTTATTTAGAAGTATTTAAATCTGAAAAGAAAATCTTAGATTTTCTTGAAAAAGTTATGGGCAAATATCTAAATATTCATCATATTAATACCCTATACCACTATGTGGTCAGGGTATAATTTCTTTGTGCTGATGTTTGTAACTACCAATAATATTTGTGCTAGACCCATCATTTATTATACCGGTCGACTAAGAATCACTTTCGGTCCATCCGGCAGTGTGTCTGTATTTAGATGAAATTAAGTGTATAAACTTCTGTAGGCCATAGGTTGAACGCTGTTGAAAACAATTAAAATCAGGCCCCCATACAAATGACCTCTATGAGATCGACCTTAATTGCCACAATATCCAAACTATCATATAGGTCTCGGTCAAATTGGGTTTTTGTATGTTTAGTACATCCATTTATCAGTAGTCCAAAAACAAAGCCTATAGGACAGTGCTTAGTCATAGCCCCTATATGAAGCTGATTCGCGATCTTCACTAAAATCTATCAAAAAGCAAAAATATTGTACAGATTGTTCTCGTCACCTAACTCAAACTAACTGATCGGGAAATGCGAACCATTTTGGCATCATTAAATTACCGCTCGCCATTCATTTCCGATTACGATAGAGAAAAATTTATGCAAATGAATTGGTAAATAAGACTTCAGAATTTTGGCAACGTGATTTACTCTCATATGAAAGCAAGTTTTGCATTTTTGACACTAAAGAAAAATATTTAGATAAGAATTACTCATATACCCCATACTTCACTTGATACGTTTATTCGAGCTAGCAGAGCCCAACCCTCGAAATTCGAGTGCAATTTCTAGGACATTATATTTTTTCATTAAATTTTTTTCTTTCAATGTTTTTTTAATCTATGTATAAAAAAAAATTTATGAATATTTAAATAAAATGTATTAAATAGTGAATTTTTAAATAAAATTCATTCAGTTTCACATTGGAGATATATAACTGGATTTGTTAGTAAATAATTTTATAAGAGCCTAAACGTATGCTAATTAATTTTAGCCAATTAATTCAATACAAATTTAATAAACACACATTGTATAGTTTTATATGTGTAAACACCTATACGGGCAGGGGGGTAAATTTCTATTTCACAATACAATCACAAAAACAGCGTTACATGTGAGCGTAAGCCCAAATTGGTGTGATTTATGATTGTATTGGTGAAAAAATTATGATATGTAATAAACTGTTTGAAAATGAAAAATGAAAAATAAAAAATGAAAAATAGAAAATGTAAATGAAAAATTAAAAATAAAAAATAAAAGATGAAAAATTTAAATAAAAAATGAAAGATAAAATATGAAAAATTAAAAATAAAAAATTAAATACGAAAAATGAAAAATCGAAAATGAGAAATGAAAAAATGAAAAATGAAAAATAAAAAATGAAAAATGGAAAATAAAAAATGAAAGATGAAAAACGAAGAATGTAAAATGAAAAACGAAAAATGAAAAATGAAAAATTAAAAAAGAAAAATAAAAAATAATATATGAAAAATAAAAACTGAAAATTAAAAAATTAAAATATAAAATGAAAAATGAAAATATGAAAAATGGAACATGAAAAACGAAAAAATGAAAAATGGAAGATGATATATAAAAAATTAAAAAAGAAAAATAAATAATAAAAAATAAAATATGAAAAATAAAAAATGAAAATTAAAAGTTAAAATAAAAAATAAAAAATTAAAAATAAACAAGTAAGAAAATTATAGTCGGTCTAGACCGACTATATGATACCCTATACCATGCGTTTAGAGACCCTACCTCATAGGCCAACTAACTGGATATAGAAAATAAGCATAAACCAAATTTTATTTTAATAAATTTTTTTTGTCTGCAGATATGAAAAAGTTCATATCGGATGCTATATCTATATGGGGACTAGGCCCAAAAATGGACCGATCCTGACCATGTTTGGTAAGGTCTCTTGTATTTTGCAAAAATATATACAAACAAAATTTGAGAAGAATCAGTGCAATATTTTTGTTTTTTGAAAGATTTAAGTGAAGATCGAGAAACAGCTCTATATGGGGCCTATGACTAAGAGTTGTCCCATAGGGATCATTTTTGGACTACTGGTTAATGGATGTAATAAACACATACAAACCCAATTTGACTAAAATGTATATGATAATTTGGATCTTATGGAAATTTAAGTCGATTTCATAGGGGTCATTTGTATGGGGGCTAGGTCTGAGCATGGCCCTATTCTCACCAATTTCAACAGCTTTCATCCTATGGCCGAGAAAAGCTTATATACCAAATTTCATCAAAATATATTCATATTTGCGACCTGCAGTTTGATTATAAGCTTTACATGGACACACAGACGGACGGACGGACGGACGGACGGACGGACATCGTTAAATCGAATCAGATAGTGATTCTGATTCGATCGGTATAATTAAAGATGGGTCTAGGTCAAATATTTTTGGTTGTTACAAACAGCAGCACAAAGTCATTATACCCAAACCACATAGTGGTATAGGGTATAAAAATGAAAAGTGGAAAATAAAAAATGAAAAATAAAAAATGAAAATGAAAAAGAAAAAACGAAAAATTAAAAATTTACTGGTTAAAATAATAAATAATATTAATTATTTTTATGTTAGCAGAGCTCCTGCAGTTGTTTGCTATAAGTGATACATAGATGACGCTTTCTGTTTGATTAAAAAAAAAATGCCATAAAAAAATCTTTAATTACTAAATGTTTACACATTTCCCCTATGATCGTGCACACAAGATTTTATTATTCAAAGCTTATGTATGTGTTAGTAGCAACTTTAAATGAATTTTACTCCAAAAAAATATTCCAGATAGTGCAAATCTGTAAATAAGGTGGATAGCAAAAAAGAAGTACCTTTCAAGTGGTATACTTTTTTGTCAAAATTGTTTGATAACTAAAAGCGTAAGAGCAGTCACAAGAAATCACCTTGCCTATTAATATTAAATATACTTGAATTAATTTAAAAAACTGAATGCCACGGACGGTATTTTAATGTCTGCTCTTATTTCGGAATATATAAAATTTTTCCATGTTTTTAGTGGCAAGTTAAAAATTTCTCTTCGATCTGTGTTTTATGAACAAGCAAGATTCCATATTATTTAAAATTCACGAACTCTAATGAATTCCTTTTAATGGCAAATTCTGAGATTAAGTTATACAGAATATTTTATTTATAAAATAGAAACAGCTAATTTCTAATTTATTTCCAGGAATATTAATTAAAATTGCTATGAGATTCATAGTGATTACAACGGTTAATGTTTTATGTCTTTACTCAAAGCAATCTTTGTTCGTACCTGTGCTTTCTCAAAACTTTTTGCATTATTTTTCATTATATACGTTTGTTGTTGGTACATTTTACTTGTCTACTACATAATGAGTTGCGTAATGTTATATCTATGGCATCAATGGTTATAAAAAGCTGCGAGTAGCTGCTACATGTTTCATATTTTACACATTACACTCATGTAAATACACACACACACGTACTGAATACATGAACTTCTAGTTCATATAATTTCAAGGAACTAAGGCTTAACCAAGTTACTTTATTTTTTTCTCTATTATTTCTTTTGAACTATTTTTTCGTTGTTCTGTTTCGGCTTTTAGATTTTATCTGTGAGAACGTCAGGCGTTTACAATTAATTTTTCACAAAAAAAAAAAAAAACTAAAAAAGGAATGCGAACAATTGCGAGATGAAAAAGGGTAAAAGATAAAACAATAATAATATAAAACGTAGGAACTGAACTCTTAACTTCTAACAACAACAACTTTGACAACAAAAAGTAAAAAACTTTTTGAAGCAAAAACATTCTTCTGCTACACCATTTAAATTTGGCGATTGCGAATTGTTTTTGTATTTCAATTCATATTTTAAATTAGTGATTCTGAACCTTAGTTTAGGCCGGTGGTGGCCATCGAGAGAATTGAGTTAGTAATAGTGTTTATGAGAATGTGTTTGTTGTACTACACTAATCGAAATCCATGGACGTAACACAATGCCGATATCAAATGGGTTTGTTTAGATTTTGTATGAATGTTTATATGAATGCATAAAAGGGCAAATAGTTGAGTTCACGAAGAATATGGTAAAATTTTAAATATATTTTGTTGTTTTAAAATTTTAAATAGATAAAACAAAATGTGAAGAACATTTAATCTCTTCTATCCATAAGTTTGAAGTTTATTAAATCAAATAAGTAATAATAAGTAATTTATTTCTTTAAAAAACAAAAAAAAACACAAAATAGCTAAACTTAAAAAGATAAGAAATTTCAAAGGTTATTAAGTGGTATGTTACCAAAAACTGAAAAACTTACCAGCCTGCAGTAACTGGATATTTTTTAAAATTAAAAAAAAAATGCATAAAAGACAGCTATAATGTTGTCAAATGGAGGCGACGTATGTAATTTATAGAAAATGTTTAATTTATAGTTTATCAACTCTTCGAAATTTTCTCAACATTTTTGCTTTCTTTTAAACAAATATTCTCTGTGTAGCTATTAAAAAAAAATATATATGAATTTCAAAAGGCAATGCGACATAGACCTGCTTTGTTCAAAAGCTTTCATAAGACTGAATGAAATTGTAGTTTACTTTTACTCTTTGGTGAGTATTTTTGATTTTCGTTCGGCTGTATACATATAAGAAGCCGAGCACCAGCCTGTTTGGCACGGCCTTCACTGGTTTAGGCTGTAGATCCAGCTTATATGCAGCCGCTTTAATAATAACCTGGAGCGTACGGTTAAACTCAAGTACTCAAGCTATCCGGCAGCTCGAACCTCGGGGATCTCGAGTAAGAAATGATCTACTTGAGCCGAGTGAGGAGCTCGAGGAGCAAAAATGTAACATTTTCAAGCATGCAAAAAGATAATATATCTATTTAGTATAACAATTATATACTTTTTCTAATTGTACAAGAACCAGGGGTATTATTCTTAAATTTCACGTTAATTAAAGTGTCCTACTGGTGTGGGAAAACTACTACTTGAAAAAGCATGATCACTTTCTATAAAAATGTATGAAAATATGCACTCGATTGATTTTTGATGTCATTTTACAAAGATTTTTCTAAAAATTTGAGATATAACTATATATTTTCGAGCCAGTTATATTGAAGCGTTGTGATAAAAACTGTGGAGTGGGCAAATTACTACTCGAAAAAGAGCAGCCACTTTCCACTCAAATGTATGAGAATATGTTCCTCATATATGGTTGATATCAATTTTAGAAATTTTTTTCAAGAACACTTGGAAAAACTATTTATATTTAAATTTGAATAGCATTCCGAGAAAAATTTGGCATACGGGAAAACCTACTCGAAAAAGATCCGAAATTTTGTAAAAATTTTACATTATCTATAATCGGATATATTCACAGATTACTTACTTACGATTCTAAACAGTTGCGGCCAAAATTATGACTACGTTATAGTACTAAACGATTGCTATTGATCAATTTATATGCAAATTTGTGAAAATGTGCTCCTGTTTAATGATAATTTCTGGAAAATTTTCCACAATGACTGAATCAACAAATATATTCTTTAGGGTTGCACGTGTAAAAGGAATATTTTCCTCCAGTTTCAAAGTATTCCCCCAAAGTTTGGATGAACTATTATTCGACAAAAAATAGAAAAGAATAATAATAAAAAATCATTTTTCTCACTGCCCGTAATTCACCACAGCCACAGGTGACTCATTTAAAAATGTAAGCCATTCCAATTAAAATTGTGCTATGGACGAACAACTACTCGAACAAAACTAGCACGTTTCAAAACAAATATGTTGAAAATTGGTCATATTTTAAATTTGATGCAATTTTACAAAAACTTTTTAACGACGACTTCTATATTTATTTATTTATTTATATTAAATAAAATGCAAAGTAAATTTGTATTCTAATTTGGGTCCAGGGATAAGACGGGTGACAAAGACAATTTGGCTGGTTTTTGCAGCGACAGGCCAAAGCCACTGATGGGAATCGAACCCACGACCCCCGCATGAAAAGCGAGCACGCTACATACTCACCTGCAGGAGCGCTTAGACTTTGTATATATAAGTCTGAAATGTTGCTCTTATTTCTAGTTCGGGATAACTTTGCAGATAATTTTCTATTACGACTTAGTAAAAGGTTATATATGTTAGCGTTGCAATTATAGGGACAGTACTTCTTTTAAATTTCGACAACTTTCTATACAAATGTGTAAAAACTTGCTTCTTATTTGAAGTTTAATACAATTTAACTCAAAATCTTCCCTGACGACTTGTTAAAACTTTGTATTATTTAAAGTACCTTTTTAAGGACATTCTATTTTTTAAGTTTCAAACTATTCCCCGAAAAATTGTGTAGACGAACTATTGCTCGAAGAAGACATGTCAATAAGGAAATATGCACTCCATGGTAGTTTGATATCGATTTCCAAAAAATATTTACGGAGCAAATGGAACAAATTTTATCTTTCTAATATTGCAAATTGGAGAATATTTTGCGCTTATCATTTGTAAATATTCGGGCAATAATTGTGCTGGTGGCGAACTACTACTCGAAAAAGATCAGCTCGATACTCGAGTGATGGAGAGCTCTTAAATTTATTCAAGAAAATATTTCATACAAAATATAAACCCGCTTAAAAGTTTTTGATTTAACTGCATTCCCCACCGGTTATTAGCAGCTCTGAATCAAACAATAAATTTTTTTTTTAAATTTTATTATTTTCTATCAAAATAATAAATCTTACTTTCTATCCATATCATTTTAACGATTGAGTTAGAACTTAATCAGACTTAAGATCAAATTTTTCTACTTTAAATAAAGGAAAAAAAAATGTGTACATTTATTTTAAAAAATTAATCTGTATTCTGACAGGTTATTGTACTTGTACCCTTCAAGATGTTTGTTACCGCAGTGACAGGGTACTAAATTACGTCACAATTATGTGGACACATTGTGTTGGCTTATGAAAGAAAAAAGTCTTTTTTGCAAACACTTCTTATTATAAATTTCGGTTGTTGTAGAGCTCGTTGTACCAAATGATTTGCTTCTTTTGCTTCAACAGCAATTTGCTTGTAATAATAGGAACAGTTTTTAAAAGTTTCGCTTTTGGGTTCTAACTTATCTTTGCCATTTACTCGACCATATGCAACATAGAAATTTTGATCAGGAAGCTGCGTAAAATCTAATAGTACATAAAGTTTGGTGCAGAAGTGAGGCAATATTTGAAATAAGAAGATCAGCTATATTTTTTCATGGTATTTATAAAACAAATTAAAAACTATTTACATAAATAAAAACATCAATCCTTAAAAAATAAAAAAACAATAAACAAAAACAAATATTCATAACTTAAGTATCTAAGAAATTAACAATAGCCTAAGTCGGGGCATTGCCTCACTTTTACATCAAGGTTCTGTTGATCTAAATTTAAAAGTTTATCCAATATCTCTTTGCTTTTATCAACTGAGCCATTCAATTTGGAATGGATTTGTACACATTTGATACATAAACCACAGTAATTTGTTTCCATTCAGCCTATACCATCTCCCCCAACTCATTAATGCTCTTCGGGGCCTCATCGTACTCTACCAGCCGACGTTTTAAATAAGCCCACATATTTTCGATCAGGTTGAGATAAGGGCTCTGCGCTGGTCACTCCATGACCTCAAATAACTGCGAACTAAGCCATTCCTTGACGATTTTCGCTGAATGTTTGGAGTCGTTGTCATGACGAAAGACGACATTTTCAGGTCTATCTGAAATTTGGGCGATTGGTAAAGGCAATTTCTCTTGAAAAATGCGAATATAGTTTTCATTTCTCATTATGCCATCGATCCGTATAAGTGGGCCCACATCATCTGGTATTATACATCTCCAAACCAAAAGAAAACCACCTCCGTGCTTTATAATTTGTGTTACATGGGCTGTGGTCAATGGTTTGTCCCAATACCAAACTTTTCCATCTGATTGGTATCGGTTTATTTTGGTCTCTTGGGACAGGTTTGGTCTTATCTGACTAGAATAAACTGATATCAATCAAATGGAAAAGTTTTCCCGAACCATGCTTTCTATCAATGATCAAATTCTTGTGACTCTCCTTTGATTCTTTGGCCAAATTTTAGTAGGACCAAGTTGGATTTTGTTGAAAATATTTAAAAACAAGTAAGAAAACTATAGACGGTCTAGACCGACTATATGACACCCTATACCATGCGTTTAGAGAACCTATCTCTTAGGCCCAACTAATTGGATATAGCAAATAAGCTTAAACCAAATTTGAGTGGTATATTTACTAATTTTTTTGGCTGCAGATATGAAAGAGTTCATATCGGATGCTATGTCTATATGGGGACTAGCTCGAAAAATGGACCTATCCTGACCATGGTTGGCAAAGTCTCTTGTATTCTGGTAAAGTATATACAAACCCAATTTGAGATGAATCAGTGAAATATTTTTGTTTTTGATAGGTTTAAATGAAGATCGGGAATCAACTCTATATGGAGCCTATGACTTAGTGTTGTCCCATAGGGATCGTTTTTGGACTACTCATTAATGGATGTAATAAACACATATAAACCTAATTTGACTAGGATCTATACGACAATTTGAATCAGATGGTAATTTATGTCGATTTCATGGGGGTCATTTGTATGGGGGCTAGGTCTGAAGATGGACCGATTCTCACCAATTTCAACAGTATTTATCCCATGGCCGGTTGAAGCTTATATACCAAATTTCATCAAAATATATTCTTATTTGCGACCTGTAGTTTGATTACAAGGTTTACATGGACACACAGACGGACGGACGGACGGACGGACGTTGTTAAATCGACTCAAAAAGTGATTCTGATTCGATTCTGATTCTGATTCGATCGGTATAATGAAAGATGGGTCTAGGTCAAATATTTTTGGTAGTTACAAACAGCAGCCAAGGTCATAATACCCAAACCAAATAGTGGTATAGGGTATAACAAGGGTTGTTATTAAGCTTAATAACTGAAATATTTTCTAGAGATAACCTGAACAAATAAAATTTTCTCGATCTCACTCCTTATTCGTTCTACGATCCTACTAGGTGCAGTGTATAAGGCCATAAGCCTTATTGCTCAATGTCAAGTAATTTAAAGCCATATGGCTTTATTTCACACCTCCTATGGCGTTATTGTACCTTTTACATTTTCCTGTGTACTGATTGTCTGGTGTGTATTTTAATTCTTGCATCGTTCATCGTGAACGATGCGTATAATGAGCAATTGCTTAAATTCTGGTGATATTGGTGCTGTATTGCAATTTGCATCCAAAACATAATTACGTAGCTCAAATATGCTCATTGACTGTATGGCTTTCTTAATTGTTGGCGAAACAGACTGTATTAGAAATTTTCAGCTATTATAGTATTACAGCCGTATTCATAAAAATTTTAAACAGCATTTCAAATCCATTTTAAGCAAAAATCGATAAAATTGTATTCATAAATGAATTTTAGCTTAAAATACCTATTCTAAACCTTGTACAAATAAAAGAATTTTAAAATTGGTTCGACCCTATTTTAAACCTATTTTAAAATGACATTTGTGCTTTTTGCTTTGTGTTTGTTTACATTTTGAACATTGTCATTCAATCAAAATAAGTTGGTTGATTTCTTAAATAAATAACGGACTCGTTATGTTTGATTAATAGAATTGGTAAGAACTATTTTATCGACAAAATTGTATGCTTTATTTGTATTTTGTTTACAATAGAAACTATTGCTCAAATCTCAAATTTTCGTCAAAAGAAAATTTACAAAAAAAGAAGCGACCCGTTTTCTATTCCGGATAAGGAATTTAAACAGAAATACCGTTTTAATAAGGAAACGGTAAGAAAAATTTTAAATTTAGTGAAAACGGATACTTCTGTAGAATGTAGAGGATGCGGAACATCGCCAGAGCTTCAGGTTCTAGTAGCTTTGCGTTGTTGGGGACGAAGAGAAATATATTATGTATTCTGTGATAGTAATGTTAACAAATACATAAAATCGTACTGCTAGTTTCAGGATGATGCTGGAGACCTTCATTATCTTGCACAATCAACGGTGAGCAGGATTTGCGCAAAAGTCGCTCGTGCCATTGCTAAGCATGGAAAAGAATATATTAAAATGCCAGCATCTGTCGAGGAAGAGGTGAAAATTGCAAAACAATTTAAGGCAATCAGGAACTTCCCTGGAATTATTGGCGCTATAGATGGAACCCATATTAAAATTAAAAAAACTAGAGGCGACCTAGCACAATATTACATAAATAGGAAGGGATTTTATTCGATGAATGTACAGATAACAACAAGTTGAATCTATCAATTCAGATTTTATTTATTATGTAGGTGGTTTGCGACGCTCAACTTCGAATTTTAGATATAGTGGCAAGATGGAGGGGCAGTACCCATGACTGCCGAATTTTCAATGAGTCCAAAATTAAAGAGAGGTTTGAAAATAATGCATTTAGAGGCCCTCAGCTTGGCGACTCAGGCTACAAACTAACGCCATACTTATTCACTCCATTACAACGACCTCAAAATTAAAAAGAAGTAAAATATAACATTGCTCACATTGCAACACGAAATCCTGTAGAGCGATGTTTTGGAGTGTGGAAGCAACGATTTCGATGTTTTCTGGATGGAATGACCGTCACTTTTTCTAACGTAAAAGTAGTCATTGTAGCTTTAGCTGTTCTACATAACATCGCCATAGATGAAAATGATACTACTACAGGTAAATCTAATATACAATATTTTTTCTGAAAACCCTTTTTAATATTTATGTATATAAAAACATATATTTTAGACGACTATGAATACAAGTCAGATGAAGAGATGCTGCCAGAAATGTCAAAAAATGATTTAAGCGGACAAGCGACAACAAGGAGAGAAAGTGTTATCCTGAGAAATTTTATACAAAAATATTTTTAATTGTATTTCATATGTCATTTCATATTAATAATATGCGAAATCTAATTGAATCGAATTCATTTGTTTTTACATTTTTACATATTTAACATTTGAATTGAATTAAATTCATTTATATAGTTTAAGAATAATTATTATATTTATATATATTTTTATTTTCCAATAAAATGACTTAAAAGTAGAATTTTTATTTTTATTCCTCGTTTTTCTTTAGCTTTAACTAATTTATTTCAATATCTGTAAAGAATGTCAATTAAAAAAAAATACAATAATTAAAATATACAATAAAACTCGGCTATAATAAGCTCAAAAGGGACCGCGACTTTAGATGGTTATAAATATAGGCAGTTATATTATATGCATATGAATAAAGCAAAACGTTAAATATAAATAATAATAGACAATATCTTAAATAAATATTATTTTGTATTATTTGTAGTCTATAACGAGTTATAACCGAGTTTTACTGTTGTGTTGTTACACTTTTTCTTTTTGTTGCCGTTGCAATTACTTAGAAGACAGTTCTTTTGTAAACGCAACCGTACGTACCAAATGATTTTTTTTTGTAATATATTTTTTTGGCCTCAATCACCTCATGTTCTATTTCTAAATTTCTAATTTTTTGTTTTTCTGCCTCTATTTGACGCTTCTCGAATTCCTCCTGAGCTGTGAGCATATCATATTCCTTGGCCAGGATTCTCAGCTTCTTTTTTTGAACTTCCGTTTGGAGCTCATGCAGTTCCTCTCTGCATTCAATATTGTAATGGTGCGGCGTTGGTGGTAGATCCGCTTCCGTTTCCCTGAGCCTTTGCTGGTCGCACGTGCTGGCGTAGGGGCCTAGCTCGCCGGACGGGTGGGGTCTTGCTCAGGCCCAGGGAAACCGCACTTCAGATTTTCACGTGCGATTTAAAAAACACTTGTCAAAAAAAAAAAACGGACGCTAAATGGGACGGATGGCCATACTTACCTTGGGATTGGGGACGAGGTGTTCTGCCCCTTTTGCCCTCCCTACCATGTTACCTCGACTCCATCTTAATTGGAGGTAACCCACAAAAATAAGATTTTGGTTTGGTTTGGTTTTCTACATTGGGCATATACTAAAAATTTTTAATTTTAGAAACATTTTAAGTTTTTAGCCAATTTTTATTTTTAGCACAATTTTAAGCTTAGCAAAATTTTTAATTTTAGGGAAATTTTAATTTTAGGAAAAATTTTAACGTATAGCAAAACTTTTATATTAGAAGAATTTTTATATTTATAAAATTTTATTTATATTTTTTGTTAGAAAATTTTATTTAAAAATTTTAGATAAAGTTGTGTTTGATAATTTAAATATTGCTAGAAAAATTTTATTTAAATTGTATTTTGTTTGTTTCTTTTCGGTTCTGTACCTTTTCTGACAGTGGTTGGTATTATAAAAATAGCGGTAAATATATAAACGAAAATTTATGCGCTTATCAACACACCATGAGGTATATAATTTTATATTTAGGAAAATTTTTACCTTTAGAAAAATTTTATATTTAGTTTAATTTTATAATTAGAAAACATTTTTATATTTAGAAAGCTTTTATATTTTGAAAATTTTATATTTAGTAAAATTTTTTTCTCTTAATAATTAGAAAATTTTTATATCTATACAAATTTTATATTTCGAATATTTTATATTTTGCGAATTTTGACATTTCGAAAATTATATATTTATTTAAATTTTATAATTAGAAAACTTTTTTATGTAATTTTAGAAAAATTTGGTATTAGGTAAATTTTTATATTTAGAATACCTTACACTTAGCTAATTTTTAATGACAAAAATTTGGTTTAATTAGAAAACCTCACATTTAGAAAACTTTTAAATTCTAATTAGAAAAATCTTAAAAAAAAAATCTCTTAAATTTCTATAATTTTAAATTTAGGTTAATTTTAAATTTTTATTTCTAGCAAAATTTTAAGTTTAGCAAAATTTAATTTTAGGGAAATTTTAAATTTAGGAAAATGTTAATTTTAGAAAAATTTTAAAGTATAGCATAATTTTAATTTTAGGAGAATTTTTTAAATTTAGCTTAGGAAAATTATTTTAATTTATGAAATTTTTAGTTTTAACAAAAGTTGACTTTTAGCACTATTTAATTTTTAGGAAAATTTTTAATTTTTAGGAAAATTTTTAAATTTTAATAAAAAAAAATTTTAATAGTAGAAAAAATTTTTAATAGTAGAACAATTTTAATATTAGCTCAATTTTAATTTTTGCACAATTTTCATATCGCCATATCGCTGGTGTTGCATTCCGATGAGGTACAGATGAAGCTGCTGCCACCGGACGCCGTGGTTGTGTCTCGCAATATCCCATTGGAAAATGTTGGCCATAGTTAAGTTTTTTTTATACCCTATACCACTATGTGGTTTGGGTATAATGACTTTGTGCTGCTGTTTGTAACAACCAAAAATATTTGACCTAGACCCATCTTTAATTATACCGATCGAATCAGAATCACATTCTGAGTTGATTTAACAATGTCCGTCCGTCCGTCCGTCCGTCCGTCCGTCCGTCTGTGTGTCCATGTAAAGCTTGTAATCAAACTGCAGGTCGCAAATATGAATATATTTTGATGAAATTTGGTATATGAGCTTTTATCGGCCATGGGATGAACGCTATTGAAATTGGTGAGAATCGGTCCATGTTCAGACCTATCCCCCATACAAATTACCCATATGAAATCGACATAAATTTCCATAAGATCCAAATTGTCATATAGATCTTACTCAAATTGGGTTTGTATGCGTTCATTACATCCACTAATGAGTAGTCCAAAAATGATCCCTTTGACCCCATATAGAGCTGCTTCCCGATCTTCACTTAAATCTATTAAAAAACAAAAATATTGCACTGATTCTTCTCAAATTTTGTTTGTATATATTTTTGCAAAATACAAGAGACTTTACCAAACATGATCAGGATCGGTCCATTTTTGGACCTAGTCCCTTTATAGATATAGCATCCGATATGAACTTTTTCATATCTGCAGCCAAAAAAATTAATAAAAATCCCACTCAAATTTGGTTTTTGCTTATTTTCAATGTCCAGTTAGTTGGGCCTAAGAGATAGGGTTTCTAAACGCATGGTATAGGGTATCATATAGTCGGTCTAGACCGACTATAATTTTCTTACTTGTTTTTTTTTATTCAATTGAAATTTTACGATGAATTCTTCGTATTAATAAAGATGAGCATTAATTGCAGATTTAACAAAATAATTTTAATGATGATATTATTTTATCGTTATTGACGATAATTTAACATAAACTTATGAATAGTTGTAATTTTTTTTCTACGTTTGAGTTTTTAGTTTTCTTATGAATTGTTTATTTAATAGATTTAATATTCTAAGTAGCTGGTGGTTGTTTAAATATTTTTCACGCAAATATTAAAAATATAATTAATAAAAACCGAACAACATATGTCATTAAAATCTAGTTTTTTTTTTTTATTGGTTTTATTTCTTAAATTTTACACTTTCTTTTTTTCTTAAACTTATCTTTTTTTTTCTAAACTTAATTTTTCTTTAATTTTCTGAAACTTAAATTTAATTTTTCAAACTTTGTTCATAACTGTTCTTAATTTTTTAAAATTATTCTAAACTTCACTTAATTTTAATTTCGAAGGAGGTTTATGCTCAACCTTGTATTTCAACAAACAAAATTCAACTCTCTTTTAATTTTAAATGTCTTTTTATACAAGCTAATCTTTTTCATTCATTCATTATCTCTAGATAAAAACCTGTTTATTAAAAAAAAAATCGCCACCAATTCATTGAGAACATTCATATTCATTCATAATATTCTCTAGTATTTATAACACGCCCACTCATATATGACTATGAGAGCAAGTGAGATCAATACAAGAAAATACGTGGTTTGACCAGCATGATTGCATATGAATGAGTTCATGATTTAATACAACACAATGAAGAGAAAAAAAACAAGCGCCATAAATCAGTTTGCCAAAAAAAAAAATAGAACCAAAAATTTTTGCCATCAACATATTGCCATATAAGGTATTGTTTGCATGTACATACTTGAACTTGAAAATAATTTCAAGATCAAGGTTATTATTTTTTTCTTCTTTCTTATTCTGCTTGTACCAGAAATTCTTTTGCTACAGTGCAGAGCAAAACAGATCACCGTCACAATATCAAATTTAGTTAACTCCTTTATGCTGTCTTGCGCTATATTCGTTTCTGCTGGGATTTTCTAAATAAAATATTATATTTACAAACACACATACAGTAATTATTTTTATTTTGAACTCAAAAATAATTAACTGTTTTGCTAATACAGACCTTCTTTACCATAGGGGTTAATTTTGGGGTAACCTTGGGTATTTTAATGTCGTCATATATTTCTGCCCCATCTATTTCTATAATGCCATCATTTTCCAATGGCATAATTTTTATTTCGTCTTCGATCTGAAAATATATTGAAGTAGAACATTTAAACAGTTCCTTCTTTCTTTTTTTCATTTTAAAGGTGCGATATTGTACAAATAAATATTGCCTTTTGGTGAAGCAACCAATATATATTATGTACTTATATCAAATAAATCTTTCATGATTTAAAACTGCGCACTTTAAACATACGTACCTCAAGAATCAATGAGTTGTATAAAAAAACCGAATCAAATTCATTTGAATCAATGACGAACTCGTTTGGTAACCAGACGGATATGTTATTGCTATTGACAGGAATATCGGTTGGTTGGGATCCTCCACCAGTTTTTGAAACAGCCTTGCGATGCTCAGCAACTTCCTTTCTTGTCGAAATTTTAGTTGCCGCCCATTGAGTTTTTAGTTGGGTCATATTTCTGTGACCACCCGTGCACAACTCGTTGAAACTGAAACAAAATTAGAAATTATTACAAGTAAAAGGTATGCAAATATATACACCAATAAATACCTTTCTTCGACCTCAAGCCAAGCTTTCTTTTTTTTATCTGATTTGTGTTAGTGTCGGTGCTCTTGTCTTCAATTTTTTTCACCCTCTTCCTAATGAGCTCCTTCAGCAGCATCTACAAAAAAATTATTGGCAAGAGATCTAGAACACGGTCTAATAAATCTTTATAGTACAGTCACTTATCTTATCATCTTCGCTCCAATTATCGGAACGCTTCCGCTTACAGAGCTCTTTGTTCTCCATACCGATCAAAGTATTAAATATTAATAATTATTAAAATAACTTAAAGAACGCACCTTTATTGAACGGAATATTTTTAATTTTTAATGAAAATAGAACAAAAAAAAAAAAAAAAAACTAGTGGTGTGTTAACAATCAAAACAAATTAAAAAAACTGGTTATTTGAACACTTTTTTAATCTGCTATAAAATCACTATGTAAATTACATTTCTGTTTTGACTGTTTTTCTTTATTTAGTTAATAGACAAGTTTATCATTCATTTTTTTTCTTCTTAAAACCCATATTTTTCTCAAACACGGCAAAAAAAAAATTATAGATACGAATACCGTATAAATTAATAACCGTAGTTTTGCATCATTACGACTCAAGTGACAAATAAAAAGTATAGAGTTGCCATCGTCGAGATTAATAAATCATTAAAACGTTTATTACTTAAAATACTGATTATGAATACGAATTTTTAACAAACCTTTTTTAAGCTTAAAATGCTTTTTAACTAGTTTGTATTTAAAACTTGTTTTAAGATTATTTTATGAATACGGCTGTTAGTATACAAAATGTTTTTGCACTTTCATATCTGGACATGTCAAATTGTTTCACAACTCAATCAATGCTAAATATGTCAATGATATTAGCGAAAGTCATAGGAGACTTAAGAAATTTTTGTCCTTTTTAAACTCTTTCTTTTAACTCATAATCTCTGTCTGTCTGTCTGTCTGTCGTGGGTCAACCCCAATCCCCCTTATCCAATTGATCTGAAACTTGGCTAATAGTCTTGTTGTGACTACAGATTAATTTTGAGGTAGTCATGCACAGTCACGCATGGTCACGCACAGTCACGGAGTGACTAAAATGTCGATGTGAAAAAGCATTAACTTTGCCTTAGTCACGCACAGTCACGCATGGTCACGCACAGTCACGGAGAGATTTAAAGTGGATTTCCCCTCATCCGATCGATACTTGCTGTAGAGAAAGATTAACTGCGCCATAGTCACGCACATTCACGCATAGTAACGTACAGTCACGGAGATATTAAAACCTCACTTCATCTCATCTGATCGATCTGAAACTTTGTGCATAGACTTGTTGTGGCCAAATAATAATTTTTAGATAGTCGCACACAGTCACGCACAGTCACGGATATATTCAAAACTAATGTGCATAAGGAAAGGAAGAGTTTTAATAATAACTTTGTTTTTATGGCTTATGTTATTTATTTAATAGTTGTTTACGCAGCATTCTGTTATAATCTATTGTACTGGAAGCTTCGGTTAATTGTTTGCATTGTTGTACGCCAAAAATATCACGTACACTTAATCCTACAATTTGCGTTCTTTAACGTCTCGCTAATTCATAAACAAAATGCGGTACTGGAAAAAGCTTGAAATTTTGGTCATCGCAAAGAGACAAAAAATGTTTCAATATATTGAAGAAAGACGATTAAAATGACGGCCCCCCCCACAGAGTCATACCTTTTCAACACTTGACAATGGCAACTCATTCTTTCGGAAATGCGTAACTAAAAAAATTACTTGCATTTTACACCGGTATTGCGTTATTTTCACTTTGACAGCTTAACATATATGGCCTTATTTTACCTTACATTTGGAAATAAAGCCAAATGACTTCATTTCTCCACGATAGGTGAAATAAGGTCATATGGCCTTATTGTCTATGGCCTTATAACAGTGTCATATGAAAGAAAATATGCCAAAAATATCTGTCTATATTTTATACCTCAACATGATTTGATTTTCCTTATGTTTTATTTAACAGCAACGTTTTAAGGTCTTCTAAGATTTATTTTCTCTAAAATTTGTTTGCTTTTCTTGTCATTTTAGTTTCCGAATAAATTTTAGATTTATTTTCTCATATAGTACATCCTCTAGATTCCAAATAATTTTCTATTTGGATTGAGACTATTCAGTAAAAAAATTATATAAAATTTCTTCTAATAAATTTTTAAAGATTTGAAGATAATTGCTTCGTGTAAAGAATATTGAGAAATGGTGCTTTTAACTTATTTCCTGTTTATTAATAAAGCAATGCTTAAGGCATGACTGCACGCTTGTGAAAACTGTAACGGATATGTACATCTAATGAATTACTTTGAAGCTCTTTGCGAAATACTAACTATATATATTCAGCAAGATTTTTATCGAGTTTTGTTGATTATCGCTAATTTGCTTTAAAATAATTATTTGGGTTGATTATAATTGATTATTTAAATTAATTTTGTCTACATTTTCATCTCACCTTTTTTCTTAATGATTGACATAAAAGTTGGCTTAGGCTATTCAATATATATATATATATATGTATATATATATTTCTCTTTTATTATCTATCAAAGTCGCTGGAAATAGCAACAATTTGTATGCAGGAACAGATGTTTGGTTGTTTTAATTAAAAAAAATATCTTTTACCACAACAATACCGTTTAATCTGTGTGTATTTCAACTAGTCGTACTACATCTTGCGTACAATAAAAAAACCACACTCATCATGATGATAAAAATTTTGCACTCCACTACGAGATAAAATTCAATATTTTATCTCCTTTAAATCAAGTACAACAAATTTTTGGTAGTCTTTAATATGGTGATGAAAAGTAGGTCAGAACACTGATGTCGATAAAACGAAATGAAGCCTGCTGAAGACAGGCACTAAACTTTTGTTTACTCTTGATACAAAAACTTACTACGGCGGAAGACAAACATGTGTGAAATCACTATGAATCTTCATGAAGGTTTTTTTGGGAACACATTGATCAAAGTCTTCGAGTATGTTTGAGTATGTTAAAGTGCAGACATAAACGGTAGTAAACCATAGTTCTGTAGCAATTCTGTTGTAACTTAAACTACAAAATAGAAAGTAACATTATAGGTAAAGTTCTTTATATGACAGATGTTCATATGTTCGTACAAGCACAAAAATAAGAAGATAAACCAGTAAATATTATAAAGAAAGGATATTGTTAATGCATCAGGATACAACTAACAACTGTGTAAGTAATTGTTATTTATAACATTGTCATAATTATAGTTACATTGAATTTGTTTGCACTCTCTTCGAGATTATAAATTAATACAATTAGGTATGGCTACCTGGCACCAAAAAATATTTTTGTTGGCAAACTTTTCAGAATCGTATTCGCCACTTATGATACTATTTTTGATTTAGTTTTTTTTAAATGCAATAAAGGCTACCCACTACAATTTGGCTTGAATTTATTTAGTGAAATGTTGTTCATAGTGGCATAAATTTTTAGATTTCTAAACTCTTTACTTTAACTAATACTCTCTGTCTGTCTGTCTGTGTGTCGTGGGTCAACCCGATTCCCCCTTATCCAATTGATCTGAGACTTTGTGCATAGACTTGTTATGGCCAAAGATTAATTTTAAGATATTCACGCAAAGTAACGCACAGTGACAGAGAGATTCAAAACTCATATGCATAAGGAAAGAAAGAGTTTTAATAAAAAATTTGTTTTTATGGGTTTCATTATTAGATTGTTTGCACTTAGAATAATAAAGAATTTATACGGTTTGGTAAATTTATATTCAGCGGATGATTTGGTTTAAATATAAAAGCAGAAAAAAAAATTGTATAGTATACAAAATCTTTACTCATTATACCAACTAGCAGATTCCAGCCCTCGAAATTCGAGTGAAAATTTTTGGAAATTTTATTTTTTCATTAAATAAAGACCCTAATGTTATGCTCACCAATTATAGCCAATTCACAAATCACCACAAAAAACAAACTCGTTTTTATTACAAACACATTAACAGATTTAATAAACACACACATAGCTTTGTATAATTTTATCTATGTGTTAGTAGCAACTTTAAATGCAAATGGGATAAAACGGTGGAACAAAACATCGGTCACAAGAAATCGCATAGCCAATTAATATTATAGATATTCTAATTTCATTAATTATACCCTATATCCCTATCGGACAACTCTTAGTCATAGGCCCAATATAGAGCTGCTTCCCGATCTTCACTTAAATCTATCAAAACACAAAAATATTGTACTTATTTTTCTCAAATTTTGCTTGTATATGTTTTTGCAAAATACTAGAGACTTTACCAAACATGGCCAGGATCGGTCCATTTTTGGTAGTCCCCATATAGATGTAGCATTCGATATAAACATTTTCATATCTGCAGCCAAAAAAATTAATAAAAATCCCTCTCAAATTTGGTTTATGCTTATTTTTTATATCTAGTTAGTTGGGTCTAAGAGATAGGGTCTTTAAAAGCATGGTATAGGGTATCGTATAGTCGGTCTAGACCGACTATAATTTTCTTACTTGTTTTTATTTAGTAGTTGTATTCTATGATTAAGAACGGTCTGTATTTCAAAGCATTTCTAACATTATTATTCTAACTTTCAAATGTATCACCATTTAGAATATCACAATTTTGATAACCTGTTAATATTGGTTACCGCTGGAATCCGCATCTTATTTGTTGTACCACGGGACACCTTGCCAAGAAATATTGAATTATTTCCTCTTCTTTTAAGTTACACTGTGAAAAAACTCTAGATTGTGAGCTATGTTGTTTGATACTACGGTGTTCCGCAGGTCTCGGTTCTAGGACCTTTATTGTGGAACATTATATATGATGATGTGTTTAGCCAAGAAGTGCCGCAGAAAGTGACAATTGTTGGTTTTGCGGATTATATCGCAGTGCTGGTAGAAGCGGGACATCTAGAAGAAGTCCAACTGTATGTAAATAAAGCCATTCGGACAACAAAAATTTGGCTAGAGTCAGTGAACCTGGAACTAACGGAACACAAGACCGAAGCTGTACTAATAATTGGGAAAAGATGTAGAGAAACTCTAAGGCTTCAAGTCGGCAGTAGCGAAATAATCTCATTGGAGTCTATTGGAATTATTGACTATGCGTGCAGAAAGGCAACTGGTACCGCAAATGCTTTGGCCAAGATGATACCAAATGCAGGACGAATTAATTCCTACTCCATCGATTACCAGTGTGGTAGAAACCTCTCAAGAAGATGGGCACGAAGGACATTGTGTCCATACTCAGGACGAGCTGCTTAAGAGTATGTTCCAGATAACGTACGGTATCTTTGGAGGCTGCTAGCATTGTAGTTGTGATCTTTGCAATATATATAGCAGCAAAGGAGCTATTGGATATATACGATGCAAGGAGAGAAACTCTGGTCATCCCGAAACGGACCATACGAATGGCTGAAAGGGATAAGTCAATTGGAAAATAAAAAAAGAAAATGCGAAAACTCACTGAAAGGTCGGTCAGTGGATAAATCGCAGTTACGGAGAGGTCAGCTATAGTCTGACACAATTTCTTACAGCACACGGAGGCTACAGGAGCTACCTATATCGATTTGGCATGATAGTTCAAATTGGTGCCCACAATGTCTCGACCGTAACGAAAATGCGGAACACGTAGTATTCGTGTGAACATGGTTTGACGACCAAGGAGCACAACTGGAATTCTACATAGGTGCGAGCTTGACTGTCAGGAATATGGTGAACGTGATGCTGTGGTCGGATAGAGACTGGGTTGCAATCAACAAATTCGTTAACGTAATACACGAGACACTACATAGAAGGTCCGTAAGGCCCTGATGGCGAGACAACCCTGAGGACAAAGGTGTTATGAAGAAGGCAGACGAGGGAAATAGCTGTGGTGATTAGCTAAGGCTTTCTTGTCCTGCGATGTAATATCTTATGCGCCCCGGTAGGTGAGTAGGTAGTGTTCTCGCCTATCATGAGGGGGTCGTGGGTTCGATTCCCACCAGAGGCTTTGGTCTGTCGCTGCACAAAAAAAAAAATTAACACACTACTCCCTCTTTCCTCCTTAACCTATTTTCCTGAGATCAACACAATGCACTGCATCGTAGGGGGCATCACCTGAGTGTGGATAAATAAATAAAAAAAAGAGGACGAAGGGGGAGGTGGGTTTTAGTTGGTAGGAATCCGACATATTGCGGACATGGAATATCGGGAATCTTATACAAGATTTCCCACCGTCCGGACCAAAAAAAAGTTAGTTTATTTGCGTTAAAATTACTTCGGAATTTCATTATCAACGAAATTTTTTGCTGGTTGTAGCTCTCGTTATTATAAGTAAAACCATTGGAGCGGCCAAGGAATTTATAAATTCTTCGTTCACTTTATAATATCATCTCATAACTGTTACAAAAATATTGTGTCTTCATTTGTTGGAGTAATGCTCTATATGTATTGTTCCATACATGTTTGCATTGGCTTGTGTTGTAAAAATCTAAGTTGTAATTACTTAAACGGTCAACGTAGTCTTCATACGAATAAATATTTCTTGAGATTATTACTTCCAGTAGTTGTTAGAGTAATCTTTCGTGATCATAGTCAATTAGTATTCTGGAAACATATTTCATACGTAAGCCACAGTCATACAAATTTCCATTTTCCTTACCAGTTTCTAAACTTAGAACATAATTTGACATGCTATATGGACAGACTTTTCAACATTTTCAAATATAAAAGTCCCCCCACACCTGATTGAAGATTTAATTGACCTGCCTACAGCCTGAAATAATTTCCATTTAGCTTGTAACAATACATCACTTTTTCCAATAAAATTCCATGTTGTATTCATGCAAAACTTTTGCTGCATCATTTTTTTCACTCCCATGATGTGCTAGAAACATTCTAGGAGTTAACGAAATACCAAGATATTTATACTTCGAATCAATTGTAGCTTCTTCTCCCTTTAATTGCCATGTTTCATTTGTAGTTGCTTGACTATTTACTGTTATCACGTCTTCTGCATATAACTAAATACTCTTAGTTTGTGTGAGTAAATATTGTCCACAGTCACTATAGCTGGCCAGCCTGTAATATGCTTTGTCAGCAAAATGCCATGATTAGAATTAATGTATGAATGCATGTATGCGTGTGTGTAGTATTTGGAGTAGCTTTAATAGATACGCTCTTCAGAGCATCATTAAATTAAATGTGTTGTTATTTAATGGAATCATGATAAGGTAATAAATAATATTACACATTTTACACGACCACCTTTCCGACTTTGTTAAATTTACTTTCATTCCCCATATTTTACAGTAGAGTTCATAGTTGTTAATCATTTCTTGTAGTACTTTAACGCCTTTTGATAGAATCACGATATTGTTCGCGTACACTAGTACACGTTCATTACCATCATTTATTAAGGGACCACCTTTTAGACTCTGATGCTGGTCATTTAGCTATAAAATTGATGACAATAAAACATCCTTGTTTGACTCCAGAATTTGTATCAAAATTCCAGTTCCAGTTCCGATTTCAGTCCCCACGTACAATACATTATAATTTGGAACGGAAAAGTTATTAAGAATAAACAATTTTTAAAGTATTATCAAAAAAAAAAAAAAAAAAAAATAATAGCGATATTTTAAATTCACAAAATAATTCCTATTGTAACGAATAAAGTTGAAAATTATCATCCAATATCAGTTCTTACAAATGTCTTTGATTAACTTTCAAATAATCTTAAGGTAAATAATATTTAAAATAATATTTAAAATAAAAACATCCCCTGAAGAAGAAGAATACAAGCTTAGAAACGTTGGAAGAAAATTGCCAAAAATTTGTTTGCATTTAAATTGTGATCAACTTAGCCATTTTTCTTTGGAAAAATGTTACCAAAAACTAAAAACAATATTTTATTTGATCCGCAGTATGAATTCGAAGAAAGTTATAGAAGCTCTGATAAGTGTTGTTGGATATATATATAACGGACTATATACATGATATAAAGAGATTAAAGCTATGGTTTTTGATTTTTGATCTGTTAAAAAGTTAAGAGAAGGTAATTTGTACAAGTTGGTGTGTCAAAACATAGCGAACTTGATGTATTATATTAGTTCCCAAGGAAGAATTCTTGATCCACTGCTATCTATATGTATAAAATTCATTTTCTGTTTGTTTGTTTGTTTGTTTGTTTGTTTGTTTGACCGCTATACAAATTTTTATTTTTCAACGGATTTTCCTGAAATTTTGTACACACGATCTCTATACCCCAGGAAAGGTCGCCATATACATTTTACCGGCCACGCCTACTTTTACGCCCACTTTTTATGTAAAATTCATTTTCTGTTTTATTCATATTTGTTCACTATACAAATTTTTATTTGTTAACAGATTTCTCTGAAATTCAGTACACACGATCCCTGTGCTCCAGCTAAGGTTGCTATATACTTTTTATCGACCACGCCTACTTTTACGCCCATTTTTTTTATACACAATTCATTTTCTGCTTTTTGGTATATTTGTTCGCTATACAAATTTTTATTTTTCAACGCATTTCTCTGAAATTTGGTACACACGATCTTTGTACCCCAGGCCAGGTCACCGGGTAATTCTTGCGGCCACACCTACTTTTACGCCCACTTTTTGTAAACAATTCGTTTTCTGCTTTTTGGTATATTTGTTTGCTATACAAATTTATGTTTTTCAACGGAATTCTCTGAAATTTGGTACACACGACCTCTGTACTCCACCAAAGGTCGCCATATGCTTCGTACCGGCCACGCCTACTTTAACGCCCACTTTTTGTATACAATTCATTTTATTTTTTGGTATATTTGTTCGCTATACAAATTTTTATTTTTCAACCGATTTCTCTGAAATTTGGTAAACACGATCTCTCTCCTCCAGGGAAAGTCGACATATTCTTCGTACCGGTCACGCCTACTATTACGCCCACTTTTTGTATACAATTCATATTCTGTTTTTTGGTACATTTGTTCGCTACACATTTTTTTTAAACGGATTTCTCTGAAATTTGCTACACACGATCTCTGTACTCCAGAGAGGTCGCCATATGATTCTTGCCGGTCACGCCTACTTCTACGCCCGCTTTTTATACAAAATTAATTTTCTGTTTTTTGTATATATGTTCACTATAGAAATTTTTATTTTTCAAGGGATGTCTAAAATTTGGTCACAAAATCTCTATACTACAGGGAAGATCACCATATGCTTCTTACAGGCCACGCCTACTTTGCGCCAACTTCTGTGTATATAAAACTTTTTTTTTCCTTTTATTTGTTTCTTTATTTGATTGCTATAAAAACTTTTATTTTTCAATGGCTTTCTTCGAAATTTAGTACATATTCCAGGGAAGGTCGCTATATGATTTTTACCGACCACGCCTACTTTTACGCCCAATTTTCTTATAAAATTCATATTTTGTTGTGTGGTATATTTCTTCCCTATACAAATTTGTACTTTTCAATGGATTTCTCTGAAATTTGGGTTACACGGAAATAACTACACGGTGAACAAATTCCCCAAACTTTTTATTTAATGAATTTTGTTAAATATTTATTTAAGTAAACATTTGCATACTGCTCTCAATATATGTCCTACAATAAATGCATATAAAATGAGTATTTTTTTCAATAGCATCATTTCGTTGTGCGGAAGCTACGCGCACGGGGAATACAGCTTAGCTAGAATATCCGAATGATCTGAAAAATATATTTGGACAATTAAAATAAGTTGGCAACAGCTGCGCGGCAGCACAAGTGTGGTTGCCAAACGCGCGGAAGTGACGCGCGGAGCGCGACCGCGGACTCGGACGCGACGGATGCGGACGCGACGCGCTCTCGGAACACAGCTCAGTTAAAATAACGCAATACTCTCAAAAATATGTTTTAGGAATTAAAATTAGTTAACGAGAACTAAGCGGAGGCACGGGTAGTAGCTGCGAGGAAGCGGCGCGAGGCGCGCGGACGCGACGCGCTCGCGGAACACAGCTCAGCTAAAATATCGCAATGATCTGAAAAATATATTTTGGCGATTAAAATAAGTTGACAGCAACTGCGCGGCAGCACGGGTGCGGCTGCCAAACGCGCGGCGCGCGACCGCTGACTCGGCCGCGACGGATGCGCACGCGACGCGCTCTCGGAACACAGCTCAGCTAAAATATCGCAATGCTCTAAAAAATATGTTTTAGGAATTAAGCGGCAGCACGGGTAGTAGCTGCGAGGAAGCGGCGCGAGGCGCGCGGACGCGGACGCGACGGATGCGGACGCGACGTGCTCGCGGAACACAGCTTACCAAAAATATCGCAATGATCTGAGAAATATTTTTTGGCGATTAAAATAAGTTGACAACAACTGCGCGGCAGCACGGGTCTGGCTGCCAAACGCGCGGAAGCGGACGCGACTCGCTCGCGGAACACAGCTTAGTGAAATGTCGTATGATAAATTTTATCTATGTATGTGAAATAATTACCTGTTGATCAAAATAGGCCACACATATACTATAAGCAGTTGCTTAAAGAAACCTTGCGACACAATATTAAACGTCGCATTAGTCTTTCATTTCTGAAACTTGAATTTGACGTCTATGCTCAATGATGATCACTTATTGAATGAATTAATTCAATTTTTAAAAGTTTTTATTCCTTTAATTTGCGGCCCATTCAGTTATATTTATGTTCATAAACTGAAAAAAAAAACTTAAAGCGGTTTCGCACCTTATTTTTGAAGCATTTTTGCTGCAGCATCTTATAAAAAACTTCTAAATTAAAAAACCAAAAACTTTTTAATTGAAATAAAAAATGAATTTACTGCCCATACAAATTTTTGGGGAGAAAGTTCATTTTATTGGGGAATATGTTAATTGGGGACTAAGTACTCAGCGCCTGGCAAGCATAGTGAACCATTTTTCAAGTCAAAGGCCTTTTCATCCCGGGCAAGACCGGGTAAAAACAGCTAGTAATTAATATAATTGATTTAAAAAACATAAACATTTTTTGAAACTTTTTATATCTGCAGATTATGTTTTTCTACTTATTACAAAGTTAGTTCAAAAAGTTTTACAAATACAAGTTCTTTTGATTGAAACAGTAGCCGCATTTTGTATTAAATTTGAATTCTAAAAATTAAGAATATTATAGACTGACTATGCGATACCTCATACCATACGTTTAGATAAAAAATAAGCATAAACCAAATTGAGTAGCAATGTTATTATTTTTTTTTTGCCCTCGGATATGTAAAAGTTCACATCGGATGCTATATTTATATGGAGACTAGGTCGAAAAATCCTAACCATATTTGGTAAGGTCTCCAAGTTTTTGGAATATTTGAAATATTTCTGCTTTTTTATAGACTTAAGTGAAGATCGGGAACCAGCTTCATATGGGAGATTTTTGTAGTACTAATAAATGGATGTAATAAACATACATAAACCCAATTTGACTGAGGTATATATTATAATTTGGATATAATGACAATTTAAGTCGATCTCAAAGGAGTCATTCGTATAGGGAATAGGTCTGAACATGAACCGGTTTCCGCCAAATTCAATAGCGTTCATTCTATGGCCGATAGAAGCTTATGTACTAAAGTTCGTCAAAATATATTGATATTTGCGATCTATAGTTTGATTATAAGGTTTACATGGCCACACAGACCAATACACGGACGGACAGACGGACAATGAAAATCGACTCAGAAAATGATACTGGGTCGATCGGTATAGTTACAGACATAGTGGTATAGAGTATAGGGTATAAAAATTGGGTCAAAAATTTACAATTGATGTCCTGGATTAGCCATTATCTAGCCTAGACTTCAACCCAATTGAAAACTTGTGATCTATCTGGAAATGTAAGTAACAAAATGACATAAAACATCCTCATAGGGGCAAAATTCAGGAAACTTCAGACCCTATATCTGCTGAAGAGCGTAAAAAATTGGTAAATACAATGCCAAAGCGATTGGAAGCTGCTTTGAAAAGCAAAGGTGTCTTTACACATTTTACACGAAATAAAAGAGGTCAAATTTATTTTTATAATATATACAGTGAAACTTCGATATAACGAATCGGAAGGGAATCGAAAAATACTTCGTTATAGCTATTGATTCGTTATACATATGTATCAGTGAAACCTTCGTATAACGAAATTTGAAGAAATACGCAAAAATTCGTTATAACTTTTTATCCAAATTCTATTTTACACGAAAGTACAATATAAAAAAAAATTCACTATCCAAGAGGTAAATAAAAAATTAAAGATGTTATGTTTTTATAACTCTTTTTTTACTTTATTAGATATTTATAAAATATTGTGTTATTTTTGTTTGTTTACGCAAGCTTAGAATGCAATCGTCAATATTTTTTTCCACAGATGTTAAGCTGTCAAATGTATTTTGCGGTGTAGAATCCTGTGCCTCCAAAAATGTTTGCAGTTTTCCGACAATTAGTTTAGTCTCTCTAGCTGTTACAATATTTTCGATTTCTTCAGCTTCATCATGTTCCTGCTCACCATTATCTTGTGGTTTCGTTACACTAGTAATAATGTCATCATCGGTAAGGGACCCGGTCATCAATCCGTTCTGTTAATTTAAAATGTTTTTTTAGAATAAGCCGTACTTCGCTGTCTTGGAGGCAAATATTTTCTGTAACCAAAATATTTCGGCGCTCGGAAAAATCACAAGTTGCAAAACAGTTTACAATTGTGAATTTTTCGACACTTTCCCACGCCTTGTGTGCCATTCTTACTGATTGTAAAACATTTATAGAGCTTTTGCGCCCCTCTTCAAGATCGTTGATAAAAGTGTTTGAAAATTTTTATTATTCCCAGATCTAGAGGTTGTAGTTCGATGTTGCTTTTGGCGGCAAAAATTGTAACTTGATGGATTTAAGTAATGGAACATTTTTATGTGCAGTGCAGTTATCCACAAACAATAAAACCTTACGGTTGGCTTTAGTCATATCTTTGTCAAATTTTTGTAAGTAATCAAACCATATATCGCTGGTCATCCAAGCTTTTTTGTTCGCAGTGTAAACTTTTTATGTTTTTAAAACATCTTGGATTAGTCAATTTTCCGATTATGGGCAATTTTCTCTTCTCTGAGCCAGTACTGTTAACAGTAAATAAAATAGATAATCTTCCTTTTCTATGTTTATTCGGATTAAAACGCCATTGTTCGGTCTGGTGCGCATTTAAAAAGTAATCCAGTTCCGTCTGCATTAAAAATATTGTGCGGCTTATATTCTGCCAACAAACTTGGTAACAATGTTTTCCATTCAGAACAAACTTGATCATTTAAGCTGGCACTTTCTCCACTCACTTTTCGAAATCCCATATTATGGCGCTTTTTAAAATAATCAAGCCAACCATTACTAGCTTTAAAATTTTTATGTCCCAGACGTGCTGCAAACTGTTCAGCTTTGGTTTTTACTATCGGTCCTCCTAAAGGAATGTTTTGAATTCGGCAGTATGTAAACCATTTAAATAAACTTTGCTCAATGTCTGCATATTCTGCAAGGTGCATTCTTTTGTATTTTAAAGGTTTAGTGTTGCAAATAATCTCCAGATTTTTTAAAATTGTAGAAAGCGTACTCGGCGGTATATTAAATCACCACGATCAATGGCATCAATTATAGGAATTTTTTCTTGTATAGAAATTGATTTACGCATTAATGCACTCATTTTGACAAGAATCAAAAACAAACTGACTATGTTTGTGACGCATTACATATGCGCTTGCAAGCACATTTAGATTTCGTTGTTTTGATAACGGGACTTTACCGTTTTGCTTACCAATAAAATTTGCATTATTCTGACTTCGTTATATAGAGGCTATAGAATCAACACTTCGTTATATATATAGAGATAACGGGACCTTAACGACTTATAAAAATGTTATATTTCTCAAGTATGATTTCGTTGTATAGAGGCTTTTGCAAAATACTTCGCTATATAGAGGCTTTATAGCTCAGAATTTCGTCTTTATAGATATAGAGCATTTTTGTATGAAGAACTATGAAATAAACAGGTTTTTTCAAGGGACTCAGCAACAGGTTCGTTATATTGAGTTTTTCGGTATAACGAAGTTCGTTATATCGAAGTTTCACTGTATATAAGGAACTATCGGTTAGAATTTTTCAAAAGTCATAATATGTGTTCGTATTTTTTATGAATTTAAAGACTTCAAAACAAACTTTCAGAAATGTATGATTGTGGCTTAGTCATAGTATCGTAAAATATATAATGTTTTTATCCAAATGTTATATATCTCTGATTTTTTTTTTAATTCTTAACAATTTAAGTAAATTTAGTATATACACATTTACTATATTTGAATGATAAAATGGAAAAATCATGATATATGATATATATTTTAAAGAATATTTTTGAAGATCAATTGAATAAAGTGCTTTATGCTCTCCTGAACAAGTGTTTTTTTGTAGCCCTAATTGAATATAAGCCCTCTTTCAGTTTCTGTGTAATTCTTGACTTAATTTAAGTCCATAAATAACACTGACAGCAAGGTGAAGAAAACAAAAAACAAAAAAGAAAATAAAATAGCAAAGTAATACATATTAAAATCAAAACTTGTAGCGAAACAAAAGTTTTACGATACACTTGTACAGTTTTATTAGGGTCGCTGTTCTTGTTGTGGGATATATGTAGTTTTTATTCCTATACACAAATAAATATTTATAAGAATATATGCTGCAAAAGTGTGCGATATTCCTGAGGTAAATTGATTATGTGTTAATAATTTAATACACAAAAAAAAAAAAATCCAAAAGTAATTAACTTCAAATAGATTGATTGCACTTAATTAAAACCTGCAACACATTTTTAAATTAACCTGTTTGTAAATTGTCATATCGCGAATTATATGTAGCTGTTAAACAACTATTTCAGCTATTGAAAGGTGAGAGGAATATCATATTAAGTAGTGACAAAAAGAAAATGAAAAAATCAGTATTGCATACCTTATGTCTTGTGTGCAGAGTCAGAATTTCGGGTTTTTAAACATATTATATTCATGTCTACTTCAAGTATAGACAACACTTTTTTCTATCAAAGGAGAATCAAAAAGAGGCAGAAGCATCAGAATTTTTTGGTTTATGGAGAAATTATATGTGAAAAGAAACATCAACTCATAATTCTGTGGTTTTCTAGAATAACCGCGTATGTCATAAAATTTAAATGTTCAGGGGAGCCACAAAACGTTTTATTTGAAATTATGGGCTCGTTATAAAGTTTTTAGAGCTTTTTATTTAACAGTCCTGTAGATATGGGCAATAAATACTGTATATAAAATGTTGAGTCAAACATCTTCAGAGGAATAGATCCTAGAGAAGGACGAAAAAGCAATATGTAAATAACACTTAAGTGTGTGCAGATAAAACAACTTATGTCGACAAAAGTCGCTTTCTTTAAAAAAGAAAACTACCAACGCAACCACCCATGTAGACATAAGTTGTTGTTGCTGGAAAAATGGATTTTTTTGTTCGTCAACAAAAAGTTAACGGGACTTAGTATGAGAATATAACAACGTATCAAGAATAATAGTGACAAAAAATAACAGAAATAAACACACAAGTTTTTATAAGTGGTTATAAACTGAAAACTAATCCAAAATTATTTTGCATTTTTTTTCATTAATAACAACGTATGTCGCTATGTGTCGTTTTCTGAGAAAATAATTTGTCAACGATCGAACGTATGTTGACATACGTCGATAGTGCTGCAAATTAATTTAATAAACATTTATGTTACGTCGTTATTTAAGGAAAAAATACAGAAATGGTCAATATTTTTTACAAAAAATTTAACACTTGTAAAGAGCGTCCAAAATTATTATATTTGGCAACGTTAACTCAAAACTGACAAAAATATGTCCATTTATTCAAGAAAACCACAGAATTATGCACCATTATACATTTAAAAAAACTTTGTGAATCCGATCACAGGAGAGTTGAAAGTAACTACATATGCTTTCAGCACATTTTTTTCAATTTAGAGTTGTTATCTATAATATTAATAAGCCAGGCGATTTCTTGTGACTGATGTTTTGTTCTACCGTTTTATACCGATTTTGACGAAACGTATATTATTTGAAAGGTATTTCTTTTTTGCCGTTTTGCAGATTTACAGATTTTTAAATTTTTTCCTTCATTTTAAATAAATTGCATTTAAAGTTGCTACTAACACATACATAAAATTATACAATGCTATGTGTGTGTTTATTATACCCTATACCACTATGTGGTTTGGGTATAACGACTTTGTGCTGCTGTTTGTAACAACCAAAAATATTTGACCTACACCCATCTTTAATTATACCGATCGAATCAGAATCACTATCTGATTCGATTTAACGATATCCGTCCGTCCGTCCGTCCGTCCGTCCGTCTGTGTGTCCATGTAAAGTTTGTAATCAAACTGCAGGTCGCAATTATGAATATATTTTTTTGGTGAAATTTGGTATTTGATCTTCTATCGGCCATAGGATGAACACTATTGAAATTGGTGAGAATCGGTCCGTGTTCAGACCTAGCGCCCATACAAATGACCCCTATGAAATCAACATATATTGCCTTACGATCCAAGTTATCATACAAATCTTAGTCAAATTGGGTTTGTATGTATACATTACATCCATTAATCAGTAGTCCAAAAATAATCCCTATTGGACAACTCTTAGTCATAGTCCCCATATAGAGCTGCTTCCCGATCTTCATTAAATCTATCAAAAAAAAAAATATTGCACTGATTCTTCTCAAATTTTGTTTGTGTATATTTTTTGCAAAATGCAAGAGACCTTGCCAAACACGGTCAGGATCGGTCTATTTTTGGGCCTAGTCCCCATATAGATATAGCATCCGATATGAAATTTTTCATATCTGCAGCTAAAAAAATTAAGAAAAATCCCACTCAAATTTGGTTTATGCTTATTTTCTATATCCAGTTAGTTGGGTCTGAGAGATAGGGTCTCTAAACGCATGGTATAGGGTATCATATAGTCGGTCTACACCGACTATAATTTTCTTACTTGTTAAATTTGTTAATGTGTTTGTAACAAAGATGAGTTTGTTTGTTGTGTTGATTTGTGAATTGGTTATAATTGATTAGCGTACTTTAATTTAATGAAAAAATAAAATTTTCTAGAATTTGCGCTCGAATTTCGAGTGCTGGAATCTGCTAGTACATATAGTTAGCCTAGTTAATATAGCTGTCATACTTCTATATTGTTATTGTGTTATACTTCTTAGTTGTTGAATAAGTTTATATTGTGAAATTTTTAACGTTGTTATACTTGAGGGTTGTCGAATTAGATCCCAAAATCTTTACATATCTCACACCGTTTTTTTTTACTCTGTTTTTGTGATTGCATTCTGAAACAGATTTTTACCCTCCAAAGTAGGAAAATCAGATGTAAATATGTTATACTAAATTGGTGACAGGCAAGATCCTTGAGGGCAACGCGCTGATATATTTTGTTTATGTTATTGCAAAAAATTAGTAACATTACTGAATATGGTCATGATCGGTTCATAAAAATATAGCATACGATATGAATTTTTTCGGATCTGCAGGCAAAAAAATTAATAGAATTTCCACTCAGATTTGGTTTATGTTTATTTTCAATACTTAATTAATTGTACCTAACATCAGTTCTTATTACACTTATTTTAATATGACCAATTTAATGTAGAAAATTTGATAAACTAGTAACAATTTATCAATAGTCGATCTCATAGGGGTCATTTGTATGGGGACTAGGTCCGAATATGCGTCGATTTTCACCAATTTCAATAGCATTCGTTCTATGGCCGATAGAAGCTTACATATCAAATTTTGTCAGAATTTATACATACTAGGTCGGGTTGATTTAAAAATCGCCCAAGTGACAAGGAAAATCGTATTCTAGGAATCAAAATAAGAAACTTTGCCCGAGGAACCATACCTCTAAAACGAATTCTGATGTCCGGACTTTTGACCTTTCTGTCTGTCTGTGTCACTTTGACCCATTAAGAGTGTCCCAATCGAGTCCAAATTTATGATCGACCCCCACTAACTTTGGAGGGCCGACCCACCCACGCCAGTGGCACACCCCCTGGAACCCCCCTGGGCGTTCCCCATACAAACACTTCAAAAAATCACCATTTCTTGTTTAGAATTGGGCTGACTATGTTTGATTTAATATTAAAATTAACACTCATACGTATACGTATCTTCTACTCTGCTAATAAATAATAATCATACGGCTTGACTATGTTATGTAATAATGAAATAAATTAAATTAAATTAAAATTAAATTAAATTATGTTATTCAAAGAGATCGATCGGATGAGGGTAAATAACTGTTAAATCACTCCGTGACTATGCGTGACTATGCGTGACTCTGAGTGACTATCCCAAAATTAATCTGTAATCACAACAAGACTATGGGCCAAGTTTCAGATCAATTGCATGTGGGGGAATGGGGGTGCCCCATGGCATACAGACAGACAGGTCAAAAGCCGGGACATCAGAATTGGTTTTAGAGGTATGGTTCCTTGGGCAAAGTTTCAATTTTCAATTTTCAATTTTCAATTTTCAATTTCCATTTATTGTAATATTAAAAGCCACATTTGGCCAATGATACTAATACTAATATATGAATATTAATACTAATACTAAATATTACGGAGTATAGCATATATGTACATAATTCAAAAATTATTACTAAAGTATAACAATTAAAAATTTAACACTATGGCCCCCCAGCCAAAAATAATAAAATAAAATATTTACAAAAATAAAAACAAGGAGTCCATGTTAGCGAAAAAACTGTTTACCACATGTAATTCCCTTTAAATAATTCTATCAATTACGTACTAATTAAGTATCATATGGATTCACAAATATGTGAGAAAATTTTGTTCTTGAAAACTTTTTTAGAATTTGCAAAAACTCTCACATGGCTAGGTAGCTTGTTCCAAAGACAGGACACTCTAACTAGAAAGGACCGTTCATACAAAGAAGTTAATATACGCGGTATTATAATTTGGATATTTCTTCTCGATCTCGAAAAACTAAAGGTATTACGCAAGTTAGTCGGTGAGGAATCAATAATATGTCTATAAAAGAACCATAACAATCTGAACTCTACAAATTTCTTGAATGTACAACCCAAAAATCGTATAATATAAGGAGTTATATGAATTAAAAACAAAACGAGCAATCGAATTGAGTAGTTTCTACAATCTAGAAAAACATGTAGAAGTAGTACCAGATGTCACCTCAATACAATAACACAATTGTGGTGATAGGAGCGCCAAAACCACATCTCTCTTAATATGAAGGGGTATATAAACATCTACATTAAATAACCTACGTATAGTAGTAATAATTTTTGGTGTTAATACATTAATATGTTTCTCAAAACTGAGTTTATCATCAATTATGACTCCCAGGCACCTCAGATTATCAACGAAATTAAGTACAATACCATTAATACGAATATTGAAATCAAAGCTTTGAGTTTTTCCAAAAACCATACACTTGGTCTTTGCCAAATTAATATCAAAATGATTTGCAGACATCCATGTTGATACGTTCCGAAGGCTGAAATTTGTTAGAGCTTCAAGAACATTTAAGAATTGTTTATCATAGTTGAAGAGCAATTGAACATCATCCGCAAAAATATAGGGTCTACATCCTTGAGTATCAATCATAACTTCGTTCAAATCATTAAAGTATAACACAAATAATAGAGGACCAATAACCAAACCCTGCGGCACACCACATGTAACCATGCGAATGTCACTCACTCTGCCTCCAAGCTCAACAAATTGTGAACGATTATTTAAATAGGAAAACATAAGTCTACCAGCTGGTTTCGAAAATTTAAATTTATCACGAAATTTAAAAATAAGTCTACAATGATCAATGCAGTCAAACGCTCTGGACAGATCAAGAGAAACTAAAAGATTAACTCTACCCTCACTTAAATTTTTTCTAATGAGATCAGTCATTTCAACTAAAAGGGACGTAGTGCTGTATCCCTTTTTATAGGCATACTGGCTGTCACAAATCAGATTCTCCCTGCTTAAATATTGAACCATTTTTGACTTAAGTAAGTGATCAAAAACTTTAGAGACAACAGGCAGTATACTTATAGGTCTTAAATTCCCAAAAGACAATTCACTACCAGATTTAGGAATCGGAACTACCCTAGAAATCTTCCAGGAGAAAGGATAAACAGATGTAGTAAATATGCCATTTACAACATGCAATAAAAATCTACTTATACAAGGAAAAATCAGCTTAATAAACCTTAAAGGAATACCATTGACACTGACTGCATTCGATTTTATTTTCTTAAAAGCATCAAAAAATTCCAACTCAGAAACACCATCAGATGAAAAACACGGGTTATTATCTATATAATCAAAATCAAAATCCACCGTAACAACTTCTGAACTACCCACAAAATGATCATTCACCTCATTTGCATCAAGATCCGATAAAACAACCTCACTTGCAAACAGCCAGCTCTCCTCAAAGTTTTCCATATATTAGCATTATCAGATCTATTAAATATTCTCATACCCTCCCGTATTTTAAGCTTCCTTATAACAATCTTGGCTTTATTTCGCTATCTGCAATATGTTCGCCAATTAACATCGGTACGAACCTCCAGAAACCCCTTGTATGCAATGTCTCTAAGAGAAACAGCATGAATAATCTCTCTAGATTTCATCCATGATTCTCCCCTAACTCTAGATTTACGACGCACAACCGGTACAAAAGAAAAAGCATTAACCAAAAAATTTGTTTAAGAAGTCAACCTGATAGTTCACATCACTCGTAAGGTAGATTGGGGAAAAATCATATGAATTGTAAAACGAGTTTAATCCGTCCCAATCAATATTATTGAAATCCTTAAATTCAAGGTAGTTATCAGTCCGATCAACATTTAAATCAACCGAAACAAAAATGAGGGCATGGTGAGAGTTCATAAAGGGACATTGAATTGACTGTTGAAATTAAAGTAGTCAATTAAAGATGAAGATCGGTGACTCATGTCAAAATGAGTAGAAACCATATTATGGTGAATCGATAGTCCATTCTGACTACAAACGGATCTAACCAAATGAGCCTTTACAGAATCATAAAGGTTTAAATTAAAATCACCCATAATAATTATGTTATTGTATTGATAAAAAAGATTGCAATGTAATTCCTCAAAAATTCTAAGATAATTAAAATCACCACTAGGCAAATACACAACTCCAACAAGAGTTTTCATGGTTCCAGCTTTGATTTCAACAAAAATTGACTCACAAAGATTATACCGCATTGATCTGTAAACAACTCGCTTCTCCATTCTACTAGATATATATAGGCCGACGCCACCACTCCTACCTTTACTCACCGGACGGTCATTTCTATAAAGTGTATAGCCAGGAATAGATACAGCCTTTGTAGAAATATAAGGTTTTAATCAAGTTTCCGAGACTCTTAAAACATCCAAGTAATAACCCTCCATAACCCTACGCAATTCGTTCAACTTCGTACCGGTAGACGGGCATATGCTCTGACAATTTATGTGACCAACATTTAAACAATTTGTTCTTTACTTGAGACTATTAATCCAAAAAGTATTATCGCTAAAAATCGGACCCATATTGTCATTTAACATCATCTATAAAAATATCAAACACATACTGGCGGGGGAATCTATAGAAGTAAAAAGTTTCTTATTTTGATCCCTAGAGAATGATTCCCCTTGTCACTTGAGCGATTTTTTTGCCTGCCTACAAATCGACCCGCCCTAATACATAGATATGTGCGACCTGTAGTTTGATTACACGGTTTTCATGGACACATAGACAGATAGACGGACGGACGGACATTGCCAGATCAACTCAGGAAGTCCAGTTTAAAAAGTTTTGATAGTTACAAACATCAGCACAAATTGTTGTTTGTTAACAATTTTGTTCAGTTGTTAAAAAAAATTGTTGAGTAATAACAGTTTTAATTTAAAAAATATTTATTATTTAACAAAATCGGTTGTTGGTGCCTTTTCAATTAAAAAATTATTTGTGTTTAACAAATGACATTTATTATGACAATTGAGTTGTCGTTAATTTTTTCTTTGTATAAGATAGGTTATATGATATCGTAACTATTCTTTTTATAAAATTTTTACATGTAATTTCTTTTTTTTAGCGTTATTAAATTTTTGTTTATCAGACAATACGTTCTTATTATTGCCATAACTTCATGGGTTTGGGCAAAAAGCAACCTTTTATTTTCATTTGATTGATAAAAATTTAAAATTTCTATATAAAATTTTTTCTAAAGTTTATCTTAAGTTTTTTTCATTAAAAATTTGATAAATTTCTTTCACATTCAAGTTGAAATAATACTATGCAAAAAAAATATTTAATAAGGATAGCCAATATATTTTTGTGATGCGTTATGGTCCTCTAACTACAAAAACAGTCGCTTTTCAAATTCTACGGATAAGTTAAAGAAAAAATGTTTGGGATTTTTTAAGTGGATATTCCACCGATTTTATCATAACTTGGGGCAAATTTTTTGCAATAACAAATTTTTCAATTTTGTTATAAAAATATAAAAAAAAATTTTAGTTTTTAAATAACCTCTTTGTTATGCTAATATAATATTTTATAGACTCGTAGTTACTCATTATAAAATGATTAAAAATAAATTGAAAATGGAAATATTTTTATAATTTAAAAATGCTTTAAATATCCAAAATTGCAAAATAATTAATTTTTTATTACTAAGTTATGAAGCCACATACTCTACATATAAAACAGGCAATATGCTATGAAAGTCTAGGAGTAATTGTTAAATTTATTCTTAATAAAGGTTTTACAAAGTTACATAAATTGTTGTAGGTTAAGATATTAGGTGGTGGACCTACACTTCCACTTCTTCATTCAGATGTGGTTCCATGTCGTGGAAATCCAGATGCTACATAAAGTGAAATCGTTTCATCATCAATACCACAGGGATAGAAATTTTGTTAAAAAATATTTTAAAAGAATGGTCAACCGTCACCGACAAACCCATATGAACTTCTTGAAAAGCTTGACCAAACATATGATGCAAGTGAATGGAGATTAGTTGTCGACAGTAGCAAGGAAAGCCTTACAGTGGTTTTGCTACAGAAACAACAAGAGAGCCATCAATGCTCATCGCACACGCCGTAAATATCAAAGAATCATAAGAAGCCACTGCCAATTTATTAAAAAAACATAAACTATGAAAAGCACGATTGGAAAGTGTGTTCTGACTTGGAAGTTGTTGCTATATTGGCAGGTCTGCAAGGTGGCTACACACAGATTTGCTGCTTTCTGTGTCTTTGGGTAGCTGAGCTCGAAACTTGCATTAGGTAAAGAAAAGTTGGTCGAAAAGACCCAAAAGCACAGTAGGCGTTTACAGTGTATAACATGCTGTTCTTATCAAAAAGGAATATGTGAGTATTCCACCACTAAATATCAAGCTTGGATTATTAAAAAAATTTTGTTAAGGCGCTAGACAAAGATAGTGAAGCGTTTATTTATTTAGAAACACAGTTTTCTATGGAAAATTTTCTCAAGGCTTTGTCAATGGTCCAAAAATACGATAACTACTCAAAAGCCGTGCACTGGATACATAATTATCACCCGATGAGAAAGCTGTCTGGAATTCACTTCGATTGGTGTACTTACATGCAAAGAAAAGAGCTCAAAAGGCATGCAGATATAGCAGTAGTTTATTATATTTATTTTTATATCCCCTATTTTTCCATTAAGAAAGGGAAAGTGTAGTTAAGTTAATTTGAAAAAAAGCAGTGCCATGTCTGTCACATGCAAAACACTTCTTTTTACTATAATTTATTTTAGGATTCATGTTTTTTATATGATTTATTAATAAACTAATATAAGATTAACTATAAACAACTGTTTCTTATTTCTCATACAAATAAATTCAGAGATTTTCTTAGTTTTATAAACATGCTCTAAAATGATGTCTGTCACGAATGTTTTTTGCCACAATCATTAATAATAATACTTTCTCACTTTTTCTAATGGTAAATATATTTGTCAGGTCCGTCTCTGATTTCGTATATTTTTATGGACAATTACTGTATAATATTGTATTAGAAATATCTCTGCTTGTCATATCTGTCACTATGGAAGTTGCCGTTGATTGTTTCCAACTTTTTAGGAAATAAGCGGAGTCCAGATTATGAAGAAATCATTCGTCATTTGGTTGAAATCTGTTCAAAAATCGGTAAGTGAGTAAATATAATTGTAATAATTTTTTTTTGTATAAGCAAGCTAATTTCAGGCATAAAAATCTATAATATCAGCCGCAAATATGTCTGACATGGAGTTACGTTATCAGAGATTATGGAACGGAAATTTGATGGGAGATTTAATTTGGTTCCCTATAAGAGAATGGAAGCCTGAAGGCTTACAGTAGATGAAATAAAAGTCGAAATCATTTTTAGATCATTTATTTAACTTTGTAAAACTTATTTAATAAAATAAACATTCGCATTTTTTGCCCAAAACAAGTACATTTACTTTATTAAGAATAAAATCAACATTCATTGCTTTATAATCATTGCAAATGACCCGTTTTATTTGCAGTGGATGTAGCATTATGATTTAGCAATAAAAAAAAATGCAGTTTTTGCCATTTTGGATTTTTTATGAATTTTTAAAAAATAAAACTATTTAAATTTTGCAAAATATTTTTTAGTGTAATATAACTTAGGACTTCTTGATTTATGATACGTATTAACTAACATATTTTATATAAAGGGTCCGCCATCTAACGTTTTTTTTTTTCAACTAATGCTTATTTCGTGAACGGTAACACTTAGCTCATGTCTGATTTGACAGATAATTAGTTTTATCCTTCCGCTGAACGAATAAGGTGATGTGTACGCTTGAACAACGCTGGGAAATATTGCGACATTACTTTGAAAATCATGGTATTGTTGCAGAATGTGTGCGAAAATTGCGTACGGATTTTGGAAGAAGAGAAGCACCGTCAGCTCCGTATGTTCGTTATCTTGTGAAAAAAGGAAAAAGAAACTGGCATCCTCACTAATAAACCAAAGCGTGAAAAGCCAAAAACAGTGCGTAGACCCGAGAATATTGCTGCTGTGGCAGAAAGTGTGCGTGAAGCGCCATCAACATCAATTCACCGTCGTTCTCAAGAATTGAACATTTCGGAGGCATCATTGAGACGAATTTTGCATAAAGACCTTGGTATGATGCCATACAAAGTCCAATTGGTTCAGGAGTTGAATCTAACTGACCATCCAATGTGTTTTTTCTTCGCTAAGTGGGCCTGCGATTGACTTACAGAAGATGTCGATTTTGCCAAAAAAATCATCTTTTCAGATGAAGCTCATTTTGATCTTGGCGGGTATGTAAGTAAGCAAAATTTTCGCATTTGGGGCACAGAAAACCCGTATGCATTCTTTGAAAAGCCGATACACCCAAAGCGAGCCACTGTTTGGTGCGGATTTTGGTCCAGAGGCATAATTGGGACATTTTTCTTCGAAAATGAGCAAGGAGTGGCCGTTACAGTCAATGGCGATCGTTATCGGGCCATGTTGAACGAATTTTTGTTCACAAAAATTGAAGAGGAGGATATTGGCAACATTTGGTTTCAACAAGATGGCGCTACGTGCCACACAGCCGAAGCTACACTCGATGTTTTGCGTCCTGTTTTTGAAGATCGCATTATCAGGTTTGGCCACCTCGGAGCTGCGATTTGACACCGTTGGACTATTATTTATGGGGTGCCCTCAAAGATAAGTGTTACGCCAACAAGCCAGAGGCTATTGACGCTTTAAAGGACAATACTTGTGAAGCCATTGGTGAAATACAGCTGCACACAATCGATAATGTGCTTAAAAATTGGACCGATCGTGTAGGCTACTGCATGGCCAGCCGAGGCAGCCATTTGAATGAAATTATTTTCCATTATTAACCGGAAGGATTGTACTTTCAAATAGAAAAAGAAATTTGAGATAATATTTAGTAGTTTTTTTTATAGCATTTTCAAAAAAAAAAAGTTATTTGGCGGACCCTTTATAATACGTATTAAATTAACTTTAATGTTTTTAAATTATTGTGTTTTAAAAAAAAAAACCTTATAATTATTTAGCAAAGGTTAAACAATAAGAACATTAATATATATAAATCTTTGAATGTACTTCCTATGTCGGAAAGTTTTGTTGTTTCCATAAAATACTTGTTATACACCATGAAATATTGTCAACATTTTCTATTTATTTCAATTTTGCTCTTTTTCCCGCAATTTCCCGTAATAACCTACAGGAAACCAGGTCATTTCCGGGAGTTCATTTAAACTTGAAATTGGTGCCTTTTTATTTTTAAAGCGAACATAGCAGCAACATGATAAACATATGTTGTTTTTTGTTTTACATTAATTGCTTATTCCATAGGTGAGCGATGAGCGAGCACTACATAGTTGTGGACGAAGTTTTCTATATAGAAAATAACATTTCGTTTACACATAAATATTAGAAAAGTTTTGTTTGTATGAGGTAGAGGGTTTAGAATTGTGATACGAGTGTGAGCAAGTTGTTATAAAAATAAAAATGTCAAATAACAGATAACAATGGTATAGTCGTTCTAGGTCGAATATTAAATACCCTGCACCATGAGTTTTGATAATGGCTCTGAGGCTCTGTTAGATCCCAATCAAACCGGTTAAGACTTTTAGTTATCATCGAAAGAAAGTGTAAAACTAATCCGAATAAGATTGTCCAAGACTTTTGGCTTGGAGAGATACTAACCGACCATACCCAAGGACCTAAAATAACTGTTATCAAAATTTTAGGAATCGAAATTTTTGCCCTTTTTTAAGAAATATTTTAAAAAGTTGTACAGTAACTGTTATTGGCAATATAAAAATCGTTGGTCGTAACTATTAAAATTCGATTTATATTTTTTTGTAACACTTATATTTAAGAAATATTATATATTTATATAATAATATAATATATATATTTATTTCTTGTCAATGAAAATTATTTAGCAACAAATATTTTTTTAAGCTACTTAATTAAATTACTTTTAAAATTTTAAGTAATACTTAAAATTTTGAAAAAGTTATTTTTTATTAATGTTGTTCAAAATTATTAAACACAAAAAAACACATGTAATACAAAAATTAATTAGAACGTAATTAGAACATACAAAAATTATGTAGCCCAGCTGGGGTTTGAACTTGTGGCCATCTGTAGTAAAAGCCAAGACACTAACGTCGTGGTACGCTTTTTGGATCCTCGCTTTCGACGAGTTTTGAGTTCGGAGGAATAATTGAGGCAACATATAAAAAATTTGGTTTGCAAATTATTAGCAATTAAACAGGAGAATAATAGAACCATAAAATATATTTAAATTTTAAACGGCAGTTTTTTAATCTTACCATCATCTTTATCACTTTTAAGACAAACCATATCGATGTTAGATATTGATTCATCTTCGGATTACGATACAGAAAATGAACTGAACTGGGATAATTTGAAAGCATATGCGCATAGCAGAACCTTTTGGGGTTCTGTGGTTATAAACTTATTAAATTACTGGCATGAACAAAAGTACAATACGCATTTTCTAAAGCAATTAGCGTATATTATATATTATCCACACTGTCTCAGCCACACAAGTAACTGTAGAGAGGGCATTTTCTGCTCCGCGACTTATTTTGGATAACCAGCGGTATAACTTCCAAGATGAAAAATTAAGATCAGTAATGTATGTGAAGTTACGCCAAAGTTCATTTATCTAAAAAAAAATATAAAACAAAAATTGCTAAGAAGGAAATTATGTGTATACAGAATTTTTTTTACAATTTAATTTATTATTGATTGTGTATATTTTATTTTCATATTGCATAACGATGAAGTAAAAAGACTGCAATTTCTAGGCAGCTATATTTTTCAACTTCGCCAATTCACAACCAACAACCAACACTTTAATGGTTTATTATTATTGTGAATGAAGAAAACAAACTCATTAACAAACACATTAACACAGTTAATAAAACGCACATAGCATATGTATAATTTTGTGTACGTGTTAGTAGCAACTTTTAATGCAATTTAATCAAAATAAAGGAAAAAATTAAAAAATCTGTAAATCTGCAAAACGGCTAAAAAGAAATACCTTTCAAATAATATACGTTTGGTCAAAATCGGGACAAAATGGTAGAACAAAACATCAGTTACAAGAAATCGCCTAGCCTCCTAAAATTTCTATGGGCCATTAATGCAGTTTTTTGTGTCATGGATTTATTTCTATTACGTAGATCTGATCTGTGTCCGACAAAATTTGAGAAGAATCAGTAAAATATTTTTGTTTTTTGATAGATTTAAGTGAAGATGCGGAAGCAGCTCTATATGGGGCCTACGAGTAAGAGTTTTCCCCTAGGAATCATTGTTGGACTATCATTAGTAGATGTAATAAACGCATACAAACCCAAATTGAGTAAGTTCTGTATGACGATTTGGATCTTATGGCATTTTATGTCGATTTCATAGGGGTCATTTGTATGGGGCTAGGTCTGAACATGGACCGATTCATACCGATTTCAACAGCGTTCATCCTATGGCCGATGGAAGCTCATATTCCAAATTTCATCAAAATATATTCATATTTGCGACCTGCAGTTTGATTACAAAGTTTACATGGGCACACAGACGGACGAACGGACGGACGGACATCGTTAAATCGAATCAGATAGTGATTCTGATTCGATCGGTATAAGAAAAGATGGGTCTAGGTCAAATATTTTTGGTAGTTACAAACAGCAGCAAAAAGTCATTATACCCAAACCACATAGTGGTGTAGGGTATAAAAATCACATTTCATGTATGGTAAACAAAGTTAGTCGGAATTCAAGGCTTAGCATTAATATTAAAAACCTAATACTAGAGGCTATTTTCCGTGCTGTAATATTTTATACAGCTCCAGTTTGGTCTACCAGGGCTAACTGTCATATACAAAAAATTGCAAGTTTCGCAAAATAAGTTATTAAAGTTAATATACATCTTTCCACGGTTCTTCTCTACACAGCGCCTTAATCAGTTGGCATCGTCATAGTTAATAGAATAAGTCGTTTATATATATAAACAAAAGTCAAATAGGTTTTTTTAAATTTTTCCTGCATAATTATTAAGTAGAAAAAATCTTGAACTCTTTATATTGTAGATTATACTTAAATTGCTCGTTTTATATCAAGTGACCCAACTAGGGGTTATATGTCAAGTGACCCAACTTTCGAAACCGATGTCTGCCGATGTCTATTGGATAGTAGTTGATCGCCCTAGAACTCTCTGAGTTAGAGGGTCATAGTTTGACATTTTTGCCATACAGGTTTTTTTTCTCATCCATATAACTTATTACCTATTGTTCTTAACAAAATTTGTGCCGAATAGTTTAGAGAGCTATTTCTTCAATCTTTTGAAAAAAGAACTTAACAAAAAAATTTTTCTCTGACTTTTTTTTTTTTGCTAAATCATAAATTTTGTTGACTTTTTTTCAAAAAGCCCTGCTGCTGGTTTCTTTTTTGGCTTTGGAAAGAAATCGCATTGAGAAGAAGCAGAAAAGTGTTTCAACTTGAGTCTTCCATCGACAAGCGGTATAAAAGAATGCTATTGAGCGGTGCCGTCGATTGTTATCGCAGCAGAGAATCTGCTCTTCAGTGTTTTCAATGTGTCCTCATGATCCTCTTTGCTACTAAAAAATATTTTGGTTTCTTTACAATAATTCATATGAAATAATGAATTCACCAGACTTCAAATGTATTTTCTAATCCTTGAATAATGACCTTTAATCTTTGATGAAAAGGTCATGCATTCTCAAGTTTAGCAATCTTCCGCAAAATCATCCACATTTAAAATGATGGTATTGCAGCAAACTTCAAAAGAAATGCAGCGAAGTATAGCCTCCATGCTCTCAACAAGATCGCATCTTAGATGCGACTGATTTATTCCACTAGAAAAAGAATTATTATAAGGAGAAATATTTATTTTGATAGATATCCCACTTGTATCCCACTAAGCGACAAAAAAAAAACATAAGATTTTTTGAAAAAAAGTAAAAAAATTTTTGATTTCGCAAAAAAATAAAAATTTTTTAAGTTCATTTCAAAAGATTGAAGACATAGCTACCCAAACTATTCGGGAAAAATTTTGCTAAAAACAATAGGTAATAAATTACATGGATGAGAGCAAACACCTGTGTGGCTAAAATGTCAAGTTTTGGCACCCCTCTAACTCAGAGAGTTCTTGACCGATCTTGTTGAAAAATTGTGCCTGAACAACTATCTAATAGGACTAACGGAAGACATCGGTTTCAAAAGTTAGGTCACTTGTTATGAAACCCCATATTCTAAAATATTCCAATGTTGCAGGAAAACTTTTTATTCGAAAGAACAGATATATATTGTAAATAAAACCAACTCAGGTAAAGACACGCGATAGAATATTCTTCGAATGAAGAATGATTTTGTAATAATACTAGAGTTTTATGCAAAAGTTTTAAAAAATATTTAAGCAATTTTCGAGCACAAATAACAAGTATTTCTCGAATATTTTTCAAATCAATCTCAATCACATAATTCATAAACTTTTACAAAAAAATAATAAGAATAATATCTAATATTAATAATAGATTACTTAGTGGTTTGAACTTATGTTTTTTGGGAAGCTTTATGTAATGTATTTCAGTTTTGTTTAGTACTGGTTAAGGAAATGTCAACAAACTCTTTGTATATCCGCACAACAAAACAGTTTCAATTTAACAAATAACTATAATTATTGACTGTTGTGTGTTTACACATTTCCGCCACGCTGATCACGTTACCATTCTATATTTATCCATTATTCCCACATTTTGAATATTAATCTGTTCCTTTGTTTGTAATTTCTACTGTTGAAAATATTTTTACAACATTTTCATAATGAAATGCTAACTGAGCTAGGCAATTACTTAAAATGTTTTATTAATAATTGAAAATGATACAAGTAAAAAACTATAGTCGGTATAGATCGACTATTAACCCTTTTGGACTTGGAGTCTCATATTTTATTTTTATTTTATTTTATTTTATTTATTATAGTATCCTATACAACAAGACATAAATGACCCCAAATATGTAGATCTTCCGTTCCCAAAATTCCGGTTATCCGAGAACGTTAGCCTATTACTTCCCAGGCCAGCTTTGGTTTTTGTGACATTTTTAAATTAAAATTACCGGATCATACGACCATTTAAGTCAATTTCAACGGAATTCGTCCTATGGCCGATAATACCTTAAATACTAAATATTATCAGAAAGTTAATATCTTATTATTTTTATATGGGGACTTGTTACGACCTGTTTTCATGACCATTGCAAAATTGCAAACAGATATAAGTTATGCGAGAACCATTGAAAAAACAATATACATTTTTTTTCACTTTGTTAACCAATATTATTAAGAAGATGTAACTGGAGGCAGTGTAAACAAATATAATTTAATTTAAATAAATGGATCGCAACTTCGCTTAACATTAAAAAATATGAAGCTTAATCATTTTACTAAGTAAATATAGTTTCGGTATCTATAATATTAATAGGCAAGATGATTTGTGACCGATGTAAGTTTCACAGTTTTACCCCGATTTTGACAAAAAATTTATCATTTGAAAGATATTTCTTTTTAGCTGTTACAAAGATTTACAGATTTTTACCGTTTGGAATTTTTTTTTGGAGTTATGATCATTTAAAGTTGCTATTAACATATACATAAAATTATACAATGCTATGTGTGTGTTTATTAAATTTGTTAATGTGTTGCGTTTGTTTTCTTCATTTTAAATGAGTTGAATTGTGAGCATACCTTTACGGTCTTTATTAAATGAAAAAAATAAAATTTCCTAGCATTTGCACTCGAATTTCGAGCGCTGGAATCTGCTAATATTTTATTAAAGTATAACACTATAAATATACCAAAATACAAGTTTATTATATATATTTTTTCTTCATTCACATAAAGTCATTTCTTGTAAATAATTATCAGAGATACATAGCGTCAATTTTTTTTCTGCTAAAACAACTATATTTTCAAAGCAACAATGTTTGTCTTCATAAGTCAACACGTCGGTAACAATACAAAATGCTTTGCACGCCATGGAAATTTCCTTTTCAATTCGGAAGTGATCGAGAAAATACGTTTACGCAAAGGTTAAAATAATTATAGTACTAAATAAGTTCTTTAAAATAATAAAAATGTTTAGTGATTAACATTAATTAATTCATCCGGAATTTTCAACAAAATCCTTGAGAGAAAACAAAAAAGTTTTTGTATAAATTTACGTAATTTGTGTAATCGGAGTAAAGGATCTTGAACCTCGCCGTTTTTGGGGATCATGGCATTACCACCATATCGATATCACGTGGGAAAGAAATAATTGTAATATCAATACCCGCCATCTGGTATCAAAATTTCTCCAATATTGGGATTGTTCTCGCCTGTTCCATTTGATAGTTGTCGCCACAAAAAATACCCGATAATTACGAACGGGGAGCACCTCCTACCAGACTTCGAGTTATAAAAGGAGAGGTGGGGGGGGTCTGGCCCGAAAGAGAACCACGACCACTTCCGTTCTAGATGATCCTTGAGGCTTTGGCGCAAAAGAAAGAAGGAAAAGAAAGTACATAGAGAGAAAATGTTGAGTATATGAAAATGAAATTTTTTTAAACATTGAATTGTTAAAGAACCATAAATACACATATCTATAAGTATTACTTATTACTTATGATTAGAAATCATTAATATTTTTTTTTTCATTGACTCAAATGGTAATGTTACGATATATTATAACCGTAGAAAACTCTAAATTTTTTTAAATATGCAAACTACATATTTCAGTTCCCCATTATAAAATCATCATTTTCTATTCAACACCCAGTATTATTCATATGTTCAAGTCATACGTCATAATTTAGCTGACTTTTACGTTTGCATATCTATAATATTAATAGGCTAGGCGATATCTTCTGACCGATGTTTTGTTTTACCGTTTTATCCCGATTTTGACCAAACGTGTATTATTTGAAAGGTATTTCTTTTTAGCCGTTTTGCAGATTTACAGATTTACAGATTTTTAAATTTTTTCTTTTATTTTGAGTAAATTGCATTTAAAGTTGCTACTGACACATACATAAAATTATGCAATGCTATGTGTGTATTTATTAAATTTGTTAATGTGTTAGTAATAACAAGTAAGAAAAATATATACCCTATACCATGCGTTTAGAAACCCTATCTCTTAGGCCCAACTAACTGGACATTGAAAATAAGCAAAAACCAAATTTGAGTGGGATTTTTATTAATTTTTTTGGATGCAGATATGAAAAAGTTCCTATCGGATGCTATATCTATAAAGGGACTAGGACCGATCCTGATCATGTTTGGTAAAGTCTCTTGTATTTTGCAAAAATATGTAAAAACAAAATTTGAGAAGAATCAGTGCAATATTTTTGTTTTTTAATAGATTTAAGTGAAGATCGGGAAGCAGCTCTATATGGGGTCAAAGGGATCATTTTTGGACTACTCATTAGTGGATGTAATGAACGCATACACACCCAATTTGAGTAAGATCTATATGACAATTTGGATCTTATGGAAATTTATGTCGATTTCATATGGGTAATTTGTATGGGGGCTAGGTCTGAGCATGGACCGATTCTCACCAATTTCAATAGCGTTCATCCCATGGCCGATAGAAGCTTATATACCAAATTTCATCAAAATATATTCATATTTGCGACCTGCAGTTTGATTACAAGCTTTACATGGACACACAGACGGACGGACGGACGGACGGACATTGTTAAATCAACTCAGAAAGTGATTCTGATTCGATCGGTATAATTAAAGATGGGTCTAGGTCAAATATTTTTGGTTGTTACAAACAGCAGCACAAAGTCATTACACCCAAACCACGTAGTGGTATAGGGTATAAAAAGGAGTTTGCTTTTTTGTGTTGATTTATGGATTGGCTATAATTGATTAGCATAACTTTAGGGTCTTTATTTAATGAAAAAATTAAATTTCCTAGGATTTGCACTCTAATTTCGAGTGCTGGACTCTGCTAGTTAGTATAAATAGAGATACATATATTTAAAAAGCATCACGTATTTTGGGCAAAGGAGATCATGCATCCAGGTTTTGCTTTTTCCCTTTATCTATATATATTTTTTTTCTTACATCATAATAAGTACATTTAAGATCATTACTTTCTCTTATTTAAAATTTTGTGTTGGCGAAGAAACCCTGTTATCATATCGTAGATGTTATTCATAAACTTAATGAATTTTTTTGTAAAATTATCTGTGTTTTTTCCAAATATTTTTTTTTATTTCACAATGCCTCGTGTTTTTTTTTTTTTGGTAAATTTAAATGAATAAATTTTGTATCTTAATATGATTTTCTATTCAATTTTCTTACGTGATGTGATAGAAGTATAAGTGTCTTAATTTTTTGGGTCAAATGGTAGGGAGGGACAAATGGTAGGGAGGGTAAAGAGGCATGGACTCCAATTTACATCTCGGATGTTCCAAATAAAGCCTTTTCGTTTCTTTGATGTCAGATAATTTATTTTCTTTTTATACGTTTTCATTCCCTCGTTGAAATAAGAGGCAAGGGAGTCTATAGTACTATGTTTACCACGCGTTTATTCATTAGAGACTAGATCAAAGAATAGACCAATCATGACCACATTGAGTAATTTCACTTATTTTTCTCAAAAATATATATAAACCAAATTTGTAAATAATCTGTACAATTTTTTTTTGTCTTTTGATAGAATTAAGTCAAGATCAAATTCTACAGGGTTTATTTTTGGACTTGTAATAAGTTGGTATAGTGGACTGACATACGCCATATTGTATTGATATATATGATAATCTGGATCTTATAACCAACCAATGCAATCCAATGCAATTCCAATGCAATTGTGATAAATCTATGAGACGTTTGGCAAAACAAAAAGAGCTTTTTTCACATTACGAGATTTGTAATTGATCAAAGCGATGTTAATGTAGGGAAAGCTATAAATTGGAAAAAACTCTGCTTGTTCGTTCTAACTTTCGTATGAAAAGAAAAAAAAAAAAAAAAAAAAAAACATTTCTCATGTTCTTTTCTTTCTAATGTTGAGTTAAATAGTTGATTAAGCATGAGTTGAAGCAATAGGCAGAAGGATGCTGAAGATGAACAAGTCGCTTTGTTCGAAAGTAGCTACTCCATCTAGCGCTGTCTTCAATTTTTTTTCCAAATTTCTCTTACATTGCATAAAAGTATTATCTTTTCTAGTATTAGAAAATGTCTACATGATCTCGAACCGAACTATAAATAACTAATTATTATGTTGTATTACATATTTACATACTTACCAAGTACTTTCAATCGGTGGTCAAGTTTTGCGTGCCCAAAACATCGTGTTGCACTGTGTAATCAGTCCCCACAAAAAGTCCAACCCGATCTTCACTTGAATCTATCAAAAACAAAAATTTTGCATAGATATTTCTAAAATTTAGTGTTTTAGCAAAATATATAATATTTTCTTATATATGGTCGCGATCGGTACATTTTTCGATTTAGTTCTCACATAAATTTAGCATCCAATATGAACTTGTTCTAAAATCATGGTATAGGGTATCGGGTAGTCAGTCTGGATCGACTTTAATTTTCTGGCTTTATTTTGGTATGTAAACATACTAAGAATGTGTGTTTCCGTAGAAATAGCTTTCGATTTAACTTCGTAATGGTATTATTTACAATTGTGAGATTTTCATAGATGGTGGAAATGATAAATAATCGATTTTGTTTTAAATAGAAAATGGAAGATAATTTTCAGAATAGTATATTTAAATTGAAAATCAAATTTAAGTGATTTTTATGTACGCGCTTAACCTATTTGAAATTTCAAAACAATAAATTTATTTGTTAAAAAAAAATGTCCATGCAAATTGTGTAATTTTTGTTTTTGACAGGTAATTTGTGTGGCATGTTCCATGAAAACTTCAATTTAGCTAATTGTTAAACATTTTAGTGCATTGAATGTTGGCAACAATTTTCGAAAAACAACAATCCAGTTGTGTACCAATATATATACGTATAAGAGTACATTTACACTTACATTCATAGACATGAATGTACATTTGGATGGTTATCAAAAAATGCATGTAAATACTTTTACACTTGCTTATAGAGAGTCACACAGATATATTTGCTCACTAACTGACATAGTTTTGTTTTTGTTTTCTAAAATACCATTGTTACTCAGTTTAGGACTTAATTGGTTACTAACCCGTATCTACTACAGGCCAAACATGGTCATACCTAGATAAAAATATGTATGTATTACTCACATACACATACACACTCTAATGCATATTATATTTTGCCTCATCTTGTCAACAGACAGTTACAGCTGTTATTGTGAGTATGCCTCACGTTATATATAAAACACAAAACCAATAAAATTCTAAGAATTAAAAAAACCCAACCCATAAAAACCATGTTATTAAATAATTGATTGATTGAAAGTTAAACATGTTTAGAAAAAATATCAAGCCAAAAATCAATATTTTTTTGCAAAAAATTTTTCTTTCCAAAAAAAATCTGAGACATCATTTTTTATCGTCGCCGGGAGTCTGGCTGCAAAGTTTCAGATTTATTGGACCACGGTAAAAGGGTTAGAAATCGATCCTAAATTTTATCGGCAAACAGATAAGCAGACACTACGAGTTAATATAAAGGGAGTAAAACATGTTATTCGGAATTTGTTCCTATTAAACATTTTCCTACCAAAAATAGTTCTCTAGATATAGAGATATCAATAAGATCAGGGCCCAAGAAATAAATAAATGAAAAGTTAATTTATTTATAACTTGCAGAAGAAGTTATGCTAAGTATGTTATTTTTAATAGATTACGATGTTTATTGAGGACGAAATTAGAAAGATTTTATAAAACTTTTTCTACATGAAACTTTTACCAATTTAAACTCGATTTCATAGTGGTAATTGTATGGGAACTAGGTCTAAACGTTTGTCCTATAGAAAGACTTATATACCAAATTTTATTAAAACATATTCATATTTGCAACTTGTAGTTTGCTTCCAAGGTTTATATGGACACACAGACGGACAGACGCACGGACATCTGAATCTGAATCTAGGTCAAATATTTTTGGTAGCTACATTACCATATTTTGGTATCTATATATATCAGTATATAAAAATGGATGTATGTATGTGTGTATGTATGTTCCGTAATGGATGGACCCATATTGGTAAAATTTTCAGGGAATCTTCAGAATATCCTGGTGGGTGAAACTGCGAAGTCAGATTTTTGAGTTTTGATCTGTGGGCGGAGGCCATGGCAAACTAGTATATATATAACAAGTAAAAAAATTATAGTCGGTCTAGACCGACTATACGATACCCTATACCATGCGTTTAGAAACCCTATCTCTTAGGCCCAACTAAATGGACATTGAAAATAAGCAAAAACCAAATTTGAGTGGGATTTTTATTAATTTTTTTGGCTGCAGTTATGAAAAAGTTCATATCGGATGCTATATCTATAAAGGGACTAGGTCCAAAAATGGACCGATCCTGATCATGTTTGGTAAAGTCTCTTGTATTTTGCAAAAATATGTACAAACAAAATTTGAGAAGAATCAGTGCAATATTTTTGTTTTTTAATAGATTTAAGTGAAGATCGGGAAGCAGTTCTATATGGGGTCAAAGGGATCATTTTTGGACTACTCATTAGTGGATGTAATGAACGCATACAAACCCAATTTGAGTAAGATCTATATGACAATTTGGATCTTATGGCAATTTATGTCGATTTCATATGGGTAATTTGTATGGGGGCTAGGTCTGAACATTGACCGATTCTCACCAATTTCAATAGCGTTCATCCCATGGCCGATAAAAGCTTATATACCAAATTTCGTCAAAATATATTAATATTTGCGACCTGCAGTTTGATTACAAGCTTTACATGGACACACAGACGGACGGACATTGTTAAATCAACTCAGAAAGTGATTCTGATTCGATCGGTATAATTAAAGATGGGTCTAGGTCAAATATTTTTGGTTGTTACAAACAGCAGCACAAAGTCATTATACCCAAACCACATAGTGGTATAGGGTATAAAAAGTGATGGATCGATTTTAATGAAAATGTGAATTACCGTAGATATCTGCTAAAAATTTTGTTAACCTGAATTTTTTCCACAGTGTTATTATAAAGAAATTTTTTCCTTTTTGGATTTACGGCATCATATATTGATGTACACAAATTTGTTCTAATTTAATTTCCAGGTGTACGTTAAATTGTGTGAGTAATGTTATTTAAGTTGTGTGTGCGTCTGTGTCTTTGTGTGTGTTTGACAATATTTTCTGCATGTATATGAAAATATTTGTACAAAATCTAGTTGGCATGCATGTTGCAATTATACTTTTATCCAACACTTGTTTTTTGTTAGGAACACTTTACAGTGGACAATTTTTTTGATTTATTTAAAATCGTGTTAGATAAACTTCCAATTTAAAACAAGTATCAACTTCTTAATTTTTGCTATGAAAGCAAAAAAATATTCTACTATCAGAAAATTTCAATTTAAGGGTTAATACTGGTCAATTCATGACTGCAATGCTGATCCACTGTATATGATATCTCTGCACATTGCACCTTAATTTCGTTTTAATCAAAATCGCCCAGCAAACGATTTCAGATCTTTTATCTATAATATCAATTTGTAAGGCGATTTCTTGTGACCGATAATACTTAACAGTTTTCTCCCGATTTTGACCAATTGTATCTTATTTGAAGGGTATTTCTTTTTAGCTATCCTCCATACTTACAGATTTTTAAATTTAAATTTTTTTTTGAAATAAGTTCATTTAAAGTTGCTATGTGTGTTTGAAAAAAATATGACTTTATTTTCTTCATTCACAATAATTATTGTGTTGAATTGAAAAATTATTTTGGACATAAACCAAAAAAGTGTTGAATTGTGAATTTTCTAAAATTGCTTAGCATACCTTTAGGGTCAATAATTTATTAAATGATAAGCTAAAATATCCAAGAATTTGCACTCAAATTTCGAAGGCTGGGATCTGTTAGTAACTTATTTAAATGCTTAAGTAATAAAATATGATCTATTATTCCACATTTTTTTTAAAGGGTAGCTCAAAAAGAATTCGTTTCATTTTTGAATGTCATTGAAAAAATTTTAAACAGTAAATAAGAAGTTATGTCCTTTTACATATTAAAACATAAGAGTGATAAATTCGGCTGCGCCGAGTCTTTGTCTGCACTAAGAGACAAAAAGGCTACATTTGATATTATAATGGCTAGATCTCTTAAAATAATGTTTACATTTAATAAGATAATTAGCAAAAAATTTAGGTGTTATTAAATGTAATCAGCATAAATGTAAATACATGAAATTAAGTTTTATTACTACAATATCTTGCAACATCTCATCGATACACATGTTACGTATAAATATTTTTCACAATTTTTAGTTTTTTTTATAAAATTTTATCGGAGTATATTATAATTTTTGTAAGGCATTTCTCGGTTATTGCGCCTAGAGGCTCCAAGTTCAATACCAACCTGCTCGAAATAATGACTAATAATATTGTCCCTATATTACCAAGGCAAATATTTTTATTTCTGCGAATACATGTGATTTGATTGATACACTGTACTTTATGGGATCACAAATAATTTTTTTTTACGGAATGACAAACTCTTATACACCCTTTGATATGGTATGATATGATATGCATATGTATATTCAACAACTGGTAGCAGTAACAATTGTTTGCTGGGTGGATACAGAGATGATGATATACTTAGTTTTTTTTCTAGTTCATTCCATTTGTTATTTAGCATTAAAGCTGCTGGCTAAATTTCAGTGTACGTCTTTTAATTTAAATGTGAAATCTACACATTGTACAAAAAATTGAACAAGTTTTTGTAGCTTTAAGGTTTTACTACAATGCTTGCCGAAAATAACAGAAAAAAAGATTATACGTAAAAATAAACTAAGTTTAAAATAATCCTTTGATCGATGTGTTTTTTCGTTTTTTAAATAAAAATTAATTAAAAACTTTCCAGATATGCCTAATAAGGTGAAACGACATAGCGAATGGCCGAATTGTATTTGTGCTCTAATATTTCGTATTAATATTACTGCAGTAGGAGTAGTAGTAATAGTAGCTCTTTTATTTTCAAAAAATTCAATATTATAATATGTTACAACAGAATACTTAAAATAAAGAATGCTACTACAGGACCAAATGGGATACTTTCTTCCGCGATTTTATTTGTAACTGCCACGCGAAGGTTTAGGAAAAAGAAAAGTACAAAAAACATTACCAGATGGCGCTGTACGCGGTTATTCCATTTTAACGTCATATATACTGAGTACTATGAGAGGGAGAGCTTTGTAAATTTGTGTGAGGCCATCTAATATCAATATGTATAGTCATACCGAAAATGGTCGGTATCGGATAAGTGGGCGTGGTACCTCCCATACAAAATTAATTTTTAACATCATATATCTTGAGCTCTTTTTTTGGGAGAGCTTTGCAACTTTGTATGAGGTCATCTGTTATTGCTGTGAATTGTTGTGAGTAGCCGTTGTAAAAATTAGCATTATCGGAACAGAGGGCGTAGCACCTACAAAAAAATTAATCACTGAATATCAGACTCAATATCATGATAGGGAGAGCTTTGATACTTTATGTGACGTCATTTGTTATTAGTCTAAGTACGCCTGACTAAAATAGGCTGGATCGGATAATTGGGCGGGGTACATCCCCAACAAAGTACAGATTAAATATTATATATTGTGGTCTATTATTGAATAACTGTTTCTTTAAAAAATATATATTCTTTTTGACCTTTCGCACAATTTTATCATTTTTATTACGATTCCTAGAAGAGTTCATAGTAACATTGGCCGGCATTCTCAGGATGCAACGCAGCATCGAAATGTCGCAACTCGTCGAACGGAAGAGGATCGTGCTACTGGAATGGAATCAGTTCGACCAGAATGGTTGGAAATTGTGCGCGACAGCCAGAAGAGATCAACGAAACACACAATGAGCAGCAATGATTAAGAAGAAGAGAAGTTGGTGCTTAGCAAAGTGATGAAGCCAGATCACAACGTGCGATTTTTGAACGACAACGTACGCTACAACGAATTATTCAGGTGAACATTGTGCATGCACCCTTTCGATATGAGCCCAGCATTCAATACAGTTCGCACACATCGGTTCAATTCGGCCAGATGTCTGTCGTTTGTGAGCATTGCAATGCAGTTAAATTTGAGAAAGAACCGCCTGGATTGTGTTGCGTGGGCGGAAAGGTGAAATTGCCAAATTTCTTCCACCACCAGAGCCATTATGAATGCTGCTTTACGGTGAATCGAATTAAAGTTGGATCTGTCATCCTTATGCCCCGAAACTATGCAATTGAACCCGACTGACTGTGATGATGTTAATGAAGAATGTGACAGTGGCAAGGATTTTGAAAGGGCGGTTCAAGGGAGATGCCTAATTCCGCGAATTCCCTTGACTTCAACCGATTTGACGTTCCAGTTCAAAGGTGTTCAGTTCCCAGTGAAACTAACATTTGCGATGACAATAAACAAGTCACAAGGACAGTCCCTGGAAGTACACGGCCAGCTATATGTTGCGTGTTCCCGAGTTGGAAACCATCCTCACTGTTCATTTACTCTCCGGAGCAGAAAACAAAAAATGTTGTATATCGTGCAGCATTAAATTTCTTACACTTTACAGCTGAAGCATTTGCGATATTTACCACTGCAGAATTTGCTGCTCAAAACCAAGGAAATTACATCATATGTACAGATAGTCTATCCTCAGTTAAAGCTTCAGAAAACACAACATATGATTCCCCACTAGAGTGACCGCAAAAAATCAATGTCGGAATCTTGTTCGTCTTAACCCCACAAAACGAATCCAATTTCCAGATATTGGGATAGCCAAAATTTGAGCCCGATTAAACGACGTTAACACGTGGCGCTCGTCGCTAAAAATTTGAAAAAAACGAATTTTTTGGCCAAAAAGTTGACGTATTGAGCTATAACTCGAGAACGGTAAATAATAAAAACACGCACTATATCACAAAAGATAGATTATTTTGTTCTTCAAAATTTATGTTATGAACAAAATTGTTGTAACTCTGAGTCAAACCGAGTTACGGCAGCCTTTAGATCCGAAAACGTGACCTGGTGCCACCAGGAGCATACTTCATATATTATGTTATTATGTGATAAATTTTTAATTTTTTTGGTATATTTTTGAGTTTAAAGTAGAAATAATAATAAAAAACACAAGTAATACAGTTAAATTCAAGAACATTTTTGTTATTATTATTATTGTAATATATAAAAATCAGGGATATATTCGATAGTATTACATAGTTATCCAATTTATTCTAGAGCTTTTGTTAAAGTACTTTTTGAAACGTCGGGATACAATGCTCGGCATTTGCTTACAACTTGCAGGGCATATTGCTTTTGTTCTTCATCTTTTGCCAGAAGGTCGTTGAACTCAGTTATTAATTTAATACCACGCTCAGCCATATCATTTACTACTTTTAATGTTTTGACAATTTTCATCCTTCTTGGAAGTTATTATTTTGAGGCCAGGTGTTTGGATTTTGTCTAAGAAAATCTATTTTTATATTAAATCGGTCAAAAAAATTTAACGTTTCTTTGGAAAGTAAATTAATTAATCCTCCATCAACCAACTCTTCTAACTTTTCTTTCCTAACTTTTGGATTTACAACCTTAGCGTGCTCTGATGGTTCATCTGTGCTACTGAGCAAATTATTAGCCATTAATAACTTTTCATCGTCTGTAATGGTGGGATCAAAGAACGACAATCCAACCAACTCTGTATTCAAATACCACAAATGATTCGAAAATTTAGTGAGTGCTATTTCTGCGATGTCGGTGTCACATTCTTTATAGGCTAATAGACTACGCAAAATGTCTAAATCTTGCTTTGGCGCTAGATGAGCTTTTGGAGCATTGAACCAAGCTTTACAGTAAATTTTAACTAGAAAAACAGCAATAGCACTTACAGAACTTTGTTCTCCTCTAGACATCTTAAATTGGCGCCGAAAAATAAATATTTTAAAGCAGTAAATAGCCTTTGCCATCCATCTGGCGTGATGAATGGCGCCTGGAGTTCTAAAACCCACAACATTGCCGTCTAGTGATCCTACAAATACGAGAAGCAACAGCTCCTTGTAGTCATCTCTTGGATGGTTCTCAGTTAATTTCTTTTTGAATTCAGCAGTAACATGTGCAATTAATTCTGGAGATAGCTGCTTTTGTATTAGATTGTCACTAATACCTGTGTCATATTTTTGTTTGTCTATCTTGGGCCACGCAAGGAGAAATCTTTTGAAAATGTCTGGATGAGGTCCCGTGGTTGAACCCATTTTTGTGTCGAATACGCCTTTTAACATAATTTCGAAGATATGGTGACGGCAAGCTAGGTGCAGTAATTCTCTTCCTAACCTTTGCTGCAGTATGACGCATGCTCCATTAAATCTTCCAGTGTTGGATGCTGTAGTATCAAAGCACATCGCCTTGACGGTGTTGGGAAGACACCATTGCTGTAGGCATTCATATACGGCAAGTGCTTGATCCTCTCCTGAGCTGTTTTCTGGTACAGGAACTCCCAGCAGTTGTTCCTTACCGCCGTATGAAATAGCAATAGCTATTCGCTCACATTGCTCATTTTTTAAAACGCCCGGTAAAAGTTTACCGTCCCAATGGACAACCACGGCCTCTTTTTCTGCAATGTTTACTTTATCTAAAATATTGTTAGTATACTGTTCTCTGAACATTTTCCTTCTAGTATGTAATAAAGTTTTGGAGACTTTGTACTTAAGAGGGTCAAGGTTAAGTGCCTCTAGTGTAGCTATTAAAATTCTCGTGGCATTTCTGTCGGATACCTTACACCGATCTAACAAATTTGACAATTTCATGTTTAAAATCTCGTGAACGCCTCTTGCATACGAAACTTTCATCCTTTTTCTATCAGGTGGACGTAGATCTTCTGCAGCTTCTTCCGGGATGTCCATTGCCTCCAAGTTTTCAAGCTCCTGGTAGATGATGTCCTCTTGAGTGTCTTCTTCTTCTCCGAAATTGTACTCATCATCCGTCCCTAAGAAGCATCAAGAAAATAATAATAATAAATTGGAATAATAATATAAAAAACTCACCAATATCAAAATATTCTTCTTGGATTTGTCGGTTAATTCTTTCAAGTTCCTTTTGCGCCTTGATTTCTTCAGCTCTAGTTAACTTGCGATCTACTCCAGACATGCAACCTGGATGGCCCTTCTGCCTCTGTTTCACGAGAAAAGCCTTATCTACTTCCGATTTCATCAGAGTCAAGGCATCTTGTCGAGCAATATCAAAAATATCGTCTAACTTTTCAACAAACTGTTTAAATTTGTTTTTGATCGTTTCCGATGTTTACTTCCTGTCTTTTTGAAGAATTCTCCACTCGACGTGAAGTTTTTCAAGCTTTGTTATTGCATTTTGCTCATCTTTAGCCGGGACTCGAACTTTCTGCCAAAAAATTAACACCTCTCGTATAGTAAGTTTTGCTGATTCTCTTAGAGTTAATTTTACAGTACGTAAATTATAAAATAAAGCACACAAAACTTGTCGATTTGAGGGTAGTTTACAACCTGTGATCTGGTGAATGGGAAAGCCAACAAGAAATATTTTATCCTTGGACCGGCTTTGTACACCTGATGTGGATGCCATTTCAGAGTCTAGGTAAATTGATTTCTATATATTTAAATAAAAATAAAAATAAAATAAAAATTAAATAAATTAATTAAAAATAAAAATAAAATAAAAATAAAATAAAAATTAAATAAATTAATTAAAAATAAAAATAAAATAAAAATAAAAATAAAATAAAAATTAAATAAATTAATTAAAATTAAAAACTTATCACATAATAACATAATATATGAAGTATGCTCCTGGTGGCACCAGGTCACGTTTTCGGAGCTAAAGGCTGCCGTAACGCGGTTTGACCCAGAGTTACAACAATTTTGTTCATAACATATGTTTTGAAGAACAAAATAAGCTATCTTTTGTGATATCGTGCGTGTTTTTATTATTTACCGTTCTTGAGTTATGGCTCAATACGTCAACTTTTTGACCAAAAAATTCGTTTTTTTTTTTCAAATTTTGAGCGACGAGCGCCACGTGTTAACGTCGTTTAATCGGGCTCAAATTTTGGCTATCCCAATATGTGGAAAGGGGATTCGTTTTGTGGGGTTAAGACGAACAAGATTCCGACATTTTTTTTGCCCCATATAAGTTGCGGACACTCTACTCCCCACTTATAAATGCGATCAGAAATATCCTCATCAAACACCCAAATAAAATTAAACTCATGTGGATCCCATCGCACGTTGGTATTCCCGGGAACGAACATGCTGACATAGCTGCTGCTGAAGCTAAAGACAGACCCCTTTTAAAATTCTCAACTTGGGAAAACCGTGATATAGCTAACATCATATCTTCCCATTTGAAGACCGTATGTGAACAAAAATGGGCTGACTACCATCATACACACACAAATTTTAATACTGCTGGAAAAAAAATAATTTATCCTCAATCCTGCTCCAGAAATGAAACCACGACTGCTGTGACGACTCAGGATTGGACACTGTAAATTCTCCCACAAGCACCTATTGAAAAAAAAACCAACTCCACAATGTACTACCTGCAACACACAACTTAATGCGACTCACTTCCTAGATGAGTGCACAAGATACAACACGTCTAGAAACAATATCTTTGGATCAAATATACCTACTGATTTGCTTAAAAATATCTGTGATATAAATATTAAATCAATTTATAAATTCATATTGGAAAATAGTCTGCAAAATATTATATAAATTCCTTTTAAATTTCGGAGTCGAAAGCCTAGTAGCTAGTACTCTTTTTATTTTCCCCCCAAATTAATTACGAAAATTGTATTAATGTAATTAATTGTAAAATAAATAAATAAATAAATAAATAAATAAATAAATAAATAAATAAATAAATAAATAAATAAATAAATAAATAAATAAATAAATTTATTACAATCATTGTTCTATTCTTTTTTTTAATTAATACTTGATTTTATTCTATTTTCGCCAAATGTTGGACGGGACGAAGACCGTCGGGTCAGCTATCCTTATAATTATAAGATATTGAATTAAACTGAATTCGAAAAGTGTTGTATTCAAATTATATTATTGCGTCATCTGTTAACGGTCGATAATTTTCGATAAAAAAACTCGAAATTATGTCAATAAAAAAATCTCTTATGGACAAAGCGAAGTTTGCCGGGTCAGCTAGTATGCATATATAAATTAGAGGCAAAATTTTAGTGATTATATTCATTAATTAAAAATCTTCAATATTGTAAAGCATTTATAATTGACTAAAATTTCCCAATTAAAATCTCGCCATTTAAAATGTTAATAAATTTTTCTTCCAAAATTGTGATTGATATAAACAATTGCAACCTGAAACTATTAAAAAGGGGGCATTTGCAAACAAAATGTTGAATATTTTCGATTTCCCTACAGTTACATAGGGAGCATATTCTCGAGTTACTTCTTGAAAACCGTGTGCCATTTAATTCAATTAAGTCACATCGGGCCTTAAAAATCTACATAACAGTTGTTTGGTTGTTCATAATAATATTTTCCTCTAGTATAATTTAAGTTTTTGTAAAATGTTTCTGTTTGGGAGGCTCTTTGTAAACGTTGTTCATGATATTTTGTTTGTAGAGTTTCCAATGAATAATTTTGTTTGTTATTCCAGTCCCATAAAGGCATATCTCTTTGCCTATCAATATGGTCATCCCGTTCATTAAAACTATTTGCCCAAAATATTTATTTTTCCAAAATTTTTTTTGCTGAGTTTATGTGGGACTCTGGATTCAGAATACTCAAACAGTGTTCTTCTCATGTAAGTCAAATTCAATTGAAGTGTGTAGAGATGCCAGTCTTCCAAACCGGATTCTAGCATAAGAGCATAGTTGAGGGGTAAAGTTTGGTAGTTTTAGTATGCGTTTGAGAATATATCTATTTAGTTTGTCTACTTCTTCGAAGTGAGTATGTCCACAAACTTGCGCTCCATATGACTGTATTGAACGACATACTGCTTTAAATAAGTTATATTTTGTTGCTGCCGTAATTTCATTCTTTTTTAGAAACGTATTCCAACTGGCATTAATGTTATTCTTTGCTGACTTGTTTCTATTTTGAAAATGTTTGGTAAATAGAATTTTTGGTGTTAAAATCATTCCCAGATAATTGTATTCATTTACTCTTTCAATTTCTTCTCCCTTGAAATACCATTTTTCTCAATTGGATATTCTTCCACCATTTCTAAACACCATTATTTTTGATTTTGTAAGGTTTACTTCTAATTTCCAACGTTCACAATATATTTCAAGATTTTGGATAATTTTTTGTAGTGTTGCTACTTTTTCTGCTATTATCACAATATCATCTGCATACAGTAATAATCTAATATTTATTTCTTCCACAAAAATCCCTCCTTCAAGTGGATCATGCAAATCGTTAACATATAGCGAGAACAAGAGTGGTGAGGGTAAACAACCCTGTTTTACACCTGATATAGTCGAAAAGGGTTCAGAGAGCTCGGTTCCGTTCCAAACTGTTGTGTTTGTGGTTGAATAAATCTTTTCTAGAAAATATACCATTTTCGTCGAGACTTCTAAGAAGTGTAGTTTATAAAATAGAAATTAACGACAAGTTTTATCGAAGGCGGCCTTAAAGTCGACAAAAAACCCGTATACATTTTTGGTTTATGCTTATTTTCTACATCCATTTATTTGGATCTAAAACCCTTTCTCTAAACACATGGTATACGCCATTCTGACGTCTTGCGTTGGAAAGCATACTACGGCATCAGGCAAAAATTCATATTCGTTTTCGGGAATATTGAAACGAAGCGACTTTTATGTAATTTCAGCGGAAAATTTTTTTTAAGTGCAGATGAGATATGGGATAGTTTTCTTCTTTTTTTATTGCATATCCAATTCTGAATATAAGCGATTACATGCAAGTTTTTCGTTTAAAAATAAGTAAAATATTAAATATGAAAATAAGTTAAAGTTAGGTATATAAACACAATGTATAATTAAAATTAACTTAATTTATACAATATTATTGACTGTTTGTAGAAATTCATCTCTGTTCCTCGCTGTGTGAACTAATTCACCTATGGTTCTTAAGCCAGTCCAGTTTCTTATATTTCTTAACCATGACATTTGCTTCCGCCCAATGGCTCTTCTTCCTTCAATTCTGCTTTGTACTATCAGTTGGAGCAGCTCGTATTTATCACCTCTTATGATGTGGCCGAGATAGGAAGTTTTTCGACGCTTTATAGTTTTTAGAATTTCTCGTTCTTTTTGTAGTCTGTTTAATACTTCTGTGTTCGTTACTCGGTTAGTCCATGGAATTTTTAATAATCTACGATAGCACCACATTTCAAGTGCTTTTAGTTTATTCATGTTAACAACTTTAAGTGTTTCGACTCCATACAATACTACTGACCACACATAACATTTCATAAATCTAATTCGGAGATTTATATTAATATCACGGCTGGTTAATAATTTCTTAAATTTGCAAAATGTGCTTCTAGCCATTTCTATACGAACATTAATTTCTTTGTCAGTTTCTTGTAACCAACAGCCGAGGTATTTAAACTTTGAAACTCGTTCAATAGGTTCGTTGTTAATATGTATATTGCAGCCAGCATACGGATTTTTATTTCTGCTGATTATCATATATTTGGTTTTTTCAATATTCATATTAAGTCCGAATTGGTTGCTGACGAACTCCTCTGTTTATGGGAATGCTTTCAGTCACTAGGTCTCCAACACGGACTTCCGCATTTTGATTCCAATACAAAGATTTTATACAGTTAATATCTGCACTGCCTATATTGATTAATCTTAGTATTTCTATTAACTTATCATGTTGAACTTTGTCAAAAGCTTTTTCGTAATCTATAAAGCAAATAAATACGTCCTTTTGTACATCCTTGCAATTCTGTATTAACACTTGTATGCTAAACAGAGCTTCGCGAGTTCTCATTGATTCTTTAAAACCAAACTGTGTTCTACCCATATACAATTCGCATTTTTTGTATATACGTTGATGTATTATTTTTAAGAATATTTTAGGTGAATGACACGTAGGACTTATTAGTCTAAAATCCTTACATCTTTGCGCATTAATCTTCTTTGGCAGTGCTATAAATGTAGACTTTAGCCATTTGTTTGGAGAGATGCCTGTATCATATCCATGATTAAAAACTTTTTCAAGTATTTTAATACCTTTTTCATCTGTTGGTACTTCATCGCACCCTACTGATTTATTATTTTTGGATAGATCTACAGCCTTAACTATTTCTTCTTTTGTAATTATTGGACCTTCCAATGCCGGAATTTGCAATTGGTCGTTGTTAACAGATCTAGAATCATCTGGAAAAAGGTCTCTTACATATTGTATCCATATTTCTTTTTTATCAGAGGGTTCTGAAACTATTTCATTAAGCTCGTTTACAAAGATATTTGCGTGAATATTTTTTCTTATATTACATACATCTTTTATCTTTTTATGAAGATTGAATTCGTCGTGTTTTGTTTGCAAATTTTCAATTTCTAAATATTGTTGTTCCATCCAGTTATTTTTAGTTTCACGTATATTTCTTCTGATAAGATTTTGTAAACGATTATATTCATGGTAATAATTATTTTTGTGTTTTCTTCTTTCATCCATCAATATCAGAATTTCATCTGTGATCCATTTCTGGTTACGGTTTTTACGTTTAAAACCAATATTTGTGTTTGCTATGTTATTTAACATAGTCGTTGTTTCGTCCCATAGATCTATTGGATCTACATCTGTGATTGTTATATTTTCAATTCCTTGGTTTATCTTACAAATAACAGTATTTTTAAACTGTACGTTTTTCAATTTTTCAAGATCGAGCTGAGATTGTTGTTTTGGCTTTTTTGTAGTAGAAAGCTTTAGTTTTAGTTTGGCAAACAACATATTGTGGTCTGGCGGTACGTCTGCTCCAGGATATGTTGTTGCTTTGAGTATTGATGAAGCAAAACGTCCATTTTTTAGTATGTAATCTATTTGGTTACGTACAATATTTTCGGTGCTGTGTAATGGTGTTGTCCAGGTATATAGTCCTCTTGGATGCAACGAAAAGAAAGTATTAGTTACTTTAAAACGCTTTTCTTGAGAGAATTGTATTAATCGATCACCTCTTTCATTTCCATCACCTAATCCAAATTCACCTGTGACATATTTTGTTTTTGATTTGCCAACTTTGGCGTTAAAATCACCCATGATTATATTAATGTCATGTGATTTAGTCAATTTCAAAACCTCAGTTATCTCATCATAGAACTGTTCTATTTCATTTTCTGAACTATCCGCAGTGGGAGCATATACTTGAATAATATTTAGTTTTAGGGGTTTTGCATCAAATTTAGCATTATCCTATCGGATATTGGAATAAAATCAGTTACACTTTTTTGAACGGTTTGTTCAATTATAACACCTACACCTCTTCTGTGTAGTGTTGTATCATTACCAGAGTAGTATACATTGGTATCGTCCAATCGACGTATACCTGAGTTTGGTAACCATGTTTCACTTATACCAAGAATATCTATCTTCAATCTTTTCACTTCTCTGATAGTGTTTATCAATTTACCTGGTTCATATAAGCTGCGTACATTCCACGTAGCTATGTTTATGGTTTGTTTTGTTTTACCTCCGGGGATGCTTAGCACCCTGGTGTTGCCGGAGACTGAGGGCCGTTGATTATTTGTGTCTTGCATGTAGTTTTCTAGGGAAGTATTACTTCAGTGGTTTCCCGCTGCCTTCTGAAGGTTAGCAAATTGGTTAATTAGATGGCGCCAATTGCTCGCCATGTCGTCAGAGCTTCATAGGCAATCAGAATTTAATGAAAGCTTGGTGCCACCCTCACTTCCTCTGAGACCCTCCACACCAACCGCGGAGCTGTACGCTACTGCTTATTTAATTCGCAGCTAACCCATATATCTATGGGCCGTTTCATTATCCGCAACCTATGACGCGCCCCGTAGCACTCAGCTATGCTTCCCCAGGGAATAAACTTTCCTTTACCACAGCTGGTAAAACAAAATTTATTCCCGGGATAGTTTTAGTTTTAGCTTTTTGGTTATTTTTTTCTTTTAAAATTGGCACATATATATTTAGATCCAATTAAATATTATTTATTAAGCTATGTTTTGAAAACTATTTACTTTTTTTTTTTTTTTTTGATAAAACTCCATTATAACTAGGGGTTATTTATTAATTGAATTGTTTATAGAAACAGAGTTTGTTTTAGAATTCTTTTGAAAGTGTTTCAATTATGCAATATGCAAAACTCAGTACCATTGCCAATGCACTACCACTTTCTACAGTATTTGTAGAAAATAACTACAAACCAATTATAAAAACCACTACGGGCCACAATCTCAAAAAGCGGAAACGAAAACAGAATGTCACCAAATGTAATTTAAACAACTGATTTTTGATTTTTATTTCTAAATGATTAAGGTTGCATTCGGTAGCTTTATTGGATAATTTTGTGTAAAAATTGGCGAAATATGAAAAATACCAGTTCAGAATATACTGCAAAACAATTTTTATTTACCATCTACAGACCATTCCCAACGTACCTTGGAATTTTAGCTGAAATCGGTCATCCCGTTTCCGCTTTTAGTGGTGACATCAAAATGTGCAGATTATATTATTGTTATGAAAATGTTGATAGTATGAGCACTAAGAATCTCTTTGTAGCTGCAGATCATATTAATATTTCAATATTTGTGTATATTTCATACATTTATATGTACATTTTTAGTTTTTTATTGAATTTTAGCTGAAATCGGTCATCCCGTTTCCGCTTTTAGTGGTGACATCAAAATGTGCAGATTATATTATTGTTATGAAAATGTTGATAGTATGAGCACTAAGAATCTCTTTGTAGCTGCAGATCATATTAATATTTCAATATTTGTGTATATTTCATACATTTATATGTACATTTTTAGTTTTTTATTGATAAATTTGCAAACTTGTCATCCTTGGATGATTTTGTAGAAATATTTTGCGAGCAATTTGTCGTTGCTTCTCGTATCTTATTAAATCAGCTAACTTTACCTATTTTAGCTAACGATCTGAAAAGGATTGAATATGGCCCATAGTTTGCTGTTTGAAAATTGGGAAACTATGTAAATACTACATTCGGTTGTATTTGTTTCTACATAAAAAAAAACCTTAATCTGTTGATGTTACGTTGACCTTAATACTGCCATGTAGATGTGTGTATATTTTTGTTTCATTTTGTGTCACCAAAAATTACATACGTACATACCTACTCACACATAGAAGAAATGAAACGTGAACTAAAACTTAAGTGTAAAAAAGAAATTTGCTACAAAATTCAAATAGTCCTTCTGTTTGTTTTCGGTTTTTGTTCGCAGTATAATTTCAATGTATTCTGTACATACTTCTCAGCAGACTAAAGTTTTCAGTTCAGTTTTGTTTCTTGGGCATATTTGTAAATATTTGTATGCCACAAGGATATAAACTTATACTCTGGAATGTGTTCAGTAGAGACGATGGTATGTGAACGATTTTTCAATTTATTTCCTTTTCTTTTTTGTCTACTTTTCTTATGAAAAGATTTTTCGTTTTCAAAACAAATGTTTGTCTACATGTATAGAGTTTTACAAATACTTACCATGCCAATGGCACAGCTAGTAGTGCAATTGTAACATAATGGCAATTTTATAAAATAAAATAAAATTCAAGTCGTATAACGAAAGTTTATGGTATTAGCAAAATTATTATGTAATATGGATGTAAGTATGTAGCTGAAAAATGTTATTAAAATAATATTTTTAATTTGGAATAAAAAAAAAGTTTCATATTGTTATCAAAATTACTATTGCAGACAGTTCTTGCTAATATATAAAATTTTGGCTAAATGCATTTTTTGCATAAATATTTTGCCAATTGTAAATCAGTAAAAAAAGCATTGATCTGCTGACTATATAAGCCTTTACACCGTGTGTTTCTCTGGTTAGAATTCAACCATGCTTGGTAAGGTCATTTATTGGTAAAAAGAATAAAAAAATAACTTAATTTGAGTGATCTCATAAAAAAATTAGCTGAGGTCACTTAGGGGTATAATTATGAGGAACATCGATTGTTCTTGGGCCTACCAAATATTACTTATTATATTTAATCGAACTAATATAAGAGTTGTCACCAGTGCACTATGGGTAATTTGACCCATTTTTGTGACGAAAAGGCATTTGTTGCACTTTTAAGCAAAAAGATTTTTTTGTTACAATTTGATAAAAAAAAATAACCTTAAACTAAATGACTGTGTACTATCTTTTTCTAAAAATCGAGTAACAGCTGATTACCACGTCGTCAAAGTTATTGTTTACGAGCAACGCGTTACAGGCAGCCTATGCAGTGGTATTTAATATGAATTTTCAATCTGTTCTAAAAACGTTAAACAAAATATAATAATATAATTTAAATATGGAAAATAAAAGCGATGGTATGCACATTACAGGTTAGTCGACAGATTTGAGTTTACTTTTTGATTTAGTGCGAAAAACTCATTATTGTGACTTAAAATTTTTTTTTGATGTGTAAACATCTATACGCGCAGGGGGGTAAATTTCTATTTCACAATACAATCACAAAAACAGCGTAACTCATATCGGTGTGAGCTGAAGTAGATAACGCTGTGTGACTTATGATTGTATTGGTGAAAAATTATGATATGTTCTTTTCTAAACATTTTCCAACTGTCTTTCATTCGGTGTTTAGCAGTTGAATAGAACGGTTGTGTTTTTAACAAGTGCGGTTGATCGATATTGATAGAGTGAATATTGTGAAAATAATTAAGACAGTGACTTTAAATTAACCTTGAGATTTATTTGTTTGGGTGCTCCGCTGAACATTTGTAAAATCGGTGTCTCAAAAATCTCCGGCCAACAGTGTGGTTAGAGACGGTGACGTATGGAAGATATACACTAACGCCAATATTGACTCTAGCGGCGAGTAGTGAAACTAAATTCTATTTCCGGTTTCGGGTCGTCCATTTCCGGTTTGTGTCTCGGCTAAGTTCGTTTCCGGTTGGTGTCTCGGGTGTAACCGGTGTGAGACTCTGCTAACTTCCGTCATAGTTAGTAGTAGTACTGTGGTGAGCGGGTTGCGTATACATAACAACTTTTATAAACTATTAAGTATACGCAACAGTACTGATTGTTCGTTCGATTTATTAAAAGAATTTTTGTCCGTCCTTCCGTCGGTGTGTCCGTCCTTCCGCGGACGTGTCTGTCCTTCCGTGTACGTGTCTGTCCTTCCGGTAAGGAGTCAGTACTTTCGTCGACGTTCCGTCCTTCCGTTGATGTGTCCGTCCTTCCACTGAAGTTTCCGTACTTCCGTTGACGTGTCCGTCCTTCCGTCAACGTCCGTCCTTCTGTAGCAGTTCCTCAAGGTTAGTACTTAGTAGTTAAGTTGTGAGATGCCACCGCCGCCCAGAAAGCAGGCCGTGAAGCCGAAAGGTGACGCTTCGGACATGGCGACTACCGATGGGTGTGGTACTGGTGCACCCCCGGCGGGTGGTAGTCTGCTCCGTCACACGGAGAGCGAGTTGTCGAGCACGGAGATGGACGAAGAAATTAAGAGGGTCAAATTTGGTTCTCCGAAGAAGCCGGCTTCGCCTAGATTTAGGCGTCCTGCTGCTGTTGTTGCTGCTGGTGGTGCTGCTGGTGCTGCTGCTGATGTTGCTGTTGCTGTTGCTGGTGCTGAGGAGTTGGTGGATGGGGCTGCTGAAGCTGTAATCAGCGACAAGGCGTCTGCTGCCACCAGTAGAAAGACGCGTGACCGTATCAGGGCCCGGCCAGTACGTGAAGCTGGCATGGTTGGTAGAATGAAGGAGGTAAGCGCCGATTTGTTGGAGCTGGTAATGGCTGATGGCGTTGATGCGCGGTTGGCCAAGGCGGTTATCGGGCATGCTGGCGTATATGAGCAACTGCTCTTTAATTTAATCGCCGAGAACGAACGGCTGAAGGGGCGATTGGAGGTGTACGAGGGCGGTAAAGTGGCTGGCGTACAGGCAGTGGCTTCTAAGGGTCCCATAAGGCCCCAGATGGCGGTTAGGCGTGGTAAATAGAATTTCAGAAAACATAAATAGAATTTCAGAAAACATCATTTGAATTTCAGAAAACATAAATAGAATTTCAGAAAACATCAATATAATTTCAGAAAACATCATTCGAGTTTCAGAAAACATCAATTGAATTTCAGAAAGCATCAATAGAATTTCAGAAAACATCAATATAATTTTAGAAAACATCATTCGAGATTCAGAATACATCAATTGAATTTCAGAAAACATAAATAGAATTTCAGAAAACATCAATATAATTTCAGAAAACATCAATTGTATTTCAGAAACCATCAATATAATTTCAGAAAACATCATTTGAATTTCAGAAAACATAAATAGAATTTCAGAAAACATCAATATAATTTCAGAAAACATCATTCGAGTTTCAGAAAACATCAATTGAATTTCAGAAAGCATCAATAGAATTTCAGAAAACATCAATTGTATTTCAGAAACCATCAATATAATTTCAGAAAACATCATTTGAATTTCAGAAAACATAAATAGAATTTCAGAAAACATCAATATAATTTCAGAAAACATCATTCGTGTTTCAGAAAACATCAATTGAATTTCAGAAAACATCAATATAATTTCAGAAAACATCAATTGTATTTCAGAAAACATCAATTGTATTTCAGAAAACATCAATAGAATTTCAGAAAACATAAACTGTATTTCAGAAAACATCAATTGAATTTCAGAAAACATCAATATAATTTCAGAAAACATCAATTGTATTTCAGAAAACATCAATTGTATTTCAGAAAACATCATTTGGATTTCAGAAAACATAAATAGAATTTCAGAAAACATCAATTGTATTTCAGAAACCATCAATATAATTTCAGAAAACATCATTTGAATTTCAGAAAACATAAATAGAATTTCAGAAAACATCAATATAATTTCAGAAAACATCATTCGAGTTTCAGAAAACATCATTTGAATTTCAGAAAACATAAATAGAATTTCAGAAAACATCAATATAATTTCAGAAAACATCATTCGAGTTTCAGAAAACATCAATTGAATTTCAGAAAACATCAATAGATTTCCAGAAAACATCAATATAATTTCAGAAAACATCATTCGAGTTTCAGAAAACATCATCTGAATTTCAGAAAACATAAATAGAATTTCAGAAAACACAATATAATTTCAGAAAACATCATTCGAGTTTCAGAAAACATCAATTGAATTTCAGAAAGCATCAATAGAATTTCAGAAAACATCAATATAATTTTAGAAAACATCATTCGAGATTCAGAATACATCAATTGAATTTCAGAAAACATAAATAGAATTTCAGAAAACATCAATATAATTTCAGAAAACATCAACTGTATTTCAGAAACCATCAACATAATTTCAGAAAACATCATTTGAATTTCAGAAAACATAAATAGAATTTCAGAAAACATCAATATAATTTCAGAAAACATCATTCGAGTTTCAGAAAACATCAATTGAATTTCAGAAATCATCAATAGAATTTCAGAAAACATCAATTGTATTTCAGAAACCATCAATATAATTTCAGAAAACATCATTTGAATTTCAGAAAACATAAATAGAATTTCAGAAAACATCAATATAATTTCAGAAAACATCATTCGAGTTTCAGAAAACATCAATTGAATTTCAGAAAACATCAATATAATTTCAGAAAACATCAATTGTATTTCAGAAAACATCAATTGTATTTCAGAAAACATCAATAGAATTTCAGAAAACATAAACTGTATTTCAGAAAACATCAATTGAATTTCAGAAAACATCAATATAATTTCAGAAAACATCAATTGTATTTCAGAAAACATCAATTGTATTTCAGAAAACATCATTTGGATTTCAGAAAACATAAATAGAATTTCAGAAAACATCAATTGTATTTCAGAAACCATCAATATAATTTCAGAAAACATCATTTGAATTTCAGAAAACATAAATAGAATTTCAGAAAACATCAATATAATTTCAGAAAACATCATTCGAGTTTCAGAAAACATCAATTGAATTTCAGAAAACATCAATAGATTTCCAGAAAACATCAATATAATTTCAGAAAACATCATTCGAGTTTCAGAAAACATCATCTGAATTTCAGAAAACATAAATAGAATTTCAGAAAACACAATATAATTTCAGAAAACATCATTCGAGTTTCAGAAAACATCAATTGAATTTCAGAAAACATCAATAGAATTTCAGAAAACATCAATATAATTTCAGAAAACATCATTCGAGTTTCAGAAAACATCATTTGAATTTCAGAAAACATAAATAGAATTTCAGAAAACATCAATATAATTTCAGAAAACATCATTCGAGTTTCAGAAAATATCAATTGAATTTCAGAAAACATCAATAGAATTTCAGAAAACATCAATTGTATTTCAGAAAACATCATTAAAATTTCAGAAAACATAATTAGAATTTCAGAAAACATCAATTGAATTTCAAAAAGCATTATTTGAATTGCTGAGAACATTAATTGTATTTCAGAAAACATCATTTGAATTTCATAAAACATCAATTGCATTTCAGAAAACATCAATTGAATTTCAGAAAACAGCATAATCGACTTATTTTTTATGCACTGGAAAATATGGTGTTGATGTTTTCTTTAATTATTATATGTTTACACATCTCCCTTGTGATCGGACTCACATGACTTTTTTTCATAAACTTGCGGTTTGGATAAGCTTTATAAATGTTGCCCGTATTTGGCCGTGTTTTGACTATCAGAGACATGTTAAGTGGACCATTTTGAGTTTATTTCATTAATTTCACGTTGCGATTTTTTGCGTTTTTTGAGTAATGTCGTTTTTTCGTAGGCGACCTTCGTGTGCAGTATAAGAACCTTGCGAAAGTTTGGATTGATGTAAAAAGCAAAGAGGAGAAGAACGATGCTCTATTCACTTTTGATATTGTCCAAATTGGAAATATAAATATTTTGAATAAGGAAGAATCATCTCTGAAGAGAGTTCGAACTTTTTGTAAAAATTTGGCTGAGAGATGAACAAGTCCCATAGAAAGAAAGAGGTTTTCCAAAAAAAAAAAAAACGCTCACTGGCTAAGAATTGATTTTATTTTGGCAACTAAGATTACCCCTGCGAAATGCTTAGTAGGTCATCCAAAAATAAGGTTTGTGGATAAATCCGAATGCGCAAAGAATAGAGAAGCAAATGACCTATCAAAGAAAGTAGACAATGAAACGGAATTGCTAGTTCGAGCAGCTTCGATATCGGCTCGAGTTCAACATAAAGCAAATATGGCAGTGGTTCTTAGACAGACAATTGCTAAACCAACAAGAGCTTGCAAGATGAGAAAATTAGCGCACACTGTTAATAATCCGCCAATTCGCTTAACTGCAAATGAAGCACTCTCTTTTTTGTTAGAAAACAATTTGACAAAAGGACAGTACTTGAATACAAGAACTGAAAGTAAAATTCGAAATGCTGACATATGTATATCCACTTTATAACGAGGTCACCAGTTCTAAGAAAAGTTGCAGACCTGTTGGTATTGAAGTCAACAAATGTGTCCCTTCATTCATTGTTAACGCACACAGCAAATATAATTATTGCAATGCAGAAGGAAGTCATAGTCTAATTAATGACAGAAAATATTAATTTTGTAAAGGCTGATCTGATTGTTAGCTATGGATTTGATGTCAGCACTGGGCATTCCTCTTATAAGCAGAAATTTCAGGAAGCATCCACATCCGATGATTCCGATTATTCCTTGTTTGCAACAACAATGACTCCTTTAAGACTTGTGGATTCGGTCGTAGACCACTTTGGAATAACCGCACACCTCAGTCTATAAGGTTTTGTTATCCCATAAAACTGGAGTTTTGTAAAGAAACAAAAGAAAAAATTTTGCTTGAGGACAATGATTTAGAACAACAGATAAATGGCTTAAATAGTTTAAACACAGTTATCGATGTTGGAAAAATCATTGAAATACACTTTAAACTATTTCTTACGTTGATTGATGGTAAAGTGTTAAACGTTTTATCAAATTCAAAATCTAGTCAATCGTGTCCTATTTGTAAGGCAACTCCAAAGGATTTTATGAGCATTACAGACTTCAATAACCAAAATTTTCTTGCAAAAAAGGATACTCTAAAGTATGGTATAAGTCCTTTTGCATTGTTGGATACGATTCTTTGAATTCGTTTTGAATGCTGGATACAAGAGCAGTATTAACAAATGGCAAGTTCGAACTGATGACGATCGCAAAACTCTTTCTGAAAAAAAGCTTGCACAACAATTATTTTGGTCGAAAATGAGCCTTTAAGTTGACCAACCAAAAACGGGTGGATTTGGAAACACCAATGATGGCAATACAGCCCGTAGAGCCTTTGCTGACCATGCCATCTTTTCGAAAATAGTTGATATTGATGTTGAGCTGATATATTGCCTTAAAATTATACTCATTACTATTTGCTGTCAATTCCCATTGAATACAAAAAATTTCAAGCTTTTTGCTACAATACCGCCCAAATGATACATGTCAAAACCCTTGGCTCCCAATGACGGCGACTGTTCACAAGGTATTGATTCATTCAAGAGAAATTATTGAAAATACCTTACTGCCGGTAGGTTGTTTCGGCGAAGATGCTGCTGACAAATTACACAAGTCAGATAGACTACATCATGCCCGCAGTAACAGCCGCACAAACAATTTCTCTGATGTTTTTAACAGGGCATGTCTGATCCAGTTATTTCTTCAATATGCTTATATAGTCGAATGCAGCAGAAAAGACGCACGCAACTGCCACAAGAGGTTCTAGATATGCTGTGTGTTTCAGAAGTATCTGTGGAGTTGAATGATAGTATTGGCAAATGCGAAAATAGTTTGGAGACAGGATTAGGCGATATTTTTGAAACTGAATTAAATTCGATTAATTTAGAGAGCGAAATGTAAAATAAAGCTGAAAACAAAATACATATGTATATTCAAAATAAAAAAAAAAAATAAAAAAATTGACAAAAGGGGGCTAAAAATTTATAAATTTCAAAATCTTTTTAATTTAAACTTTTCTCATAGCTTATCTCTCATAAACACAAAAAAAAAAATTTTTTCAAAAATATTTTCAGTTTAATTGTTATTAATTTTTGTCACAAAAGTGGGTCAAATTACCCATAGTGCAGTGGTTTGACTAAAAGATTCACATGGGCCTACAGATCGACTTCAGAATGAATGAACATTGATATAAAATTTTGTACACATATTTCAAGTTTATTTAATGAAGACAATAATCTCAAAGACATAAATATAGATGCTCAGCGCCGGTCCGAGCATTTATGGCATCATAGACCAAGGGTCGAGTCATGTCCCATTTTTTTAAAGCAGTAAAAATAAGGACGAACTAAGAACTTTATTTTGTTTAACCTAAATTATGAATTATTAAAAAATAGTTTTTATATTAAACTCAGAATTTTATGTGTTTTAATATATAAAACTTTAATAGAGCTTTTTCAATGGTCCCACCCCGCAGCCCTTATAATATAATGTTTTGATCAATAAATACGACTTTTATGATCAAAAAATATACACACGCAAATCAGTAAATATGACATCTGATAAAAAATTAAAAAAACTTAAAAAATTATGAATCAACGTACACACAAATAAAATAATTTAAGAAAATGTTTCCAACAAAGCACCCCACAAGTTAGCACCATTGATACGACGTACAGTTGCGCCCTTCAACAAATAGCGTGGCAAAAATCAATAATTTGATAGAAGTATTCAGTAAAATTAATGAATGTATAGGATAGGGGATTTCTCACAGATTAAGAATCAATAAATAAGTAGTTTCAAAATCGGATAAAAATTATGGATGATAGAGGTCCGCAAAGTTGGAATTTTTTTAGCTTTTAGAAAAAGGTGCAAATTTTTTGAAAAACATCCTGTTTCAAATCAAATTGTAGGTAAACAGGCTAACAGATTATAGTGCTTTTGACGTCGTTTGAGAGGTATTTTTCGAACACAACATTAAAGTGATGTTATTTAGTTCACTTTTTCTACAGTCTCAGTTTTTTAAATATACTATGTTTTGGCAGTTTTTTCTATTTTCATAGAATAGAACTTAAAATTTTTAAATATGTTTACTTAGATATTACCTAAAATGGTTTACCAATACAAGACTCTAACTAGTTAAGGTGAACTTGGCTGCATGTAATTGCCAATCTGCACGCAACAACCATAAAGTTGTAAAAACATTTTGACATACACTGGATAGATGGGTAGACGTGCTTTGCCATAACTCAGTGAAAAACTAATCGATTTTATAGCTATATCGCTTATTTTAGAGGCTATAAAATATCTAATATTATCAAATTTTTGCAGATTTTTATCTTGTTTTTGACGATTTTTCCATATTTTATTTTGATTTTGAGAGAACGGCGAAGTGTTTTTAAGAAGATCGTTAATGTTTTGTGTTTTCTATGTATTGGCAATAATAAAAAAGGCAAATTTATTAGTAATTCGCTTGCGCTACCTGAATTATTTTTAAGCGGCCCAAATTTTTTGAATATAATTCTTATAATATTCATATTTTTTGTTTACATTTAAACCTATAAGCATGCTAACTTCACTGTTTTCAGGCTCATAGAAGGCATATTGCAGAATCGTAAAACTGTGTTTTGTAGACCTGCTTTATGTCGTTTTTTAGTAGTCTTTTGAATGGGGAGTTAGTCTGTCTTATACTAAATCAGAGGTTTTTCATAACGAATTTTTCCTCTGAAATAAATTTTTATTCTTAAATATATACATATGTTGTTTTCAATAGCTATTAAATATTATCGATGAAAAGTTAATAAACAACTAAAACTCTGTAAATTGTGTGATAACATTAGGTTAAGCAAATACTTTTAATAAAAATAAAAGAAAAAAGGGGCCCAAAATTTTCAGTGTTCAAATTTTTGTAATGAATTCAATATAATAAGAAATAAACACTCAAAAAAAAAAAAAAAAAATAAATTTGTTGCGCTACCTAGATTATTTTTTAAAGCTCGAAAATTTACAATGTATGTATTTTGCAACAATTAGAAACTTTCGACCTGATGCCAGTTTAAAAATATATTGAACATAATAAAAAATTTGCACTTAAAAATTTTAAACAACGAATAATGAGGACCTTTCCAATATGTTGGCGGCCTTTTCAGACCCACTAAATTCATCAAAAGACATGTAAGATCTTGAAAGGATTTGGAAGAACATAATTATAGCTCCGATATTTTAAGTCCATTAGATACCGCTCCCAATGTTAATGACTATTTTAAAGAGAACTAACTAAGAAAATAAATTATACTAGTTAATTAATATTAAAAATATTTCAAAGATGTGTATCTGTAATATTAATAAAAAATTTAATGATAGTTTAAGATGTTATGTATATTAGAGTGGAATTTTTTTATAGACTTCCGGATTTAAACAATATGTATTTGGAAATTATAAGTCTTTTGAGTGGTAAATTAAATTCAATGTGAAATTTGGAATTTTGTGAATTTTGGGCGTTTTTCTTTATAAAAAAATTCGGAAAAATAGGTCCAAAAGTGGTTCGATTTCATTAAAATTTTACAAGTTTTTGCACTATTTTTTAAATTTTGTAAATATAATACAGAAATTAGCAAACTTGTCATCTTTTCTGTCATTTTAACCAAATTTAAAAGAAAATTTGTACGGGGACTAGGTCCAAACGTGGACCTATTTCAAATATTTTTTACAGATCTCGTCACTGACCTAATAAACCCTTATGATTCAAATTTCATCGCAATAGAATAACATTTGCTGCATTCAGTAGTATTAAAACCAATTTTGAAGGAAAATTTGTATGGGCACAATTTCCGCACATGGGCCGATTTCAAAAAATTTAAGTAGGGTCCATCTTTGGGTCAAAATCACTTTAAGTTCCAAATTTCAGCACATTATCTTTATATTTGCAACATGCAATATTAGCACCAACATAATATTGAACTTTGATAGGATATACTGAAGCCCCCTGTAGAGTTACCACCCGCCAACACTTATTTTAAAGGTAAGGAAGTCGTCTTTCAAAATCAATTATGATTTTTAAAATACCTTAATCAGTTTTAAAGTTATGATTTTTGCAAAGTAAAAAGTCAAAAGGCCCCACTGTGCGTCGTTGAATATGTCAGGTTATAATATTCCTTGGTTAAGTACCGAGGAGTTGTCTTAGATACTAAATTAAATTTTCTATACCATATTTCTTTTCTTAAGAATAAATTAAACATAATTATTAAAATGCTGCACCCAATATTTATCAGAAATTCAAATTGATCACTGAATAATAAAATCTTATATATAAAATTCTTCTGTCGCGGTGTTTGTGGTAAAATTCCGTCGAAACGGCTCGACCGATTCTCATGAAATTTTGTGCGCATATTGGGTAGGTCTGAGAATCGGACAACGTCTATTTTTTTTTAATAGGGCCACTGGGAGGGGTACCCCCTATACAAAGTGAACTTTTAAAATCAGATATCTGGAGTACTATGATAGCCATAAGTGCCACGCCCACTTGAGATATAAAAAAAAAAAAATACCTGTTGTCCGTTTCTGAGACCTACCCAATATCAACACAAAATTTCATGAAAATCGGTCAAGCGGTTTCGGAGGAGTTCAATTACAGAGACCGCGACACGAGAATTTTATATATAAGAAGTTAAACTCCTCCTTTTTTGTTTTTTTTTTATTTTTTTTATTTAGTGCGATTTGACTGCACTTCAGAATGTATGTATGTATGTTTTATCAAAGGAAATTTTTTTATGTATAAATGGAGCCGATAGGTGGCGCTGGGGTAAAGTCATTTCGAATATTCTTATTTACGGTGCGATTTTACTGAAACTAAGAATGTACATATATGTATGTTAGATGTCGCTGTCGTTCGAAAAATAATGAGTTGTCAAATTTATTTAAATTTTATAAGTCCCAAAATTCACAAACTTTTTTATATACAAATATTCTAACCAAAAAGGAAGGAAAAATTGCATTAGCTATTGCTTTATCTGGAATAGCCGCAACATTATTGCATGGTGGTCGTACAGCTCATTCAGCACTCAAATCACAGTTAAAAAAACATTCCGGTATGCCAAAAGTTCTGCAAAAATGGAATATTATTATTTGGGATGAATATAACATGGCTTACAAACATTCCTTAGAAGCACTACATAGAACTTTAAAAGATTTGAAAGGCAATGAAAGACTTTTTGGTGGAGCTCTCATTTTATTATCCATGATCCAACGGCTGACCAGTTTTCAAAACAAGTACTTGGTTAAGTGAAAGAACTATTTAAGCCGCAAAAAATTTCGATGTCGATAATATTAATGTTATTATTCAGGACATGATTGATTCCGAAAATGTTATTTCAAATCTATGGATAGTGTTGTTGAAGAAAATGAAGCAGTCAATTACCCAACAGAATTTTTGAATTCACTTGATGTGCCAGATCTACCTCCACATTTATTAAAATTAAAAGTTGGTTCTCCAATAATTTTGCTACGTAACCTCAACGCTCCGAGACTATGTAATGGAACCAGGTTAATTGTTGAGAGAATAATACCAAATATTATTGAGGCCCAATTCTCAAAGACAAATTTAAAGGAGAACATGTCTTGCTGCCAAGAATTCCTATGATTCCTACCGACACACCGATAACATTCAAAATATTGCAATTTCCGAACAGATTGCGCTTTACCGTGACCATCAATAAATCTCAAAGACAATCATTGCAAATATGTGGTTTGGACTTCGAAAACAGTTGTTTTTCCCGTGTCGGAAAGCCAGCAAATTTATTAATTTACTGCCAGAATAAGGAAACTAAAAATATTGTTCATTCTTTTTAGAATTACAATGATAGAAATATATTTTTCATTCTTATACATATGTATGTTACAATAAATATTTATTTTAATTTTCATAAATAAAACGGTTTTTCTTTAACAATTTTAATATTAACAAATGCACAAACGTTTTTTTATATAGATATATACAGATTCTAACTAAAATTAAAAATTCATTGAGGGCAAAACAACGTTTGCCGGGTCCAGCTAGTTATTTTATATAAAATCATTTATCAAGCCATTGTCTTGTATGGGATAATAGTAATTGCTTTTTTTTTATTGGCTAATAGCAAAAACACATACTAAAACCTTACAAATCTTTCAAAATATACTTTTCCGCATGATGTTAAACTTGCCATGGGACTACTCCACAAACAGACTGCATTACCAGTCAAATATTAAACTTTTGTTAGCAAAAATTTTTATTATCAATGATAAATTTAACGGTCGTTGCACTATTTCGGATAATCTGCAAATTTCAGGTCTTGCCGAATAATTTTCGACATTTATTTCCTTAAGGTCAATTATTTATTTATTTATTTATATTAATTACAATGCAAAGTAAATTTGTATTCTAATTTGGGTCCAGGGGTAAGCCGAGTGACAAAGACCACAAGGCTGGTGTTTTTGCAGCGATAGACCAAAGCCTCTGGTGGGAATCGAACCCACGACCCCCGCATGATAGGCGAGCACGCTACCTACTCACCTACCGGGGCGCTGTTAAGGTCAATTAACACTGATATTATATCTAACAATTATGTTAATTTTTCTATTGTTTACTTTGAATGAATATTAATGTGGCAGCCTTTTTTTTTTTTGGAATTTCAAAACGTGAGGGTCGAATTATTATGACACTATATCTAAAGCTTTGGTGTGCAAAATTTGAGCCAAATCGGACCATGCTATGAATATGAATTTGTATGTAAAAGTTATCAAAAAAATATCATTTATCAAAAAAATATTGATATTATTAATTGCGTTTAAATTAAATTAATTTATAAATCATAATCTGCAGTAAATCATATTTCTAATAAAATAACAAAATCTGTTATCGGTTAAAAAGCAGCCAAGTTATATTATGTTCCCCAGGCAAAACATGCACCGCAGACCACTTGATTAAGAAAATTGAGCTCACATTTTTAAGGACATTGAAATAATTTACGACCACAATATTTTTGCATTCTCCTGATACAAGAATGATCTTATGTAAAGGATATTGCATCTCGACTATTGGCACACCGTTCTAAATTAATGTCAAAGCGGTACGTATTTTTTAAGCACTATTTGAAAATCTCCAATTTTACTTTTTCAAAAATTTTGTTGAAGAAATTTTCCTAAATTAACGATTGGACTTTAGGGTCTTATTAACAAAATATATCTGATTAAAAACGGCATATATTGTAGCTATTGTGTTCTTAATGTGGCGAGGGCAGCGTTTTTCTTTCAACGGATTTGAAGAAAATGTGATTTTTCTTACTTTTTCAACTTTTAGTCTACATCTTTTTGGTGTTTTCATATTTCAAATATTTTTTTTATTAAAATATTATACCACTTGACTTTTGACCTCAACCCTGTAAATTAAGGTTAAATACTATAAATAAATACTATATAAATAAATATATAAAAATAAATACTATATATATATATACACTATATATACTGAACTGTATAAATAAATACTATAAATTGTCCCCCCTTTAAGGTCAAAAGTCAAATTTAAGAGTTAATTTCAGAAAATTAGACCAGAATATTATTTTTTAGAATTATTAAAATATTTTCAACAACTTTTATCGCAATCCTTTCACAAATATATATTATTTCAATATTTTGTTTGAAAAAAATTCAAATATTCTTAAATTTAATTTTTACCTTCAAGGGGGACAATATAATCTTAATTTACAGTATTGCAAAATACTTTACATAAGTCATTTTGGTATCAGGAGAATGCAAAAATATTGTTGTCGTAAATTATTTCAATGTCTTTAAAAATGTGAGCTTGATTTTCTTAATCAAGTGGTCTGCGGCGCATTTATTGCATGGGGAACTTGATATAACTTGGCTGTTTTTTAACAGACAATAGATTTTGTTATATTATTAGAAAGATGATTTATTCTAGATTATGATTTATTAATTAATTTAATTGAAACGCAATTATTAATATCCAAATTTTTGTGATAAATAATTTTTTTTGATAATTTTTACATATAAATTCATATTTGAACTTGAACTCAATGCGCATCCAGAAAGCATTGTCCGATTTAGCTCAAACTTTGTGCACTAAAGTCTTAGGTCCATTGTCATAATAATCCGACCCGCACATCTGAAAATTCGAGAAAAATTTTTTTCATGCAAACCGCTGTCACCCTAATGTATATTATATCTTTACATATATATTATTATTTATGTACGTATGTATATGTTTCCTTTTTTATTTTTCTTTTCTTTTCTAAATTCGAAGGTAAAATTGGTAAAATTTTCCTTCGTTATTCTATTTTCTAATGCGGTTTTTCTGAAAAGTGTATTTTTTCATATATTGTGAATTAAGGGCAACCTAATCTTATACACCAATCGAAAGGTCTTAAAGAGCTGTATTCATAAAATGCAAAAAAAATGATTATTATCCTCTTGGCAGTCATAGAGCGAAAATATTTAAAAGGGTAACAATGGGGAAATATTCTCATGACCTCAAACAAGTCAGTGAAAATTTTTTTTGGCGATTTACGTGGGCGCGAGTTTGAGACCTTTCGATTGATGTATGAGATAAGATTACTCTTAATTTTAGAATATGTAAAAAAATACACTGAAAATAAAATGCGACATTTTTTTCAGAAAAGAAAACAGCATAAGTTGCGCCTTTAATTTCCACTCTGTGTAATTTTTAATATTTTTTAATTTAGGTATTCCAATTCTGCAAATTGAGCGATCTACCAAAAATAATGTACCAAAAAATAAATAAATAAATAATTTATTAATTGGTGCGTGGTAAATAGGAAGAAAGCATATATTTCAAAAATTCATAACTGCATTGTATTCTTAATCGGACTGGCTTCTGGCATTTCAGCCTTCATCAGCGATTTATTGAACATTGTGATAATTGTTATGTTTTTAATTGAATAGATTGTTTCTATATGAAAATTTTTTTACTTAGGGCGGCCATGAGGTTTGAGCCATGAACAACTCTTACGAAAACTGAGAAACTGGAAATTAGAAGTGTAAATATTCAAAAAATTCAAAAATAACGATTGTTTGTTTGGACAGATCTTCTGAAATTAATACAAAGTAAAGCTGTATGGTAGAAAACTGAATCTGACCACACTGCTCGTAGGCCTGACTTTAGGTGAGTGTGTTAAAACGCTGATCAAAAACTGCAAGTACGAGTGTATTTGAAGGTTCATGGTTCAAACCTCACGGCCGCCCTAAGTAAAAAAATTTTCATATAGAAACAATCTATTCAATTAAAAACATAGCAATTGTCACAATGTTCAATAAATCGCTGATGAAGGCTGAAATGCCAGAAACCGGTCCAATTAAAAATATAGTGCAGTTATGAATTTTTGAAATATATGCTTTCTTCTTTTTTACCACGCACCATTTAAATAAAATTAATATTAATTACAGTAGTAATTACAATATGTCTGAAAAATGACTGTAAATCTAACAAATAAATAATTTATTTATGGATAATATATTTAAAGCATAAAAACCGAGAAAAAGAAACATAAAATATGTTTATAAAATGGTTAAAAATCATGTATTTTAGTTAACATAAACATAGTTTTTTCATGCCGTTAACAAATTTCAAATTTGGTAACCCATAAGTAAGCATCTAGAAGGCGTAGCACCTTGTTCAATTACTTACTTCATAAGTTGGAAAATTATATATGCATTTTAACTTGTTTTATTATCTCAATTGGTTAAAAATTATGATTTTTGCAACGAAAAGCTTCAGTGGCACTACTTTGCGCCGGTTCAAGCCTTACTTCCGATTTTATATTAATTTCAACATAACATATATTAGAATACTTAAATCAATCACTGCTGAAGGCTTTAGACTAGAAATCTGTCAATCTGTCTGTATGGGAATATTTTCGGAGTAGTTCTGAATTTTATAAATATGTGCTACGCATAAAAAAATCGCCCAAGTGAGAAGAAAAATCGTATTCTAGGGATCAAAATAAGAGACTTCGCCCAAGGAACCATACCTCTAAAACTAATTCTGATGTCCCGACTTTTGACCTGTCTGTCTGTCTCGCTTTGACCCATTTAGAGTGCCCCAATCGAGTTCAAATGTATGACCGATCCCCACTAACTTTGGAGGTCCGACCCACCCATGCCAGTGGTACAGCCCCTGGAACCCCTTGGGGGTTACCCATACAAACATTTCAAAAAATCACCATTTCTTGTTTAGAATTGGTCTGAGTATGTTTGATTTAATATTAAAATTAACACTCATACGTATACGTATCTTCTGCTCTGCTAATAAGTAATAATCATACGCCTTGACTATGTTATGTTATTCAAAAAGATCGATCGGATGAGGGTAAATAACTTTTTGATCACTCCGTGACTATGGGTGACTATGCGTGACTACCCCAAAATTAATCTGTAGTCACAACAAGACTATGGGCCAAGTTTCAGATCAAATGCATGAAGGGGAATGTGGTTGCCCCAAAAGTCGGGACATCAGAACTCATTTTAAGGGTATGGTTCCTTAGGCAAAGTTTCTCATTTTGATTCCTAGAATATGATTTTTCTTGTCACTTTAAAATCACAAAATTCGCACGTAGCCGTATGAGTGACATATAAAGTAATCGCATTATATATAGTCGCTCACAGCTTATTTGATGCAGATAAATTTTATTTGTTTAAAAATATATGTTTAAAAATTTTGTTCTGAAAATACAAAAACGACATATGTGGTTTAGTTAATAATTATGCGTTATTTATATTTACAAAAAAAAAAAAAAAAAATATTTGCTTTAAGTTTTCTAGAAACTCAAAATACAAAATAAGGTACAAAATTCAGGTCACAGCTTAAATGATGCAATTTTAGAAAACATTAAAGAAAAAAGGATTTACTGTAATTTTAAAATTTTTTTCGATTGCTTTGAATTAAGTACGATATCCTTTATTATCTATAACCCCTTGAAGGCTTTTCGGCATAGAGTCCACTAGCTTCTTTTTATAATTTGGATCTTTTTTATCCCACTCTTTTTGCAACACCTTTTTTAAGTTAGATTTGTTATGGATATCGTGTTTTCGTATATTTATCTTCAGTATTGACCACAAATTTTCAATCACATTTAAGTTAAGTGATTGTGCTGGAGTTTGAACTATATGCGGGCATTTCCATATCAACCAAGTCTGTACTAATGGTGATTTGTGCTTAATGTCGTTATCTTGGTAGAAGCGAAAGGCGTCCTTAGTTTGCAATTTCGTCGCTCTTTGAATTAGATTTTATTGGAGAAGCTTCAAATACATGTTTTTATCCATATTCCCTACGATAAGGGCCAAGTTACCTACTCCATTTGAAGACATGCATCCCCAAACCATAGTATTTCCACCACCGTGTTTCATAGTGTCACGTAAATTGTGAGGTTTCAGCTCAGTAATAACTTTGCGCCAAATGTAGGGTCTTCCGTCTGGTCCAGATATATTAACTTTCACTTCATCAACAAAAATTACAGTTCTCCAAAATGCTGGACTCTTATTTAAATGGTCACGCGCAAACTGCTGCCATTTTGCTCTATTGTTTTCATTTATAAATGGTTTGTTTCGAGGAATTCGGCCATTAAAATCAGCGTCCCTCAATACTCTGTGAATTGTTTCAGGATGACATGTCTTTCCCAAATATTTTTCGGCCATAAGTCAGCTTCGGAGCGCTAGTTGCTGGATTTTTACGAATTTGTTGCACTAACCACTTAGAATCACTTTCAGTAAAAATTTTATTTGGAGCTTGTCTACCCTTGTTTTCAACATGGTTTTCACCTATGTAAATAGCGTTTTATATGCTGAACTGTTGAAGAGCTTAAATTAACCATTTCAGCAATTTTCCGTGGAGTGTGCCCATTCTTATAGTGCTTTAATACGAACTCACGCATTTCAATGGATGTACGTGGTGCCATGGTTGAAAAAATGCACTTATTTTTTTTTAATGCGTATCAGTCAACAGCACAATTAGGAATGATTGCAAATAATAATTTTAAAATCTTAAGCTGAAAACAACAAAGAGGATAACGATAAAACTAACTGAATAATTTAAGCTGTGACATGAGTTTTGTACCTTATTTTGCATTTTTTAGTTTTTTGAGAGCACAAAGCACACTTTTGTTTTTTTTTTTTGTTAAATAAAATTACAAGACTATAATATACTAAACTACATTATTTGTTTTTGTATTTTTAGAACAAAATTTTTAAATATAAGCTGTGAGTGACTGTACATAAAATTCTTCCAATTTCAGTTCTTATAAATCAATGAATGCAACACCTTTAACATCTAGCACATTTAATTTTCTTTTTCTTAAAAAAAAAAATAATTCAGTCATTCGTTCTTAAACCCTTAAACACTTTGATGTCGTTCATTCAATTCAACATAAAAAGCATACAGCCGTTAGGTTGAAATCTTTGAAAATCGCTAAAAAGAACTTAAATAAGAAGACCCAGGAGAAGTTAAACATCTTTTCAATTGTATAAATTCGATGGTTTTTCTTTTATGTACTAGTTTTTTTTGCATTTAATCAACCTTAAACTAAAATCTCACTTCAAAACCAAAAAAGCAATTACTATGGCAAAATACCTTTACAAAACACCAAGCAAACAAATGTTGTTGTGCTTTTTATCCATACTCTAGTTTTACTTTAGATCACTTATAAACTGCTATAAATTGTATACAAACAACAGTCGTATAGCTTATTTTTTTATTTTTATTCGTCTTAATCGAGAAAGAAACCCAAATAAGAAATGGTTTAACAACAGCAACAACAAATTGAGGGAGCAAAGAACCAAACCAACCATATATATTTTTGAACTTCTCAGACACCTAACGAAGCATAGTAATTGCTTAAGTTTTCTTTATAATACCCTACTGCATAAGATTTGGGAAATAAGAATTTTTTTCTAACAATTTCTTTTTCGCTATATAAGATTGTAATTGTCTTAAGAGCAATTTATCAGAATCAAGAAATTTTACAATACACAACAAGTGTAAGATTTTGATGTTATCACTTGGTTGAACACCTTAATGACTTTTATTGTATACAGATATATTGGGATTCCGAAAATTTTTCTAAGTACAAATACAAACTTAATTTCCAAACTCCAAACACCAGATTCGTCTTTACTTCACATAAAATCTGTACTGGTTTCTTCACTTATACATTTTAGAAAAATTGTAGTTCCAATTGCTATTTCTACTTTATTGAGGGGGGTTCCAAACATTTCACTTTTCCAACAATATTTATTGTAAAGTGCTTAGATGTCAGCAGTTTACTTGTTTGGTTATATTTTCTAAAAGATTTTGTTCTTTTATGTGTTCTTTATTTTTTGGATTTTTTTGCGCTTTGCCATTTTAGACATAAGCCTTTTTGTGATTTTGACAAATCCCTAAAATGTTGTTGAGTAAAGCAGAAATATTGTCAGCCTTCCAACCTTATTGTGCAGTAATAAATCTCACAAGTGTTGTGTATTATTTTTTTTCTTGGTTTATTATTATTATTTTTTTCTTTTTGGCGAAACAAATTTCAAAGAAAAATCGAAAAAGAAAAAGAACAAAACAGCTCAGATTACGTGTTAAAAATATTGTATCCTAGAAAACCACATTAATTTTCTTCAAAGGATATAATGAGGAAATATTATCATAATAAAACCCATTTTGTATTAGTGGGAATATTCAAAGTGCGTTAAAGATGATATATTAAAAAAAAATAAAAAATAAATATTTCAACTGTTATTTAAAATAAGTAAAACAGACTTTAAAATATTGAAGAAATTTTCGAACTTTTTAACGTCAAATATCGGTTTAAATCAATAATTTCTTATAATTTTTGTTACAGGTTATACAAATTTTGCTTTATGCAAATTGTATTTTTTTTCTAATGAAGTACTTATAAAATTGACAATGTTCTTGGCCTTGGCAAATAATGGTTAACGTCTTCGGACTTATTTCAAATTTTTAGCATGGACGACGATAATATTAATAGGCTAGGCGATTTCTTGTGACTGATATTTTGTTCTACCGTTTTATCCCGATTTTGACCAAACGTATATTATTTGAAAGGTATTCCTTTTTAGCCGTTTTGCAGATTTAAAATTTTTAAAAATTTTTCCTTTATTTTGAGTAAATTGCATTTAAGGTTGCTACTAACTTATACATAAAATAACACAATGCTAAGTGTGTGTTTATTAAATTTGTTAATGTGTTTGTAATAAAAATGAGTTTGTTTTTTGAGTAGATTTGTGTATTGGCTATAATTAATAAGCATACCTTTTGGGTCTTTATTTAATGAAAAAGTAAAATTTCCTAGAATTTGCGCTTGAATGTTGAGGGTTGGAATCTGCTAGTTTGGTTATAATATTTAAGCGCCACATCTAAAATATTTGAATTTTTTGAATAAATTGTCTTTTATTAGCTTGGGGTCATATGTGACCCCAATTCCAAAAGGGCTAATGGGGTCATTTTATTTTTTCCGAGTTTTATTAAGATAAAATAAAATATTTAAGTACAGAAAACTGATCAAGTTTTGATACGAAGTATTTATAAAGATTACATTTATTGAACATTTCAGAAAAATCTAATTTTTCTCGAAATCCACAAGATATAAATCATTGAAAAAAAATTTCAATAGAGGGCTTTACCTAGAAATTCACTCAGTTAAATATAATAATAATATATTGTATTAATGAAGGACCCATACTAAATATTATCAAAATTTTGAGATCCGAAAAAATTGGCCATTTTTAATAATTATTAAATTATCGCATGTGAAACTAAAAATATCGACGAGGTTTTCGTTATCATAGTAAAGTTCATTACCAGAGAAGACAAAAAAAAGCAAAAACGCTTGAACTTTAAGCAAAAACAAATTGAAAAAAAAGCATCTAAAAATTGTTAAAAAAAGCACTAAAAAAGCATAAAATTTTTTAAAAAAAGCAAAAAAATTTGAAAAAAAATAAAAAAAAGCTAAAAATTTTGAAAAAAAAAAACTAAAAAAGCACTGCAACTTAATAAAACTTAATAAAAAACAATAAAAATGGATTTATTTTTAAAAAATAAGGTTAAACATACAGTGTTTACTCTAAATTCTCAGTATCATGAAAGCTGTTACAATAAACTATCATATGAGCTTTTATATTTTCAAATTTTAGTTTTCTACGTCTTTCAGTCAATAGATTTCCATACAGAGAAAAACTTCTTTCAACATCTACAAATGTTGATGGTGCGTATTTAAATTTTAAAATTTCATTGGATGGCAATTTTTTAACATATACGTCTATTGGCGTTGTTCCCAGTTCCGAAACATTGTTTATTTCTAAAAACTGATTGTATCCAGGATTTCTGCGAAACACAGCGTCAAACTTTTCTACATACTTTTGGTCATTTAGTTTTTTTAGTTCTTCTCTAACATTTGATACAATATTAATAGATTCATGTATTGTCATTCCTGCTGTTTGCAGCTTTTTTAATGCAAAAACAATACTTGAAAATTGGTTTTTTATAAATGCCAGTTGGAAATTTAATTGAGGTATTTCAAAGACTCTTTTTGCTTGTATTATCGATTCAGAATCTTCATTATTTAGTTCTGAAACAACAGATTTCACTTCTTCCAGGTGTTCTGCATAGTAAAATGCTGCTTCTAGCCAAGTTCCCCAACGAGTGGGACATGGAAACGGTGGAAAGGCCAAATTAGGAAACATTGTTAAAAATAGTTGTTTTCGACGTGGTGCCTATAAAAATTAAAATGATTAGAATACAAAAATAAAAAAATGTAAAAAAAAGTTACCTTTATAAAAACGGATTTAATACATGAAATAAGTTTATTAACATGCTCGAAGTTTAAACGTATGAAGTCTGCAACACGATGAATACCATGAGCAAAACATGTTAAATGCAGCATTTTGGGATACATCATTTTTAGGGAAGAAATTCCACTTAACATGTATGCTGCTGAGTCTGTTAACATTAGTAAAACCTTGTCGTATTTAATACTTGTAAGATAAGAAAACATTACAAATATGTAAGATGTAAATTTACTGTTTACTTACCATCTGGCCATAGAATTTGTAGGGAATCATTACAAAAAGCTGCAATAGAAGCTCCATTTGCAGATTCAAGTACACCCATGTTTAATAAATAGGATTTGTTTTCATTGGAATCGTCTAAAACTCCAAAAAGAAAATTTGCAATATATCGCTGTTCGCTATCTGTTGTTTCATCAACAGAAATCCAAATGTATTTGTCTTTAACAATCTCACGCATTTTTTCTAGGGTTTCTTGATGCAATTGGGGAATATATTTATTTCTTAGAGAAGTTTCGCAAGGAGTTGCAAAATTGGTGTATTTTTCTAAGAAGTTTTTGAAAATTGGACAGCTTATTTTTTTCATTGGTATATGAGACGCTATCATTGTTTTGCAAAGCTCTTGATGAAATATTTCAGTACTAGTTGGAACAGAAAATTCTGTAATCAACTTTTGTGGTTGATTTTCTTGCTTAGCAGTAGCTATTTTGTGTTTGTTAGTACTGAAATGCTGCTCTACATTACCTTTTTTAAGACTATTTACTTTACAGGAGCATATATTACAAAAAAGCCAATCTTCTTCTATTTTCAAAACGCTTTTGTATTCCCGTACCATTTTTAATAAAAAATTTTTGTTAGATTTTTCATTTGGCATTAATTTTTTCGCTTCCAACGGTTTAATTTTTCTTTGAATTAAAATTTTTGACAGCCAGTGATGGTAATCGGTGTTACATACAAGGTTGTAAAAAAGTGTAGCAAAAACAGTACCTTTTCTCAGTTGAGGGAAAAATGGTACCAAAATAATCAAAAAGATGTCAAAATGTTGCAAAAAGCAATTCAGAGAAAAAAAAAACATTTTTTTTCCCAAAAATAAGGCAAAATATTGTAAAAAAAATAAAAAAATATTAAAAAAGCAAAAAAAGCATTTTTGTTTTCAAAAAAAAAGCAAAATACTGTAAAAAAAGCAAAAAAAAGTAAAAAAAAAGCAAAAAAAGCATTTTTGTCTTCTCTGTTCATCACGTATACTTCCAGCCCTTACCGAGCTCTCTTGTTTCAATATTTTTCATTTAAAATCGAAAATTTCATCGCTCATGTGTAACTTCAATTAAGTCACTTTTCAATTAAGTCACTTTTTATTTCACTTAATCTCCAGTTCACACAAGAGATCGTTTTATATTCTAAATTTGAATTTTTTTGCAGTATTGCATTAGATTGAATGTGTAAGCTTTCATCGGCCCAAAATCATTTTCTGAGTCGATTTAGCGATGTCCGTCCGTCTGTCCCTCTGTCCATCCTTCCGTACATCATGTGCCCGTTAAACCTGGTATTCAATACGAATATATTTCTAGACCTAGCCACCATATAAATAACCCCTATCAGACCGGCTAAGATTTTCGTAAGATAAAATTTGAGGAATGTGTGTATATTATATACACTAATCAGTAATTCCTGAGGAATCACTGGTAGTAATAGTACCCATATAAAGCTGATTCCTGATGTTCACTGAAATCTATTAAAAAACAGAAATGTTTCATGTTTTTTTTTTAAATTTGATTTTTATAAATTTTTGAGAAAAGAAAATGACTTTACTAAATATGGTCATGATCGGTCCATTTTTGGATTTAGTCCCTGAATAAAAATAATATGAAATATTATTTTTTTCATATCAGGGCACTTCAAATGAATAAAATTACCATTCAAATATGTTTCATGCTTATATTCTATATACGATTATTTCTTCAACAAAGTTGGATCCAAGACCCTTTCTAGAAATGCATGGTTTAAGGCATCGTGTATTATTTTCTTTCTTGCTTCACTTGTATTTATTTCCAGTTTCTAAAAACTAAAGTTTTAGTTTACTTCAAAAAACTATTTTAGACTTAAAACTTCAATTTGCCGCAACATATTTTCCCATTCGATATCTTCTTATTTTTTAATGCATGTTTTTATTTTGAAAGGTCTTACCACTTTCACTAGAGGGTTGTCTAAGATACTCGTATTGCATGATAGGTTTTGTTTTTCAAAGAATAACAAGATGTTTCTTTTGGAAACTTTTGCTACATCCATTTTTTTTGTGTTGAATTGTTAAACAAGAAAAAGAAAAAACACTATTAAATATATTAAGATGCTGCACATCAGCTGCTGATGTACTCCTACAGTAAACCTCAATCTGTCAAGTGAAATGGGTGCTTAAAGAAAAATGTTCTTGTATAATTGTATGTGTAGATATTTAGTAAAGATGTATGGTGTTTAGTTACTTATATGTGTACTGAATACGGTAGAGATAAAAAGAATTACGGGAAGCGGAAACATATACAGACATCAGCTACATACATACATATGTGGGAAGGAACATTCCTGTATGAAATAAAAAATGTACCTTCACTTCACTTTGTAGTCAAGACTGCAAGTTGTAAATGAGCTTAACTCAGCGGGAGTTGCAGAAAGAGTGGGTGTTTTTGAAAGAAAATTTCTTATATAGTTTTTAGTAAGTATATGTTTAATAGGGTGGCACATATCGCTGCAAGGAAGAAAGTGGAAATAGGTCTAATGTAATAAATAAAATATTATAAGTATGCTATATTGTAAAACACAAGTCTAAGACAAAGTGAGATCGTTTACAAACTTGACCTTGTTTCTTCCTGAAGGTGTGAAATTTCTTGAGAATATTTCATAAATACTAATTAAATCTCATGACTAAATATGATTCAGCCTAGTGTGTGTTTATGCATTAAAAGGGCGTACACAAAAAAGCATATTGCACTTATCTATTATTAAAGAAAGTAAGTTTCTTTTCTTTAGTATCACAAAAACTAGCTAAAAAGTCTTAACACTTTGACGCGTTGATATAATGCTCCATTTATTTATGTACTACTAGTGCAGGAAAAGAAAATCGCTTAAATTACTTTCAGTTATTTAAACTATCTTAACAAAAAGTGTATTAAATTGATATGTACGAGTATATCAGAGATTTTCTCAAAAAAATGTTGCATTCAACTTTTTTAAATTTTTTTCATTTGGAGTGCATTAAGTGCATTATTTTAACACAATTTGTACGTGGTATATTATGCCGTGTCATCAAGATCATAGAAATCATGATATTGATATCAAAAAAACCAAACACTTATATTGTTAACAGCAAAATAAAGAACAACAACGATGCGGTAAAATGTCAGCTGAAAAAAAAAATGAATCTCACATACTAAAAATTTTATGACATGTATTATAAGCAAAAACAAAAAATTTAATATTCTGAAGACACCGCCCTCTCATTTGTGCATGTACATATGGCACAGTGAAATTGAGTGGATGATATAATGGCCCTTGTGGTCAAAATTCATAAGTTCAAATCGTTCTAAGCTTTTAATTTTTTTTTTTTGTTATGCCGCATTTAGCCGAAATAATTTTGAAACACAAATTTTATTTTGAAATTCCTGATAATTTAGAATAATTTGTTTTTTGAACTGTTATATCAACTGTATTATACCCTAAACGGTAGAGTTGAGAAGGTATTTATAAATTTGTCATTAGAAATTAGAAAACAAAATCTGGACCCATAAAATATATATTATTAATGTTTATAACATGTTGATAAAGCAATGTCCGTCTGTCCGTCTGTGGAAATCACAATCACGCCCAGAGTAGATAGCTGGGTTACGTATTTTTGGTGTAAATTTTTTTTTTGGCAGGTTGGTAAACAAGTAAGAAAATTATTGTCGGTCTAGACCAAATTTGAGTGGCATTGTTATTAATTTTTTTGGCTGCAGATATGAAAAAGTTCATATCGGGTGCTTTATTTATAAGGGGGCTAGGTCGAAAATGGACCGATCTTGACCATATTTGGTAAAGTCACTTCTGTGCAGCTCTATATGGGGCATATAAATAAGAATTGTCCTATAGGCATTACTTTTAGACTACTAATTAACGGAAATAATAAACACATACAAACCCAATTTGACTGAGATCTATATGATAATTTGGATCTTATGGCAATTCATGTCGATTTCATTGGGGTCATTTGTCTGGGGACTAGGTCTGAACATAGACCAAATTTCACCAATTCCAACAGCGTTTATCCTTTGGTCGATAGAAGCTTATATACCAAATTTCATCGAAATATATTCATATTTGCCACCTGTAGTTTGATTACAAAGTTTACATGGACACACAGACGGATGGACGGACGGACGGACATCGCTAAATTAACTCAGAAAGTGATTCTGAGTCGATCGGTATAATAAAAGATGGGTCTAGGTCAAATATTTTTGGTAGTTACAAACAGCAGCACAAAGTCATTATACCCAAACCACATAGTGGTATAGGGTACGAAAAGTTTTTCATCTTCCATACAATAACCCCGAAAATTTTTTTCAGTGTTGCAAGGTGTGGGGACCTCAGAATTTTACACGTATTATAACTTGATAGGGGAAATTTGTGATTTATAATAATCAAATCTGACATTAACTTTTAACTATTTTCCGGTAACAAGAACATTTTATATGTATATTTCCAATGAATGGATTTCCTCCTCACCCTCATAATATATTGAAACTTGTAAAAATATTAAAATAAAAGTGTCGGAGATAAAGTCTAATATTTTTGAGGTGCTTTGTGTTTAGAAAATAATATTGCAACAATAAAAAAACGTGTACATGTGTATCAAATAACACAAAAACTAAATAAATTGTAGCAACATACTAAAAAAAAAGAACCAACCATGCACAGTGGTTCAAAACCAAAAAAAGTGGTAATAAGTCTGGAACTTCTAAACTATTGGTTGGATTGGAATAGTATATTCTAGGCGATTGTAGTCAAGGATATAGGCTTTCAAAATATTTATTTTTGAGATACCCTGTTGTAACACAGGGTGAGCTACAGGGTGCCAAATTCGACCACCTCGAGGTGGAAAATGCTTCCAAAGCTTGTAACTTTTATAAATATGAAGTGATTTTTACGTTTTTTAAATTTTTCCAATAACCATTAAAATTAGCTATTTTTATATTTTGTTTATTGATTCAGAACGGCATTTAAATTATCTAAAACAATTCAAAAAATCATTTTGATAACATTAATAGTTTTTGAGATATTTATATTCAAATTTCAGAAAAAAATATAGAAAAACTGTGGTTTTTCGTTTTTTTTTTTTGGTTTTTTTGGTAAAGTGTTCCCAAAATGTTTGAATTTTACTTATTATTATATACATTGTTCAAGAAGACATATTTATCTATTCAACGATATATAACATGTCCATCAAATATATTGAAACATGCTGAAATAATTACCCCAAACCACACTCCACAGGCAAAAATTTAGCTATTTCTCTATTTGTTCATATAAATGGTCATTTAAACAGTGAATGACATATTTTTTTATTGTTTTTTGGTAAAGGGTTGCATACGTTTTTATTACTTCAAATAATTTTATATATCTTTTCAAAGAAGGTATAATTATAAGTTAATGGTGTATGAAATATTTACCTAATGATTTTCAACTGATCATAAAATTGCCCGAAACTCTGATACCTATTGCAAAATATCTGTAATTCACAATACCTTTTTATGCAAAAAAACAGGTAAAAGCCAAATCCTTAGATTCACTAAAACAAAATGTAAGTATTGGTTGAAGTACCTGCCCGATATATTACCTTTCAAAAAGTATTTTCAGTATATAACCATGAGTTTCTTGTTTATTAAGATCACTTACGCATAATCTATCATCGATGTTACATTAAAGTATTATTCACTTTGCAAAGTTATTCGGGAAAATCCTTCCCATTCTACTATTCATTCATCACGTTCGGAAAAAGTCTCGAAATTATTTTATACTATTAACAACACTTACGGTTTAAATGTGAGATCTGAAGATGTTGAAAATTTTTACAAAGCTTACGAAAGAAGATTTAGCCAATCGCGTTTATCAAAATCAAAATTTATGACTAAAAATGAAGAATGGTTAAAAACGGGCCTCACAGTATAAATTGAGAAAAAGGCATTTAGTCGACCTAAAAAGGACTACGAAAATGTTCAATCAAGGACAAAAAAAGAAAAAAACAAGAAGAAATCATTAGTAACTCGCCTAATGAAATTAACGATTCTTTTAAATCAGCCTTGACACGCACGCAAACAAAGGAAGCTGCTAAAATTGTAGATGTGTTACCAATTGCATCTCCTAAGCGGTTGAAGCGTATGGTGCAAAGTATTTCAACGCCAAAATCGTCAACATCATTTACAGAAGAGGATGCGTTAGCTCTTATTTTAAATTTGGGATTGACAAGAAATAAATATGGTATTTTGAGAAAAGCTCTCAAAGAAAAAGGATTTGATATTTTTCCTACCAGCAGAGCCATAAAGGAAACAAAAAATAAAATTCTACCATCTAATGTGGAATCCAATACTGAAAGTGCAAATGTTGGATTAGCGGAACTGCTTGACAACACTGCATCTAGAATAATATCCACATTTAGCAAAGAAGAAATAGAAATATGCAACAATTCAGAAGTTACGTTAATATGTAAATGGGGATGCGATGGAACATCTGGATTTTCTGAGTATAGACAACCAAGTGGAAGCAATTCAGAAATAGATTTTTCAACAATTTTTATGACATCATTAGTACCATTAAAAATGAGGCTATATAATGAGACAAGTTCTTCTTCTAGTGGGAGAGAATATCAGGACATATGGAGTAATTTAACACCCGGATCTAAGTTTCTATGTCGGCCAATCCGATTTGAGTACAAAAAGGAAGACAAAATTACAACACAAAGCTTAGTGAGTTCAATATATCAGGAAATTTCGAGATTGTCTCCAGTTTTTGTGGAAATATCTGGAAGTGTCATTAAAGTGTTATTTCAACCACTTTTTACAATGATTGATGGGAAAGTAGCCAATGCCGTTACAGATATAACATCTACTTGGAAATGTAATATATGTGGAAAGAAAAGTTCAGAATTTCATAACAGTTGTGATGAAATTCCTATTAATGAAAATGCTTTAAAATTTGGAATATCACCACTTCATGCAAGAATACGATTTATGGAATATTGCTTGCATCTCGCATATGATCTAAAGTACCGGCAAATTCCAGGACAAGAAAATATACCAGTTAAAAATAATACTGATCTACACGCCATACGAAAAACTGAGAAGAAAAGAATTCAGAATGAATTTAAAATGCAACTTGGTCTAATTATCGATAAGCCTCTTTGTGACTATGGAAGTTCAAATGATAATAATACAGCAAGAAGTTTCTTTAAAGATCCCGAAACTACTTCTTTGATTACTGGCATTGACACGGCTTTAATCGCACGGTTTAAAGTAATATTAGTAATCATGAATAGTAAACAACAAATTAATGCGGAGAAATTCAAAATATATGCTAGTGGAACTAAGGAATTAATAATGAACTTATATCTTTGGAGGCCAATGACACCAACTGTACACAAAGTATTAGCTCATGGGAAAGAAATAATATAAAATAGCATCCTGCCCTTGGGAGAACTGACTGAAGAAGCACAAGAAGCTAGAAACAGAGATGTCAAACACTTTAGACTTTTTAATACAAGAAAATGTAGCAAAGAAGCCCAAAATTCCGATTTAATGGAATATTTATTGATATCATCAGATCCAGTAATATACTCCATAAGAACAAAATGGTTGCCAAAAGTAAGTCTTGAAATAGAAAATGATGATTCCGAAGCTATGGATATAAAACATCTTTTATCTTTTGATATTTCTGATTGTTTTGTAGAAAATAACTAGTAAAAAAGCAGACAATTGTTATGTAATTTTAAGCCTATTATAAAACAAATAAAAAAATACTCATTAAAAAAAATTTAGTTATATTTGTTATTTAATAATGAAAATATCTTAGGCATTGGCTTTTTACCTGTTTTTTTTGTATAAAATCAGCATCAGAGTTTCGGGCAATTTTATGATCAGTTGAAACTCATTAGGTAAATACTTCGTACACCATTAACTTATAATTATGCCTTCTTTGAAAAGATATATAAAATTATTTGAAGTAATAAAAACGTATGCAACCCTTTACCAAAAAACAATAAAAAAATATGTCATTCACTGTTTAAGTGACCATTTATATGAACAAACAGAGAAATAGCTAAATTTTTGCCTGTGGAGTGTGGTTTGGGGTCATTATTTCAGCATGTTGCAATATATTTGATAGACATGTTATATATCGTTGAATAGATAAATATGTCTTCTTTAGCAATATATATAATAATAAGTAAAATTCAAAAATTTTGGGAACACTTTACCAAAAAAACCAAAAAAAAAAACGAAAAACCACAGTTTTTCTATATTTTTTTCTGAAATTTGAATATAAATATCTCAAAAACTATTAATGTTATCAAAATGATTTTTTGAATTGTTTTAGATAATTTAAATGCCGTTCTGAATCGATGAACAAAATATAAAAATAGCTAATCTTAATATGTTTTTTATGTTAACAAAAAAAAAAATTCGTATGAAAATTGACTTTTTCCACCATTTAAGCCCTCCTGACGACGTTTATGTAACGGCGGTGAATTTTATTACGGCAAATAAATAAAAATATTTGGAGCTTTAATACTGCGGTGAAATATTTGAAGAAATCGAGCGGATATTTTTGTATTAACTTTTAAAACTAAGTTTTTTTTTTAAAAATTGCCCAATTTCGTCCAATGCTGGACGTAGGGTGCATGTCCAAAAATATTAAAAATTTCGCTTACAACCATTCTTGAAGCATATTGTTTTAAAATATGTAGAAAAATATACACATGTTTTACCAAGGTTGTGAGAAAAAAGTGAAAGAATGAAGGGTATTTTTTTGGCAAAAATTTGCAATTTTCAAACGGTTTGAAATAATTCAAAACATACTTCAACGTATTTTTTAAAAAGTACTGGCTATCGCCACATATTTTTAGATTTTTTTTTATCTATTTTAATAAAAATGTTATTTGCGAAAAACCAAGAAAGAATTTGGTGAAAAGTTCAAATGTTGATTTTTAAAATCAAATATTTTTTAAACCATAAGCGATAACTAGGTAGTATAAGCATGTTTTTTGTTAATAATTTAATGGTTATTGGAAAAATTTAAAAAACGTAAAAATCACTTTATATTTATAAAAGTTACAAGCTTTGGAAGCATTTTCCACCTCGAGGTGGTCGACTTTGGCACCCTGTAGATCACCCTGTGTTACAACAGGGTATCTCAAAAATATATATTTTGAAAGCCTATATCCTTGACTACAATCGCCTAGAATATACTATTCCAATCCAACCAATAGTTTAGAAGTTCCAGGCTTATTACCACTTTTTTTTTTGGTTTTGAACCACTGTGCCATGTTAGTCTTACGTGAGACCGCAATGAATTAAGTAATCTACTATAAAGTACGTGGAGCAGAGATACGAGGTATATGAAATGTTTGAAACACAAGTTATTTTTAGTTTCTTTAGCTTATCATTTTGGTTGCTATATTTAGACAATTTTAATTAAAAACAAGTAAGAAAATTATAGTCGGTCTAGACCGACTATACGATACCCTATACCATGCGTTTAGAAACCCTATCTCTTAGGCCCAACTAACTGGACATTGAAAATAAGCAAAAACCAAATTTGAGTGGGATTTTTATTAATTTTTTTGGCTGCAGATATGAAAAGGTTCATATCGGATGCTATATCTATAAAGGGACTAGGTCCAAAAATAGACCGATCCTGATCATGTTTGGTAAAGTTTCTTGTATTTTGCAAAAATGTATACAAACAAAATTTGAGAAGAATCAGTGCAATATTTTTGTTTTTTAATAGATTTAAGTGAAGATCGGGAAGCAGCTCTATATGGGGTCAAAGGGATCATTTTTGGACTACTCATTAGTGGATGTAATGAACGCATACAAACCCAATTTGAGTAAGATCTATATGACAATTTGGATCTTATGGCAATTTATGTCGATTTCATATGGGTAATTTGTATGGGGGCTAGGTCTGAACATGGACCGATTCTCACCAATTTCAATAGCGTTCATCCCATGGCCGATAAAAGCTTATATACCAAATTTCATCAAAATATATTCATATTTGCGACCTGCAGTTTGATTACAAGCTTTACATGGACACACAGACGGACGGACGGACGGACGGACGGACGGACGGACGGACATTGTTAAATCAACTCAGAAAGTGATTCTGATTCGATCGGTATAATTAAAGATGGGTCTAGGTCAAATATTTTTGGTTGTTACAAACAGCAGCACAAAGTCATTATACCCAAACCACATAGTGGTATAGGGTATAAAAATTATAGTTTTTAAACATTTTTTTCTTGCTTTGAACTCTTTTAGTTACATCGAATAACGTCTGTGTCAAAATTTGCGAGGACAAATACTAAATCAGCGTTTGAGGCCTGCGATTATTTCTAATATTTTTTTGGAATATAGGAATTATATCTCAAAAATGAGAAAGTAACTGTAGGAGATATGAAGTGAAATAAAGTAATTATCTTAATTTTAAATATTATTAAATTATCACTAGATTAGTGTTGATGTTGATTTTAAGTTAAAAATATTATAAAAATTATTTATAGTGGATGACCTTCAAAATTTGGGACAGATTATGTATTTATATGAAATGAAACATACGTTTTATATGTAAACACATGCCGGTGCTGAATAAAAACTAACTGGAAAAAGTTATTTTAAACTTTGTTTTACAATTGTTAATCAAAATGGTTGTATTATTGTTAAAATTTAAAATTAATTGTAAATGAAGTGTACAACTAAATAAAAAAAGTTAACATTTTTGATGGTAAACAAAATTCTATATATCAACATATTAAAATACTAACGCACACATACATGGTGATGAAAAATCTTCAAATATTTACAATGCTCATAATCTGGATATATAAAAGTGCTAGCCTGTGTGTTAAGTTTACAGCAGGTATCGTTATAAACTTAATTTCTGATACGATAATTTTATGTGGTCTCTAACTTTGGGACCAATTTTGGTAAGAATCAGGGAAAATGGTTTCATCTTGGGGTTGTATGCGGCTTCTTTATCCTTACTGAGAATTTTTCAACGACCTTTAAATATTCCAATAGTCGTCTCCACATTACAACGAGCTTTAGAGTGCAAATGTCATTCCACTAACCCTTCATTTCGATTTCTGTATGGAGTTATAAACTGCGGTTCTAATAAATGTCCTGAATCTCCTGTAATAAATAAATCAAAAATTCTATCGTTTTGACTCAATTCAACTAAATAGCCGCTGCCAACTGTGTGATGAAGGCTCCCGCTGGAGGGACTGCCTTTGACATATAACCAGAAATTTCTAACTCAGAAATAACATAAACAAATGACAACTTTGTCAATCTACGTCTTGTTTTAAATCTGGAAAATATTAAGATTCAATCAATATTGTATTAAAAATACACTTATTACTTACGCTATGTCCGAAAATGACAGTGTATCGCTTTTTCATGACAGTGGCGCTATATTCATCTTCAAAATCCGAAGACGAAGAAAAACACATCGACATAATTTTTATTTATAATTATACTTAATTTTTTTAATTTCATTGTTTTTTTCTTCTTTTATAAATGTCAATTCATTTTCATTATACATATGTATGTTTTTCTTTATTTACAATGGAAGTTTTATTTTAATATTGCATTATCATGATATTATTATCAAATGTAAAATTTTTCAATACTTCTAAAAACATTCTGTTAAAGATCAAAGATCAGAATGTCATATATTTTTTCAATGCCTCAAATTTATTGCTAAGCTGCACTTTATTGATAGCAGAATTTTCTAAATTAGAATTCCTAAATGCAAACACTAAAAACACAGATTCACTAAAAACATTTTATGCAATACACAAATGCAAATTTGAAGCATGTTCTTCGTGTGTTGTTGAATGCTGTGGTTTATTTGAAATTTGTTTATATTAGTTCAAACAAAAATGTTATATGTTGGTTGTCATAGTTGTTGCTAACATTGTTGGTAGTATGTTATACAATGCCGCATTATAAAGTGCCAACGTCAGTTTTAATTAAATTGACTGTAGACAATCGACTTGTTTTGTAGGCCATTGAACGATACTGCTATAAAAGTTATAAACATACATAGGCGTATCCGTTTGTCTGTGGAGCAGAGAACAAATGTTGATATCCACCATTCTATATACCACATATAGCTGTTGGTGTTGCTGTTCTAAAAGTGGTTTTATGTAGCTGTCACAGTGGTTGCGTTGCTCGTGTTAATGTATCTGTGGTTGATAGTGCTTTCTGATCATGTAACATTACCATTAGATTATGTAAAATATCTAAAAAAAAATTGTTCGTTTAATGTGCTTGAAAGCACTTAAAAATGTGTTTGATTGTGTTGGTAATGTGTTTTTTTTACATAAAATTCAATTACGTTGAGTAATAAATTTTCATTGATTTTTGACCACAATAGCCGGGGTTTTTAATTGAAAATTAATCAAATTCAATCAAAATCTACACATGTAAGCAGTTGATTGAAGTCTTTTTTATTATTATTATTTATATACATACATACATACATACATATTTTGTTATATGATGGTGTTTGTTTTGTATAAATTAAATGGAATAATAAATATTAAATTAGTATTTGCTTTGATGTTTGAAAAAGGTTTCAATTTAGAAATTTTAAAAATATTATGAAGTTATATGGGGGTTATAAAAACTATAAATTTGCGAGATTTGTTCTACATACTTTTAATTAGTCGTAGCAATTTCAAAAGTTTATCTGGCAATTTAAAACTCGCATCGGTTTTCATTAAAAAAATAAATATATCAAGTATCATCCATACTTTCACCATATCAACACGGCTTTCGTAAATCTCGTTCTACAATCACCAACGTTCTGGAACTCACTACGATTTTATATGACGGATTTAGGGATCGTATGCAAACTGATGTAATTTACACCGACTTTAGTAAAGCCTTTGATAAGGTGAATCATGATTTATTAAATAAATAAATAACTTTTTATACCCTATACCACTATGTGGTTTGGGTATAATGACTTTTTGCTGCTGTTTGTAACAACCAAAAATATTTGACCTAGACCCATCTTTAATTATACCGATCGAATCAGAATCACTTTCTGAGTTGATTTAACAATGTCCGTCCGTCCCTCCGTCCGTCCGTCCGTCCGTCCGTCCGTCTGTGTGTCCTTGTAATCAAACTGAAGGTCGCAAATATGAATATATTTTGATGAAATTTGGTATGTAAGCTTTCATTGGCCATGGGATGAACTCTATTGAAATTGGTGAGAATCGGTCCATGTTCAGACCTAGCCCACATACAAATTACCCATATGAAATCGACATAAATTGCCATAAGATCCAAATTGTCATATAGATCTTACTCAAATTGGGTTTGTATGCGTTCATTACACCCAGTAATGAGTAGTGCAAAAATGATTCCTTTGACCCCATATAGAGCTGCTTCTCGATCTTCACTTAAATCTATTAAAAAACAAAAATATTGCACTGATTCTTATCAAATTTTGTTTGTATATATTTTTGCAAAATACAAGAGACTTTACCAAACGTGATCAGGATCGGTCCATTTTTGGACCAAGTCCCTATATAGATATAGCATCCGATATGAACTTTTTCATATCTGCAGCCAAAAAAATTAATAAAAATCCCAGTCAAATTTGGTTTTTGCTTATTTTCTATGTCCAGTTAGTTGGGCCTAAGAGATAGGGTCTCTAAACGCATGGTATAGGGTATCGTATAGTCGGTCTAGACCGACTATAATTTTCTTACTTGTTTTTTTTGAAAATGCTATAAAAAAAACTGCTGAATATTATCTCAAATTTCTTTTTTTATTTGAATGTACAATCCTTCCGGTTAATAATGGAAAATAATTTCATTCAAATGGCTGCCTCGGCTGGCCATGCAGTAGCATACACGATCGGTCCAATTTTTAAGCACACTATCGATTGTGCGTAGCTGTATTTTTCCAATGGCTTCACGAATATTATCCTTTAAAGCGTCAATTGTCTGTGGCTTGTTGGCGTAACACTTATCTTCGAGGGCACCCCACAAATAATAGTCCAACGGAGTCAAATCGCAGCTCCGAGGTGGCCAGACGACATCAGCTCTGCGGCTGATAATGCGATCTTCAAAAAAAGGGCGCAAAACATCGAGTGTAGCTTCGGCTGTGTGGCACGTAGCGCCGTCCTGTTGAAACCAAATGTTGCCAATATCCTCCTCTTCATTTTTGTGAAGAAAAATTCATTCAACATGGCCCGATAACGATCGCCATTGACTGTAACGGCCACTCCTTGCTCATTTTCGAAGAAAAATCGCCCAATTATGCCTCTGGACAAAATCCGCAACAAACAGTGACTCGTTTTGGGTGTATCGGCTTTTCAATGTATGCGTGCTGGTTTTCTGTGCCCCAAATGCGACAATTTTGCTTGTTTACATACCCGCCAAGATCAAAATGAGCTTCATCTGAAAAGATGATTTTTTTTTGGCAAAATCGGCATCTTCTGTTAGTCGATTGCAGGCCCACTTAGCGAAGCGAAAATGCATTGGATGGTCAGTTGGCTTCAACTCCTGAAACAATTGGACTTTGTATGGCGTCATATCAAGGTCTTTATGCAAAATTCGTCTCAATGATGCCTCCGAAATGTTCAATTCTGGAGAACGACGGTGAATTGATGTTGATGGCGCTTCACGCACACTTTCTGCCACAGCAGCCATATTCTCGGGTGTACGCACTGTTTTCACGCTTTGGTTCATCGATGAGGATGCCAGTTTCTTTCACTTTTTTCACAAGATAACGAACATACGGAGCTGTCGGTGCTTCTCTTTTTCCAAAATCCGTACGCAATTTTCGCACACATTCTGCAACATTACCATGATTTTCAAAGTAATGTCGCAATATTTCCCAGCGTTGCTCAAGCGTATACACAACCATATTCGTTCAGCGGAAGGATAAAACTAATTATCTGTCAAATCAGACATGAGCTAAGTGTTACCATTCACGAAATAAGCACTAGTTGAAAAAAAAAAACAGTAGATGGCGGACCCTTTAAAAGATAAATTCTTTAGTTTTCTGTATAAAATGTTATTTAACGAACAGATCTCAAAACGCTGTCTCAAAAAAAATCGAAGTGTTTTCTGGTGTTGCATCAGGAAGTCATCTTGCTTTTTTACCTTATTTATCAATGATCTCCCTTCGGTTAATCAACACTCTAAAATTTTCTTATACGCTGATGATTTTAAACTATATTCCTTTCTTTAAAATTACTTTCAACATTTTTTGCTACAATCCGATTTAAATAATTTTTGTGAATGGTGCAATGTAAACCTTATGGAGCTCAATATAAAAAAATGCAAGCATAGACCTTTTACAGATGTAATAATTAACATACAACTTATTTGGTGAATGATAGTGAATTGGAATCCGTTGAAACATTCTCAGATCTTGGCATTTTATTAGATCATAGATTGAACTTTCGTCCGCATATATCTTCAGCAATAAACAACGCTTATGGCTTTCTTGGATTTACGAAGCGATGGAGTAAAGAATCCCTGGTAAGTCCCATCCTGGAATATGGTTCTATAATATGGGATTCGTGTTACATTATTCATAAAAATTTCGTCGTATCTGTCCAGAAACAATATCTTTTATTCTGTCTACGTGGGCTTGGTTGGAACTCTCGTGCCTTTCCCTCTTATGAATCCAGACTTGCTCTAATCAAGTTACCGACACTGAAAAATCGCAGAACAATGCTTAGCATTTCCTTTCTACTCAGGTTATTCCATGGCGACATTGAACCCAATTATTTGTTAATAGGAATTCAAATAAATATACTATCGAGATCTACAAAAAACTTTAAGCTCTTAAATATTAATTATTTTCGATTTAGCTATGCTAATAATGTTCCATTTCGCCCGTTGTGTGAGCAATTTAATGGAATTTAGCACATCACTGATTTGTCCGAAAATAAAGAGTCTTTGAAACGTTAAATTATTATTTTACTTTTTATTATTTTATACACTAAATATATAAGCCTGTAAGGACATTTGCATTTCATAGACTTTAAATAAATAAAAGGGAATAATGCTAGTTCTGATATTCCAACTCTTAAAATAAATGACCAAATATTCACTGACCCGGTTAATAAGGCTCACCTTTTAGCTGAACTTTTTGCAAAAAATACGTTTTTGGTAGATAGCGATCAACCGCTGCCTAAAATATTCTTCCAAACACATGTAGTTAAAAACGTTCTTTCGGATCTCAGTGTTAATAAGTATCCGGGGCCGGATGGAATACCACCACAGGTGTTCAAACAGTAGTCTTCGGCGCTAGCTAGTTCATTGGCCAACCTATGCAGCCTTTCGTACAAAGCGGAAGGCTTTCCCGCTTCCTGGAATGTCCAACCAATCCCTCAAAAGGGTGAGGCTAATAACTCTGAAAATAACCAATCAATTGCAATCTGCTCTGCGATCTCAAAGGTGATGGGGATCATGATCAATTTTTATCTTGTCAATCGACTTATGACTTACGTAGAAATCGTTCTACGGCAGACCTGTTAGCTCTACTTTCTCAGCGCTGGTGTCCATCCATTCACAACTTTAGTAAAAGTAAATTGGTTGCTACATATTTTCAAGGCATTCGATCGCATGTGCCATGGTGCTCTGATATCAAAGCTTTCTGCATTGGAGGTCCGTATTGACTTCTCTCGATTTATATCGAGTTTTCTCAGAGACCGAACAATACGAGTTGTTATTGACGGGGTCTCATCCAATGAGTTTCAGCCTAATTCAGGGGTAGGGCAAGTTCTGTTCTTTCGTTATCATTCTGAACGACCTTCTTGGTCTAACTTTTAATTCTATATACTATTTCGTAGAGGACAGCAATATCTGTCATTAATTTTCCTTCAATTCTAGGCCAAGCCTTTTGGAGGTGGGGTGTAAAAGGCTGGCAAGAATGAGTGTGTCATTCAAGTGTCGAAAGGATGCAGGTATCTTGGTTTTCTGAAACGGTGAAAAAATTTCTTCACTCCTTCTGATCACCTTAAAATCTTTACCACTTATAATCCGACCAAAAAGGCACCACAAATCCCATAAATGAGTAATACATCAAAGCATATTTTAGAGCTACTGGACGGTGAGCAAAGGAGGGCGTTGATGTTCATTAATGATGCTATATTGAACATCGTCGAAATGTGAGTTGTGTAGCAGTGTTCTGTGGATACTACCATAGGAAATGCTTTTCTGAGATTCCAAGTTCCCGAGTTTCAGTTCGCTCTACCCGGTTCTCTAATAGATCATATCCGTTTGTAGTCTATTGTTCAGGTGACCGTACAGTGCATTACACAGAAAATTCGTTTATCAGTCAAACTCTCAGCGCAGATCTTTCCTGGCGGTTATAATCTAATAAAATTTAAGTTAAATATCCACCAACACTACTCACGCTTTCCTACTTCGGATAACCTTTTTTCCTGAAATCAACAGAATTGACTGAACTTTGTGTGTTGGCTAGTAATAAAAAAAGGAATGTTATTGTCAAAAACATGATAATATTTTACCATTGATGGATATATATATATAACACAGTGTTACAAAAAAAAATCCCTGGGTTATCATATTATTTTTCTGGTAGGTATTGTCGAGTAGAACAAGAATCTGTATTTGAAATTTTCAAGGCACGTCAGAATTTTGAGATACGGGTAAAAAACCGGGTTTTCGGACCTCTATGCACTTAATAACGGGTAACTCAGTTGGTTCTCCACCGATTTTAATTTTGTAAACGGATTTGAATAGAAGAGACTTATACCTTTAAAATACCTTTAAATATATATGATTATATGGTTTGATCCAAAAATATGTGTGTATTTTTGCACCAAAGTCATTTTTTTACCACATTTTTCGACATTTTTTAACTTTGGCGATATTTTTACGCACTTTTTTATAAAGGAACCGTAAAGCTTTATAATTTATATTAGTAGCATATTTAGTTAGGAGTAAAATGCAATTTACGGTTTTAAAATCCGTTAAAAAATGACTAAGTTATTAAATATTGTATCAAACCAAAATTCTTGCAAAATACAAATTTCTTAATATGATATTCCTACGCATTATTTTATACAGAAATTTTACTGAGTAAAATTCAACTTTGTTTTAAAAAATCCGTTAGAAATTAAGAGAGTTATTAATTTTGTTTTTAAACCTAAATTTTTGCATAATTGCTTGCACATTATTTTTCTAGTTTTTTTTTCTCTCTGTCTAGTGATGTTTTGCTAGAAGTTAGCAGGTAAAATTTTATAAATGCAATGTGGAGCAAATTGGGACAACAGAGTTTGCCAAACTTTTTTTGCTTGGAGTCAGATTGTTATTTGTACAAAACTTTACATTCCGAAAACTGAAAATGTTTCTTAAAAAAGATTTTGGAGGGGTTTTCTTATTTAATATAAAATAGTGATTTTAAACATAAGTGGTATTTTATTTGCACTGTATATTTTTTGATATATACTAACTATAATAAATGTGATTGATATACTCTGAGGACTATAAATTGTAAATCACTGTTATATTAAACTCAAATTAGAATTACAACAACAATTAGCAATGTGAGCTTAAATCATGTAAAAGTATTGTTTTTTTAATTTGTTTTGTTTATCACTTTTGTTTACTTAAATAAATAAAAAAGTTAGCCATTTGATAATATTATAATAGTGAAGTGCAATTAAAATTAAATTAGAATTCATCCCGATAAATAAATTTTATTAAAAATAGAAAATGTGCGACAGACGTAATAAATTTTGTTATATTTGTGGTTTATTGGTACATATCGATCATAGACGTGATTTTAGAAACAATGGTGGAGTGGTGGAAATATATAACAAACTCTTCAATCGCTCTTATAAATTTAGTCGCTGGTATGAACCTGAATTTATTTGTGATTATTGCTGTAGAACATTAAAAAAGCCGTCAGTTACTTTACACTTTTCGACACCTATGATTTGGCATCATCAGCTGTACCATAATCCAGGTGATTGCTATTTTTGTCAAACCAATACAAAAGGTTACTCTTTTAAAACGCGCAAAAGTGTCAAATACGCAAATGTTTTAACTGTAACAAAACCGATATATGTAAGTGATGAAGTTCCCACAACTAGCAAAGCTGCTATTGAAATTGAAAAAGATTTGGAAGATGAAGAGTACCTTCCACCTAAGTATTCTTCAATGGAACGGCATCAGATTTCTGCGATCTTATTCGTGATTTACATTTGTCAAAACGGCAATGTGAAATTCTCGGGTCACGATTAAAACAGTGGAATTTGGTGGATCAAGATTTTCGTGTAACAACTTGTAGAAGGAGTGACCATACAGTGTCAATTGAAGAAAGTTTTAAGACGGATGAAAATGATTGTAATCTTGTTTATTGCGGAGATGTACCCAAATTATTTTCGGCACTAAATCAAAACTATAAGGCAGACGAATAGCGACTCTTCATTGATGGTTCATGTAAAAGTATGTTTAATCCAAAAAAAGTTTTTATTTCTGTTTTATAAAATCTGATTTGTTATCTCTAGGCTTGAAAGCAGTTTTATTACATAACCAGAATAAGTTACCATCTGTTCCAATCGCGTATGCTACAAACACTAAAGAAACCTACGAAGTGATGACAAAAATACTTAGAAATATCAACTATACCGCTCATAAATGGAAAATTATCGCCGATTTAAAGGTTTTAACTATTTTATTTGGAATGCAAGGTGGTAACACAAAACATCCTTGTTATTTATGTTATTTAAAATCGGTGGAGAACCAACTGAGTTACCCGTTATTAAGTGCATAGAGGTCCGAAAAACCGGTTTTTTACCCTTATCTCAAAATTCTGACGTGCCTGGAAAATTTCAAATACAGATTCTTGTTCTACCCGACAATACCTACCAGAAAAATAATATGATATCCCAGGGATTTCGACTTCATTCTTTTTTGTAACACCGTGTAATCAACAATTTGAGTGACACACTCATCTAAATTTTAATGTTCTACTAAATGTAGTTGTTGTCTTTTTATTTATTTATTTATTTATTTAATTCAGCTACAATAAAGCAACAGCTGAGCAATATTTACAAAAATATTTTACAAAAATAATACCGACTTTAAATACAGTTATAAACATAATCATTAGAGTTCAAATATGTCGTTAATCTTCCTTTAATAACATCAACATCATCGGATAAATCGGATTAAATCTTCGGAATGGATCGAAATTAATGAAATTTGATCTGTGGAAATTCCGGTAAACCGGCTCGTACGATCGAAGTTGTCTGTTAAGGACATTTATACAAATTTTTTCAAGAAGGCATTCAGAATCAATTTTACCTTGAACCAGATTGAGGAAGAATATTATATTAGAAATGATCCTTCTACTTTTCAAAGTTGGAAGCTTTATTAGAGCCAAATGACTGCTCAAGATATCGAAGACAAAATAGTAAGAATTGTTTCTGAACTGATTCAAGTTTTTTGATGAAAACATTGTACTGTGGATTCCAGATTACTGATGCGTATTCAAGTATCGGCCTGACCATATCCTTGTTATATAAGGATCGTTAAATTCCTTTGAACAACGCTTTATAAAAGATAAAACACCATTTGCCTTATTTACAGTCATTGTTACGTGAGAATTAAAACTTGGTCTTTTATCAAAATGAACTCCCAAATCTATGAACGATTCAACTGAGTTTAGTTTTGTGTCATGGATGATATAGTCGTTCGTAGATGGCGAATATCTAGGGAAGGTCATAGACTGACATTTTTTTAGATTTAATTCCATTAAGTTGACATTGCACCATTTGTAGAAGCTATTTAAGTCAGACTGGAGACGTATACTGTCTTCATTGTTTATGATGGTGGAGTAGATTTTTACATCGTCTGCATACATAAGAATATTGCTATATTGAAAAGACTTTGGTAGATCATTAGAGTTATTTAAAATTACACAATGCTTACGATGTTTTAAGTACGACCGAATCCATTTTAAGAAGTTCCCGCAGAATCCAATAACATCAATTTTCGCTAGCAGTAGATCATGGCTAACCTTATCAAAAGCTTTGCTAAAGTCCGTGTATATAACATCAGTTTGTTTATATTTGCAGAATCCAGAGTTTATATAGGAAGTAAGTTCCATTATATTAGTAGTCGTAGACCGTCCTTTGCAGAAGCCATGTTGAGCTGGTGATAGAATTGATGATATTTCGTGTGATAATATATCAGTTACAATTTTCTCAAAAAGTTTAGGTATAGCATTAAGCTTTGCAATTGCTCTATAATTAGTAGCATCACAGCGGCTACCAGATTTGTAGTGCGGAATAATAAATGAATTTTTCCAACACTTTGGAAAGAAGCCGAATTTAACAGAGTTATTATATATAAGAGTTAACGGGGTAGCCAATATTTCAGCACAATTTCTTAAGATACAGCTGGGAATACCATCTGGACCCTGATTAAGTGAACTTTTTATACTTCTTAGATTCTTAAGAACAGTCAACACGTCTAAGGATGAAATATTAATTGATTTCAGCCTTGGAATATCATAGGGATATCGTGTGTTGTTTAACGTCATTGTGGCAAATGTGGACGCCAAGAATTCAGCAAAAACATTTGCAATATCAACATCGTTTGAAAGGACAGTACCATTAATTTTCATAGTGGTTGGGTATGATGAAATTTTGCGTTTAGAATTTACAAAGTTGTAAAACATTTTTGAATTTTTTTTTATATTTGAATTCATTTTACTAAGATAACTATCGTAACATTTTTTATTTTCTAGGTTATAATGACTTCTAGCTATAATATATAGACTTTGATCAATTTGGTTATTACTTTTCTTAAATTTCCTATAGAGCCTGTTTTTCCGATTTTTCAACCATGCTAGTGTGATTGTATTCCATGGAGGAGCATTTACCTTAGCTATTTTTTTATTAAAGGAACAGTTTTCGTTATATTTGTTGAAATTATGTTATAAAAAGTTTCGATTACCTGATCAAAATTACTTCCATCGTTTGAAAATGAAATGATTTCAAGCCAGTTATAGTCAGATAGTAATTGATTTAATATTTGGTAGTTAGTTCGTTTAAAGCATAATGATTCAGAAAAACTAGCAATATTAGGTCTCATGGAAGTGGTGTGGATATTAAAAGTGTTGGATGATGACAATCCTCAGGAAAACTTAACGGACTTGTTCTAATTACACTGAATAGTGTAGGGTTATTTACGAACACGAGATCCAACATTCTATCATTGCAGTTAGGAACGTCGTTTATTTGGAAAACACACATATCAGCAAGAAATTTAAGGAAATCATGACTCCAATCAGTTTGGGTAATTGGAACTAAGAAATCAGTATCATCTAAGTTTATCCAAGATGTTGTCGGTTCAATTTATTTAATCCATTTCAATGGCTATATATGTTCTTTAGCTGTTTTGTTTAGGACTTCTAGTTCATAGTTTAAGTTATCGAATCTTGCTTAATATAAAACAATTTAAAGTGACCGGCTTAGGCCTTGCAGAGATATTAAGTGCTGAAATTGCGATGTATGTTAGTGCTGCTATAAAAAACATTTGTTACATTGATAAGGTTTATTTTTGTGAAGGTATCTTGTTCATTGGAATATTTCGATGTTTTTGGTTTAAATACACACATGTTTTAAAAGCTAAGATAACACTGGGCAACATTTAATTTTTTACATAACTCGAAAATTGAAATAAATAAAAAGTAAGAAAATTATAGTCGATCTAGATCGAATATACGATAGCCATGCGCTTCGAAAGCGGGTCTTGGATATAGAAAATAAGCATAAATCAAATTTAAGTTGTATTGATGTTATTTTTATATCAGGCCTAGGTCAATTAGTGGACCGATCATGATCGTATTTAATTACTTTACTCATTTACTTTTCTCAAACATTTATTTAGTCCAAATTTACAATATATTTTTTTATTATTTTTATATATGATTGAAGATCGGAAATATGCCTTATATGGGGGACTAAAAGTCCCACTGGGTTTATTTTGAGACCACTAATTAATGGGTACAATACAAACACAAATACAAAATTTTTGCGACATATCTGTACTAATATAATAAAGAGGTAATGTGTGTTTGTTTGTTTGTAGGAGGTAATCTCTGTAACTACTGATCTGATCGTACAGAACTGCTACAGGCTATAACTTTTAAATATTTTTGGTAGGTGTGACACCTCCCATACAAAGTAAATTTTTAATATCATATATATTGAGTACTATGATAGGGAGAGCTTTGCAAATTTGTGTGAAGGTCAGCTTTTATTAATTTTAGTAGCTATTCTTGAAATGGGCAGGATCGAATAAGTGGGCGTGGTATCTCCCATTCAAATTAATTACTCAATAACATACGTCTCTAGTACTATGACAGAGACAGCTCTGCAAATTTGTCTTAGGTGATCTATTATTAACTTTAGTAGTCAGAAAAAAATAGGTCGGATCGGACAAAGTGGCGTGGCATCCCCAATACAAAGTAATTAATAAATGTCATAGGCAGTCTAAGTATTCACCAATTTCAGTAGCGTTCATCCTATATATACATTTATGTGTATAAGCTTTCAGCACACTATATTCAAATACGATAACAAATTTTACATGGACACCAAGGCGGACCGACAAACAGACCGATATCGCTATATCGACTGGAATCACACTCACGGTATTATAAAAGGTGGACGCAGGTCAAATATTTCTGGTAGTGACAAACATCAACACGAACTTATTATACCCTGGCCGCATAGTGGTATATGTTGTAAATATTTGTAAGGACAACTTTTTTTAAATGATTTTTTAATTGTCTTTTTGGAAGTAGTTTTTAGACTATATCTCGAGTTGGTATTATCCAATGTGCTTACTGAAGATGTCAATATATAGATGAAAACAATGTTTTTATTTTGGATTAATATTTTAACTGATATGGACAAAATGGCAATTTGAAAAATCAAAATGATCGGAATGATGGAAACAAAATATTTATTTTGCACGAATACAAATCGGAGTTATTGCCAATAATTACTTCTCCAATTTTCTATATTAGCAGCTATTTTCCAAGAATTTTCGCACACAATTTTGTAAATACGCTTATTATTGCTATATGATCGATCAGCGATGCGAACTTATGGCTTTTCGCGCTTTTTAACTATATGAAAGCGAATATTTTCCATTTATCGCATTTTGTAAAAATTTATAAATTGGCGCTTCTTATATTCTTAGTGATCTTAGCGCTCTTTCAAATACAATAGTTCATGCTAATATATATTGTACTTATTTGAACAACTTGTCTCAAAATTTAAACTTTTCGGTCAAAGAGACTCATAATCGGTACTCTCATTTGTCAGAACGACAAAAATAATACTAAAGAAGTAAGAAAATTATAGTCGGTCTAGACCGACTATACGATACCCTATACTATGCGTATAGAGACCCTATCTCTTAAGCCAAACTAACTGGACATAGAAAATAAGATAAACCAAATTTGAGTGGGATTTTTATTATATCTATATGGGCACTAGGCCTAAAATTGGACCGATCCTGACCTTGTTTGGTAAAGTCTCTTGTATTTTGCAAAAATATATACAAACAAAATTTGAAAAGAATCAGTGCAGTATTTTTGTTTTTTGATAGATTTAAGTGCAGATCGGGGCACCTCTACATGGGGCCTATGAGTAAGGGTTGTCCCATAGTATAATTTTTGGACTACTCATTAATGGATGTAATAAATGTATACAAACCCAATTTGAGTAAGATATATCTATGATAATTTGGATCTTATGGTAATTTATGTCGATTTCATATTGGTCATTTGTATGGGGGCTAGGTCTGAACATCGACCGATTTTCACCAATTTCAACAACGTTTATCCAATGGCCGATAAAAGCTTATATGCCAAACTTCATCAAAATATACTCATATTTGCGACCTGCAGTTTGATTAAAAAGTTTACATGGACACACAGACGGACGGACGGACACATGGACGGACATCGTTAAATCGAATCACCACAAACCACATAGTAGTATAGGGTATAATGATATATAAGCTTACTAACGAAGATTCCGATATATCAGCAAAAATTCTAAGGGAGTATTAGACCAATTCTGGGTATGTGGCTTGTGTTGAGAGCTCATTTCACAGGTGCTATCGGAATTGCGAGAAGTAAATCTTGCATTCGAAGCACAAAATAAGGACCACACATCATTTTTTATTGAAAATTTAACAAGTAGGTTAATTGTGCCTACACATTAATTTGTTAATTTGGAGGATGACATAGATCCTGCTCTTAATGGAATTTGCTATTTCATAGTTTTAGAAGCAAAAATTATTTCTATTGATAATAATATAGAAGAATCGGACAACCCATTAAGCAAACAAAAGTAAATGGAGGCTAAGAGTGAAATTTTCGTTCATTTAGATCCTCTAAATCTAATTGAGTATCTATTTATCGAGGTAAATAATGAAGGTAGGAAATTGCTTTTAGGGAGTGTTTACAGGCCTAATAAGAATCTTTGTAGCAGGCGATTTTTTCGAACTTTGGAAACGCAAACAGCTTTGTACGATGATGTTATCATAGCAGGAGATTTTAATTCAAACCTTCTGGTAGATTGTAGTTTCTCTGATGAATGTGCCTCGATTGGTTTAATATCACCTAATATCTTACATCCTACACACTTCACTGCAACTATTAATACGCTTTTGGATTTGTTTCTTGTGAGTAATGAAATTAATATACTACTCTACGATCAACTGTCTGCATCATGTTTTTCCAAGCATGATCTTATTTTCATGACTTACAATTTCCAACTTGTTATACAAGTTGAGAGGATTACTTTTCGAGACTTTAAAAACATCAATTTTAGACTCCTTGAGGAAGAATTTTTTAATATTGATTGGAATGCTTTGTATTGTTTAAATTCTGTGGATGACCAACTCTCTTTTCTGGAGCAAAACATAAATTATCTGTTCGATCTAACTGTACCAATAAAATCGAAGATTATTAGTAATAAACAAAAACCCTGGTTTTCTTCTGAAATTAAAGATTGTATCAATCAAAGAGATTTTGTCTATGCACGTTGGAAAAGATTTAAAACAACAACATTACATGATGATTATCTGACTGCTAAGAGAAACACAAATAAAATGATTAAAAAGGCCAAATCCAATTTTTATGCTGAAAAATTTTCTTCTGCCATTGGCTCCAAAAGAACATGGCAAACGATACGCGAAGTTGGTATCGGTAAATCTACGCATCGAGAACCATGTTCGGTTGATGCAGATACAATTAATACAAAGTTTTTAAGTGTTCCTATGGTTCAAGCAGATAAAGATTACTATATCAATAGTCACTCGAATAACGATGCTGAATCTTTTTTTTCTTTTGCTGCAGTAGACCAATGCGACGTTTTATCTAGTTTATTGTCTATAAAATCGAACTCTATAGGAGTGGACGGGATTAATCCTAAGTTTCTCAAGATTCTTTTACCTCAGCTACTTCCAATTATAACTTTTTTCTTTAACAAAATATTAACTACAAGCCACTTCCCATCGAATTGGAAAATAGCTAAAATCATTCCTATACCCAAAGCTGGTTCCGATTATAGACCAATAGCTATTCTTCCATTTCTCTCTAAAGTATTCGAGCGTATTATGCACAAACAAATGACTAGTTTCTTGGATGACAATAACTTGCTAACAGATCGTCAATCTGGGTTCAGAAGGAAACACAGCTGCCTAACAGCCTTAGTTGATGTTACAGAGGAGATTAGGGAGAAACTTGATGATGGCAAGACTACATTTTTAATACTTTTAGATCATTCAAAAGCGTTTGATACCGTGGATCATAACATTCTTTGTTACAAACTTAAAAACTTTTTTAATTTTTCTTCGACCGCTACTCAGTTATTGTCAACATACTTACGTGGCAGGTATCAGTATGTTGAAACTAGAATCCAAAATTCAATGACACTGCCTGTAGCAAGGGGCGTACCTCAGGGGTCCATTGTTGGGCCACTATTATTCTCATTGTACTCAAATGACCTCCCAGGCATTTTAACAAATTGTAATGTAAGAATGTATGCGGATGACGTTCAGCTTTATACCAGCTGTAGTAATGCCCTAATCGACCAGTGTATTGTCTCTATTAATCAGCAACTCCATCGTATTTATACATGGGCAACGGCAAATGGATTAGAGATAAATCCGAAAAAATCAAAATGCATTGTAATTCAAAAGCGACTTTCCAAACTAAATATTACACCTAATATAATTATAAATAATCAGAAAATTGAAATCGTTAAATCTGCTAAGAATCTAGGTATTTTTTTTTAATGACACTCTTACGTGGTCGAACCATATTAACTATGCCTGTGGTCGTACTTTCTCTATGACTAGAACTCTGTGGCAAACCCAGCATTGTACACCTATGAAAATGAGAATCCTACTTGCCAAAACTTATCTGATGCCTGTTTTACTGTATGGTTGTGAGCTATTTGCGAAATGTGATACAATTAGTAAAAGGAAATTGAACGTTGCATTTAACAACATAATCAGATATGTGTATGGACTTAATAGACGTTCTAGTGTATCTTTGTTTTCATCGCAGCTATATGGCGTTTCTTTAGATAATCTTTTAAATATAAGAGTTTTAGTTTTTTTACATAAAATAGTGTATACCCACAAACCGGAACATCTGTACGACAAACTTTATATTTCAGATATAAGCAGGGGAAAAAGAATTAGATCAATTAGATATAAAAGTTTAATATCGGAGTGGTATTTCTACATATTCGCAGTATCTCTCTGGAATTCTATACCCCATAGCTCTCAACTTTTAAGTAACGCACGAAAATTTAAAGAAAATATTTTTAAACTGTTTTCAGCATAACAATTTAAAACATTAAATATTATTTGATATTATAATACATTTGATTAAATTAAATTTCAAATATTTCAACTTTATTCTTTAATTTTAATCTTATTGTTCTTTGCATTTTATATAAAGAAAATTTGTAATTAGTTATTAATTTATTAACGATTTTATAATTTTAAATACAATCAGTTCCATACTGCAAAATAAGACTTTTAGTCTTGTGTATGGAGCAGTTCCAATAAATAAATAAATAAAATAAATAGAAAACAGTAAAAAAGTTTTCTTTACTTAAGGTGATATCACACGACCTGTTCTGTCATTTTTTTATCCATACGTTATTCCGTATGCCTGTCAAAATTTTCGTTTTGCATACGATTCAAAATTTTTGCTATCACACGTGCATATGTATTTTCGTATGACGTGACCTCTAAATGTAAACAACAGGTGATTTTTTAATATGAGAATTTACAAAATTTTTTACTAAAAATAAAGTTGTGTATTTTATGTATTTTTTAATTGTTGATTAATAATAAACAATTTATTTTTCTTTTAATACTAATCTTTTTAATTTACTCTGATTTTCTTTCGCCACAATCAGATTTGTATTATGTATGTTTCGTCATGTCAAATTAGAACTTGTACATAAACGATTAAGCGATACCGATCGACTTAGAATCACTTTCTGAGTCGATTTAGCGATGTCCGTCCGTCCGTCTGTGTGTTCATGTAAACCTTGTAATCAAACTACAGGTCGCAATTAATATGTTTGGTGAAATTTGGTATATGAGCTTTTATCGGCCATAGGATGAAGGCTATTGAAATTGGTGAAATTCGTTCCATGTTCAGACCTAATCCCCATACAAATGACCCCTATAAAATCGACCTAAATAGCCATATGATCCAAATTGTCATATAGATCTCGGTCAAATTGGGTTTTTATGTGTTTATTATACCCATTAATCAGTAGTCCAAATATAGTACCTATAGGACAATTCTTATTCAAAGGCCCCATATAGAGCTGTTTCCCGATCTTCACTGAAATCTATCAAAAAACAAAACTATTGCACAGATCTTTTTCAAATTTGGTTTGTATATATTTTTGCAAAATATAAGTGACTTTGCCAAATATGGTCAGGGTCAACCCATTTTTCGACATAGTCCCCACTCAAATTTTTCATATCAGCAGCCAAAAAATTAAAAGTAATGCCACTCAAATTTGGTTTATGCTTATTTTCTATATCTAATTAGTTGGACCAAAACGCATAGTTAGGGTATCGTATCGTCGGTCTAGAATGACTATAATTTTCTTATTTGTTCGCTTCTGGTTTATTATTTTTAAATTATTTTTTTTTTGGTACAAACTTAAACTGTTTCATTAATGTACAAATCTATACTCTAATATAATAAAGAGGTAATGTGTGTTTGTTTGTTTGTTTGTTTGTAGGAGGTAATCTCCGTAACTACCCATCTGATCTTCCTGAAATTTTCATAGAGTCTTACCGCGGATATGGGAAGTGCTATAGGCTATAATTTTTTAAATATTTTTGGTGGGCGTGGCACCTCCCACACAAAGTAAATTCTTAATATCATATACATATATTGAGTACTATGATAGGGAGAGCTTTGCCAATTTGTGTGAGGTCACCAATTGTTAATATTAGTAGCTACGCCGGAAATGGGCGGGATCGGATAAGTGGGCGTGGTACCTCCCATACAAGTAATAGTTCAATATTATATATCTCGAGTACTGTGATAGAGAGAGCTTTCTAAATTTGTCTGATGTCACTTATTATTAATGTAAGTAGTCGGACAAAAAATGGGCAGTATCGGACCAATAGGCGTGGCACCTGCCTTACAAATTAAATGTAAAGTGCCATATATCTGGAGTACTGTAATAGTGAGAGTCTTGGGACTTTGTGTGAGCCCATAAGTTATTCATTTGATTAGTTAGACAAAAAATGGGCGTGATCGGAGCAGTGGGCGTGGCACCGCCCATACAAAGTAAATATATGATATCATATAACTGGTGTGCTAAAAAAGGAAGCTTTGACACTTTGCACGAGCCTATCAGATCTTAGTATGTGTAGTCGAACAAAAAATTGGCGGGTTCACAACAATGGGCGTGGCACTCCCCATGCAAAGTAATTATTTAATGTCATATATCTGGAGTACTGCAAAAGAGAGAGCTTTGTGGCATTGCGTGAGCCCATAGGTTCTTTGTCTGATTAGTCGAACCAAAAAATGGGCGTGATCCGAGCAGTGGGCGTAGCACCGCCCATGCAAAGTAGATATCTAATATCATATAACTGGTGTACTATAAAAGGGAAAGACTCGACATTTTGCATGACTCCATCAGATATTAATGTGAGTAGTCCAATAAAAATTGGCGGGATGGGATTAGTGGGCGTGGCACCTCCTATGTAAAAAGTATGAAGCACTACGAAAGCGACAGTCTTTTGACAAGTTCATTAGTTATAAATGTGATTTGTTGTGGAAGATATATCGCCAAAATCAAAAATCACCAAACCCAAAAATCGCGAAAAATAAAAATTGCCCAAAAAAAAATATTCAAAATAAAAAATGGGCAAAATCAAAAATCGCTCAATAGAAAAATTGCCAAATGATATTCTAAGTTCAAGGCCAACAGTTAAGTGTTGCCAAATCTAATATGAATAATCCATCTTCTTCTCATGGGCAGCTACATGTACCTTGCTCCAGGGTAGGAACGCCCAAAAATCTGATAATTGTTGTACCGAATGAAAAAACAAAAAACATTGTATATCAGCATCAGCAAGCATTGAAATAGAAAAATCTATACTAATAATATATACTAACATAATAAAGAGGTAATATTTGTTTCTTTGTTTGTTTATAGGAGGTAATCTCCGTAACCACTCATCTGATCTTCCTGAAATTTTCACATAGTCTTAATATTTTTTAAATATTTTTAGTGGGCGTGGCACCTCCCATACAAAGTAAATTTTTAATATCATATATATTAAGTACTATGATAGAGAAAGCTTTGCAAATTTGTCTCAGGTCATCCATTATTAACATGAGTAGTCAGACAAAAAAATGGGCGGGATTAGATAAATGCGCGTGGTACCCCCCCACAAACTTTATATTAAATGTGATATATCTGAATTACTGTATTATTGAGAGCCTTGGGACTTTGCGTGAGCCCTTTCATAACGAATAGGAAGGGGGGGGGGGGAGGGGGAGGGTGTAGCGAAGCACACCGGGATACATCTAGTGATATATAAATTTATTGAAAATGGATATATTTAAAAATATATTTCACGATGCAATCACAAAAACAGCATAATAAGCGATTTTTAGTGCTTTTAGTTTAATTCTAATTTAGAGCTTTTTGGGACACTATTTTGCGATTTTTGAAATAAGTGAAATAAGTGAAAAGCGGTGGTTATTTAAAACTAGCCCCAGACGACAGTAGGGTAGTAGATTCAGATTATTACATTACGTCGTGACCATATGTGGCGTGTGTGTTTTTTATATTCATAAATCATCAGATAAAAAATTTAGAGAGTAGGCCTAAGTTCAATGAAACTTCTCATATGAAGCAGCTTTGCGATATTCACTTAAATCATTCTAATGTCTTAGTAGTTGTTTTAACTTTGTTTTTTTCGGGCTTAATATGTTAGCTCATTAAAAATTGTTTTGATCGGGTCATTTTTGGATCCATATATCCCACAAAAATACTATATAAAGAATATTGCCAAGTTTTAAACTTTTTTGTTGCCAAGTGTAATCATTTGACCAACACATGTTTAAGTCTCAAGCACTGTAACGTTCTCGAAACTGACTCATGCTTCGAATTGGCTGGCGTAATTTATAAAACCAATGCTTAATGTTTCGTAAAATGAAACAAGTAGAAATTCTGCACCAGTTACTCTTACCAGCTTTCTTATGTACGCATGAAATAAGTATGAGCTGTGAAAAATTACAGGATACTGCTTTCATAGCCACATAAATTTAGTACTCTAAATAAATTTCATTTAAAAATCCATAATATAGATTTCAGTTTAAACTCTGGTTCTTAAAGTTATAGCGCTTAGCCTATCACAAATATTGCGTGTTTTGTGAAACATATGTAGGCCTACATCAAGCATAATAGATGACCTCATGTCGAAAGAAGCATTCGAACTTTGCTTTGATTTAATTATTATTTACTAAATTTTATACAGATATTAATTGATACGTAAAATGTTTAATATAAATTAAACTTATAAATAAGTAAACATCTTAATTGAAACATGTATTAACAAGAGAAATAAATAATCAATTTAACTGCAAGCATACATTGATTATATTTTTACTTTACTATCATAAATCACTGTAATCATTTGAATATTTAACACTTTTTGTAAATCGTCCATGACATGCAAGGATGATTAATATGTTCTTAGGGTGCCATTTAAATAAAAGGTGGGCTTTTCTTCGCATTATGTTGTGAAATGAAAATGAGAGAACATTTTTTTAAAATAAAATTGCTACATTTTGAACTAACTAATTCGGCAAACTCAATATGCTAATTTAAATGAAGATTTTATTTTTGATTTAATATATTTAATTATGATTCACATAATTCGTCTGATCTTATTAAACACAAACTTATTTTAAAGCCAACAATTTTTGTTGGGCTTATACAAAGAGATCGTTGGGCTTACCATTTCTGGCACAGGCTACATATAACTGACTATGGCCGTAACACGAATTTTCGAAATGCAAGCCGCAGTACTTGAATTGGCCGGCATTGAGATTTGTTGGTTGGCATTGCATATGATAGACGACTGTTAGAATTGTAAGACTTTAAGTGCAAATGGAGAATCTGCTACAATCACCACTTGACAATATAAAATGCTCTCCTTGGAACCTGCCATTGATAATTGTTGATCCAATAACACTGTGGAACAAATTCAGGTTAGCAAAAGTTAGGTCGATTCTGAGAGTGAGGGGTGAAAGTAGAGGCTAAATTAGAAGTCCCGTATCGCGGCGTTTGTTTATGTAAGTTCGAATTTTTTTTTAATCGACCTTCGAACTTTGCAGTCAAATGCCGATTTTCAGCATATTGTTTGTACGGTTTTTTGGCTATAACTCGTCCACTTATCGATATTTTCTCAATCTGTAAAAGCCAAATTATTGCTAGAGACCTGTGCAATAATTAAAATTTTATAAAAAATTGATTTAGAAAATTTTTGTGGTGCTTATGAAGCAAAATGTTGGAAAAATTATTTTTTTTTCATGCTAAATATTGTTTTTTCTCATTAGTTTTTGCGTTGGATCTATTCTTGTTGTTTTATATGTTGTTCTGTCTTGTAAGAGTGTTTGCATTTTTGTGTTATATTCCGTTTTGTACATTATTATGGTATTGTTACCTTTACCTGCATCCACTACTACTATATCGTTTTTATATTTTTTTAGTATTTTGATTGTATCTGTGTAGACTTTGGTGATGAATATAACTTTAGGTGTGTTTTTTGTTGTTCTAATGTAGTTGTTGATTCTATTAGCTACTTTACATCTAATTGTTTCCTTTTCTTTTGTGTCTGCTATGTATTTTATGTATTGTTCCATATCTGCGATGAGGTTGATGGGAGAGACATTTTTGTTGTTGGTTGGTAATGCAAATTTTTTGCCCAAAGAGAGCAGCCAACTACTTTCATCGGGTATAAGTATGTTTGTTTACGAGCCAATCTTTGTTCCAATGGATATTAAGCTTGTTCATAGTTTCATATTTGAATATTTGGATCTTATGTTTCTGTGTGTTACTGGTTCCTGTTTGTAGGTGATTCAATTTCTGTTTTTGTGCTTTGCTGAATTTTTCAAATTCTTGGTGATTAATGTATTTGTTCAAGTATTTGTTGAGGCTCGTAATGTTGCTTTCTAGCAATTTTTTAATTTGTAACAATACCAAAAGAAACAAGTTACAAAATTAATATATATAATATATATAATTTTTGGACTAATCATTAATGGATGTAATAAATGCATACAAACCCAATTTGAGTAAGATCTATATGATAATTTGGATCTATGTCGGTTCCATAGGGGTTATTTGTATGGGGACTAGGTCTGAACATGGACCGATTTTCACCAATTTCAATAGCATTCATCCTATGTCCGATAAAAGCTTATATACCAAATTTCATTAAAATATACTCCTGCAGTTTGATTACAAGGTTTACATGGACACACAGACGGACGGCCGGACGCACACATGGACGTACATCGTTAAATCGAATCAGATAGTGATTCTGATTCGATCGGTGCAATAAAAGATGGGTCTAGGTCAAATATTTTTGTTAGTTACAAACAGCAGCTCAAAGTCATTATACCCAAAGCACATAGTGGTATAGGGTATAAAAAGAAGTAATGTAGTGTACGAAATCAAATGCAAATGCAATGAAAACGGGACCTGCGATCGTATTTACATTGGTACTACTAAAAGAGTGTTAGCAGTGAGAATAAATGAACATGTAAATGACATCCAAAAAAACGAAAACAGCACAGCCCTGTCACAACACGTCCTTAATAACAAACATACAACTGATTTTGACAATTGCAGAATATTAGACATGGAAAATGGAGATAGAAAAATAATAACAATGGAAAGCTTAAGAATACAAGAAAACAACCACTAGACAGTAAACAGAAAAGAAGATACCGGCAACATCCGTGCAATCTATGCCACTGTTTCAAATAATAAAAAAAATTAATTAGTGCAATAATACGTAATTATAAGTCTAAATAAACACAAAAATTTTTAATGTAATTCAAATTGACGTAATGTAAAAATACTACTTAGAATTAAGATGTCCCCACTGTAAGTAAATTTAGTCGAGAGAAAAAAGCGGGAAATAATATTATATATATAATTTCAGCGATTAATAAATTAAATAAAGTATATACCCCTGATGATGCTGGAAATAAACCAGCCAAACGTTTGGAGAATTATGGAAACTTAAACTTTGTTTTATTTCGCATAACACACAAAAGATACTGATTAGCCAAAAGTAAAATACAAATAATTTTTTTTACCTCAAATGTGAATAAAAATGTTGGGAAAATTACCAACTTTTTTGTAACTAAAAAAGATAAAATATTGCCTGCTGTTTTAGCTCAAGTGACAGCTAAAGATGGCTTAGCTTTAGTATTTTTTTAACTTCCATTAACCATTAATGTAAGATGAGCATTAGTAGCAAGAGGACTTGGTGAAATTCCTATATCGTCAACTTCTCTTCAATCAACGGTACTGAATTACTGAATTACTTTAAGGAATTAGAATGCGTTTGAGATATGAATTGTTGTCCAGGAAAGTTGGTGGAGATATGTTCGGCACTACATTTGATGTACCGACTTCAATCAAATAACCTAAATGGGTTGAGTCGTATTTCAGAGTCTGTGCCAACAGATAAATACATTGGGCTAGTTGATAAAAGATTTGAAGATCACGGTATTTCACTACATGCGGCCATTGTTGTGCTGTCAACGGATGGTGCTTCTATAATGAAAAAGTGGGCAAGCTTGTGAATGCAGATCAACGACGGGTACATGGCATACAACTAGCGATTTTTAGCGTGTTATATCAAAAGAATATTTCTAATTTCCCTGTGAAGAAGATACAGGTAACGTAAAAGAAATTGATAACGAAGATGATGATGGTCCTGATGAGTATGCTATTAGTCGTAGAGTATGTATGTTAGAAAAAGATTCCTAACAGAACTTTAAGTTCTGAGATATATGCATGGTTTGTAAAGATTTTAAGTATAGCTAAGTTGTTTCGCCCTTCGCTAACAATAAATAATGCAGCATTACCAAAATATGTTAAGAACGACTTGGTAGAGTTGATGTTCTTACTAAATTCTAAAAATCATTGGAACAGTTTATCAGCTATGCTAGAAAGCTTTTATATGCTGAAAGATTGCGTTAGAAAATCACTTATTAATTTAAATAATAATTTTTTAATTTCGGTAGATGAATTCCAGCTACCCTCAACAAAAATATCAGCTTTATCCCCTATTAAAGTTGCAGTTAAAAGTTTGTGTTGTGCTGATTCAAATCCCTATAAAGCAGATATTACCTTAATATAAAATTCATGTTCGATGGCTGCACAACAAAAACCATCACTAAGTGTTGCATTAAAAATTACATTAAAATGCAGAATTTTTTAAAGGCATACGAACTTTACGGATGTATAAAACTTAAAATTTTCTCATGAACGTTTGTTCCTCAAGTGTAGAATCTGAGCATGCGTTTTCTGCTGCAGGATTAATTTGCACGAAAACAGGACCACCCCCTTTTTATTTCCTTTCATAAGCTAACACGTCCTAAATTTTCTATGTAAATAAAAACAAATTTTATTTACAATTTTGTTCCGACGTTTCGGATGAAAGCATCGACAGATTATATTTTCTCCGAGCATATTTTAATTCACATAAAGAAATTAAATAAATTAGAATAATTTACCTACGTATTAATTACTCTAAACATATTTAATTACACTCTTTCTTTTAACTCTTATTCTCTCTCTGTCTATCTGTCTCTCTGTCGTGGGGCAACCCCATTCACACTTATCCAGTTGATCTGAAACTTGGCCCATAGTCTTGTGACTACAGATTTATTTTGAGGTAGTCACGCATATTCACGCACAGTCACGGAGTGATCTTGATGCCATTTTCCCTCATTCGATCGATCTGAAACTTGGTTCATACATTTGTTGTGAAAGAAGATTAACTTTGACTTAGTCACGCACAGTCATGCATGGTCACGCACAGTCACGGAGAGATTTAAAACGGATTTCCCCTCATCCGATCAATCTGAAACTTGGTCGATGTACTTGCTGCAAAAAAGATTAACTTTGACATAATCACGCACAGTCACGCATTGTCACGCACAGTCACGGGGTGATTTTTCCTCTTATCCGATCGATCTGAAACTTGGTCGATAGACTTGCTGTGAAAAAAGATTAACTTTGACACAGTCACGGAGATATTAAAAGCTCATTTACCCCCATACGATCGATCTGAAACTTTGTCCATAGACTTGTTGTGACGAAAGACTAATTTTAAGATAATCACGCAAAGTCACGGAGAGATTCAAAACTCACATGCATAAGGAATGAAAGAGTTTTAATAAAAACTTTGTTTTTATGAGTTAAATTATTTTGAATTGTTATCTATAATGTTAATAGGCTAGGCGATTTCTTGTTACCGATGTTTTGTTCTACCGTTTTATCACGATTTTGGCCAAACGTATTTTGTTTCGAAAACATTTCTTTTCAGCCATTTTCAGATTTACAGATTTTTAATTTTTTTCCTTAATTTTGAGTAGATTGCATTTAAAGTTGCTACTAACACATATATAAAATTATACAATGCTATGTGTGTGTCTATTAAATTTGTTAATGTGTTTGTAATAGAAATGAGTTTGTTTTTTGTGTTGATTTGTGAATTGGCTATAATTGATTAGCATACCTTTAGGGTCTTTATTTAATAAAAAAATAAATTTTCCTAAAAGTTGCACTCGAATTTCGAGGGCTGGAATCTGCTAGTTTTTATTATTGGACTCTTTTTTAATTTTTCTATTACTATATTAAACAATATATAATAAATTGGATTGAATAGTAAGTATAATATAATAAGAAAAATTTTTTTATTCTTTTTGCTTTAGATATTCACATATTTTTATCCCAAAAATTTTTTTCCATAAATAATACCCAAAAGACCGGTATCGAAATTTCCTCAATAACAAAACAAGTAAGAAAATTATAGTCGGTCTAGACCGACTATACGATACCCTATACCATGCGTTTAGAAACCCTATCTCTCAGGCCCAACTAACTGGACATAGAGAATAAGCAAAAACCAAATTTGAGTGGGATTTTTATAAATTTTTTTGGCTGCAGATACGAAAAAGTTCATATCGGATGCTATATCTATATACGGACTTGGTCCAAAAATGGACCGATCCTGATCATGTTTGGTAAAGTCTCTTGTATTTTGCAAAAATATATACAAACAAAATTTGAGAAGAATCAGTGCAATATTTTAGTTTTTTAATAGATTTAAGTGAAGATCGGGAAGCAGCTCTATATGGGGTCGAAGGGATCATTTTTGGACTACTCATTAATGGATGTAATGAACGCATACAAACCCAATTTGAGTAAGATCTATATGACAATTTGGATCTTATGTCAATTTATGTCGATTTCATATGAGTAATTTGTATGGGGGCTAGGTCCAAAAATGGACCGATCCTGATCATGTTTGGTAAAGTCTCTTGTATTTTGCAAAAATATATATAAACAAAATTTGAGAAGAATAAGTGCAATATTTTTGTTTTTAATAGATTTAAGTGAAGATCGGGAAGCAGCTCTATATGGGGCCAAAGGGATCATTTTTGGACTACTCATTAATGGATGTAATGAACGAATACAAACCCAATTTGAGTAAGATCTATATGACAATTTGGATCTTATGGCAATTTATGTCGATTTCATAGGGGTAATTTGTATGGGGGCTAGGTCTGAACATGGACCGATTCTCACCAATTTCAATAGCGTTCATCCCATGGCCGATAAAAGCTTATGTACCAAATTTCATCAAAATGTATTCATAATTGCGACCTGCAGTTTGATTACAAGGTTTACATGGACACACAGACGGACGGACGGACGGACATTGTTAAATCAACTCAGAAAGTGATTCTGATTCGATCGGTATAATAAAAGATGGGTCTAGGTCAAATATTTTTGGTTGTTACAAACAGCAGCACAAAGTCATTATAACCAAACCACATAGTGGTATAGGGTATAATGATGAAATGCCGTAAAGCTCTCATTATTTGAATCGTGACTCGTAATATAGCGCTGGCAATAGTTTGCAATTTAAAACTACCAGAAAATAAGTGCCACTCTTAAACAAATACTAGATTGAATTAATACATACGTATATAAATTTATATATATTTAACAAAGGCATGCATACAAACATTAGCACAGGCAAATGTTCATGTGTTATATGTGATAATACATGAACGTGTGTAGTCACATACAGCCAGCCGTTGTAAATAAGTTATATAAATGATCAAAAATGTGAAAAACAAGAGATTTGCCTGCAAAATAATTAATAACTACGATTAACCCAATTTGTTTTTATTCAACACGTGTGCAATAACGATAAATTTCACACAAAAAAGTTCAGTCTTACACACGAATTCTCTTACTTACCAGGCATTGATAAAGATAAATTGAGAATCAGAGCTATAGCAAGGAGAAACTTAGGCGTAAAATCAAATAATCATTTGAATGATCCGCAATGAACAATTTATTGCTAACATATCTGTAGACAGAAAACTGACCAAGTCATCTACTGGGCAACAAACATCAACACCAACTGATTATACCCACCAAAATGAGTAGTGTAGTGTATTGAAATAGTGTTCACATCTGATAATGATAATATGAATTATCTGAGCGTAAGAAATACAATTTAATTAAATACTTATATATATAATCCGTGCGTAAGCACATGGACAAAAACTCACATAGGCACATACATGTGTATATATAAGATAATAAATTTTTTTTAATAAAACATTTCGTAAACCACAATAATATATAATTTAAAAACCAAATATTTATAATATTTTAATCTTTTGCTAGTCGGCCTTAGCACTTTATAGATTCACACATACATTCATATGCATACATATATACGAGTATAAACGAGTATATTTAAATTGTTGGTCATAAAAAGATAAATGATTGTATATACGAGAACTTAGGTCATAAACCTATATCAACACAACAAAAGTGTCATTTGATGTTTATGGTATGCATTACAAAAACAAACAGTATCTGACACCCGCTCATTCACTTGTGCAAATATTTTATAACGAGCCAAGAGTGTGTTTCATTATACGAGTAAAAAGGATAAGATGTTATTTGTGGTCAAGTATATATGAACATTGGTTTCATATATAAACTGTCAGTGGGCCTTTTAAATTGCTCTAATGTGCACCATGGGACATATTCGAACTTAAAATGAAATAAAAATCTAAATGTCCGGTTTCGTGGTGGACTAGAAAAATTTGCTGAGCTTTAAAAGTCTCTGTTATTTATTTAAGATAACTAAGTATATGGGACAATAGTGCAAGGTAGCCAATTTTTCTTTAAAAAGAAAATGTCATACAATAAAATGAATATCTATCACAATATCTTTTCGATTTCAGAACACAAATCTCAATAACCCTTTAATTTATTTTGTTATTATTTATCTTATTATATTTTCACTTATTGCTCTAGTGTGTGAAACTCAAAAAAAAGTTCATCTTGACGCTCGCCCTGTGTACACTGTAAGTTTTTCCAGTAACAAAAAAAAAAAATTAATATTTTTAAACTCTTTCTTTTAACTCGATCAATCTGTCGTGGGGCACCCCCATTCCCCCTTATACAATTGATCTGAAACTTGGCCCATAGTCTTTTTGTGACTACAGATTAATTTTGGGGTAGTTATGCACATTCACGCATAGTTACGCACGGTCACGGAGTGATCTAAATGTCATTTCCCCTCATCCGATGGATCTGAAACTTTGTCCATAGACTTGTTATGGCCAAAGATTAATTTTAAGATAGTCACACACAGTCACGCACATTCACGGAGATATTCAAAACACATATGCATAAGGAAAGAAAGAGTTTTAATAAAAACTTTGTTTTTATGGGTCAGATTATTTTAGTTTTATATTTTATTTCAATTAATATTTATTATTATGAAATTTATATGAAATTAGTTTTAACGTACGTCCACCTAACTTATCCAAATTCATGCTTCATTTTCCGATTCTTCATGATATACGTTGTCATGTGTATTTAATGTGTATTTACGTATTTACTTAAAAAATTGTGCTCTTAGGTCTTGCGTTTACAAAAGCTGAAGGAGCAGTAATTTGATTTGATTTTTAAAAATTAGAGCAACGCACAGCCGAACGTTCACGACCTAAAGCTACACGATGGTGTTTCTATTATACATGTGACAACTTCTCGCAAGCAGCATTTTGTTGTGCACCATGCGCGGTGGAGTATTGAAAATGTGCCCAACACTGATCTATATAAGGTAACGTGGTCGGTTGCCGACACTGGTCGGTTTTCGGCACCGCTTTTTTTGTGACAGATGATTAAATATCATCAGGGATGTAAATGTAATTAATTTCAGTATTGTTCTTTGAAAATTTTTCGATATTTCTAGTCATGTCACCACCCAGAACAATCGTCTTATCAAAAAAAATTTGCTTGTGATGCCATGATTAAAGCAATTAAATGATGTTTAGTGCACACAGAAAAATATTCGCCAACCGAATTGTTCTAAAGTGGAATAACTATATTTTCGATTGTGTCAACAGAAATTTAATAGCATATGCAAATTTTCTATTATGAAAAAATATTTACTGTTAAGAGAATAAAATTGTAATCATAGTTAACCCGAAATGCGGTTATTTGCATTATCGCAATTCGGTTGGCAATAAATTCGGTAGCCACAATGAATCTGTTTTCTGTGTGTGGAAAAGCTGCCAATAAAATTGACTGGTGCAGCGTGCTCGATTTCGCTAAGCACTCTTCAAGACTACTTGAAGAAGGTGAAATCAGCGTTCGCTGACCATGAAGCCATAGATAATGTTCTTTTGTTGGATTTCGTGCGTGAATCTGGTAAACGCGTGCCATCGAGTCAGGTTAATTGATGTTCCTTCATTTTTTTCACGTAACAATAGATAGCTGATTTTTTTATTTTATGTCTTTTCGATGAGTCAGGAGAAAGACTTGGTCACGTTCATCATGAAATGTTGCGATCACTTCTACAGCCTCAGCATTAATTAGTGGCATAAGTTGGCTTATCAGTTTGCTAATATGCGCAATAGCATTTTCGCATGCAAACATTGTGATTCTGATGACGATTAATGTGAAAAGTGTCATCAATTGTCATTAAAATAAATAAATTTCCTTCTTTTTCTTTTAATACTGGTGGTTTTCATTATTATTCTTCCATTTTTAGTGGATTTGCTTTGGGTACCGATAACATTTAACATTTTTGTAAATGGCAAAAAAAAAAAAAAAAAACATTTCATTAAACTGATAGCAAACATTTTTCGATGGACATATTAGACTCAATTTCATTACCAGTTATTACCTAAGGCATCTTGCTTTCAATTGGAATGAAAATTTGTCCACATATTGTGCAATTGAACAGAAGTTATGAGCCAAAAGCAAAAGGGTACCGGCAACCGATCACTTTCCCTTACCTATATAAAATAAATTTGGGTTAGTTGCACCATTTATAACTCAAAAACGGTTCCACCGATTTTAAAGACGTTTGATTTGTTGCATTCATCTTCGCTCGAATAACATGTATTGTATGTTAAGGTAATATCTGCTTTATAGAGATTTAAATCAGCGCAGCACAAATTTTAACTGCAACGTTAATAGGGGATAAAGCTCATATTATTGTTGAGACTGGCTGAAATACATTTTCCAAAATACAGGTATTATTATCTGAAACAATAAGTGATTTTCCAGTGCAATCTTTCAACATATAAAGTCTTTCTAGAAAAGCTAATGAAATGTTCCAATGAGTTTTAGAATCTAATGTCAACATTAACTCTGTCAAATTTTCCTTAACATATTTACATGATGTTGCAATATTTATTGCATATATTTCAGAACTTAAAGTTCTGTTCTTCTAACTTGCATTCTCTGCTACTACTAGCATACCCGTCATAACGATCATCATCTTCGTTATCAGTTTCTTCTTCATTATCTGTGCCTTTTTTTACAGGGAAATAAATCTCGTTCATCAGAAATATTCTGCTGATATAGTAACTGCTAGTTGTATACCGTGTATACGGCATTGATCTTCATTCACAAGCTTATCCACTTTTTTTCCATCTTTATGTTTATTATAAACCAGCTCAATGCATTTATCTGGTGGCATAGAACCTGAATTATGACCCAAATCAAGGCTCCAAAAGCTTTGATTAGAATGGATACTTATATATAATATAATGCCGATTTCAAATCTGATGCTGAACTTATCTCCACTAATTACACTGTGGAACAAATTCTGGTTAGCAAAAGTTAACTCGATTCTGAGAGTGAGGGGTGAAAATAGAGGCTATATTAGAAGACCCGTATCGCGGTGTTTGTTTATGTTAGTTTGATTTTTTTTTTTAAACGACATTCGAACTTTGCAGTCAAATGCCGATTTTCAGCATATTGTTTATATTGTTTTTTGGCTATAAGTTGTCGACTAATTGATATTTTTTCAATCTGTAAATGTGATAGAGACATATGCAACAATTAAAATTTAAAAAAAAAAAAATGATTTAGAAAATTTTTGTGGTGCTTATGAAGCAAAATGTTGGAAAAATTATTTTTTTTTCATGCTTTTTGAAAATATTTTCGACAAAACTAAGTCTTTTTATACCCTATACCACTATGTGGTTTGGGTATAATGACTTTGTGCTGCTGTTTGTAACAACCAAAAATATTTGACCAACACCCATCTTTAATTATACCGATCGAATCAGAATCACTATCTGATTCGATTAAACGATGTCCGTCCGTCCGTCCGTCCGTCCGTCTGTGTGTCCATGTAAAGCTTGTAATCAAACTGCAGGTCGCAAATATGAATATATTTTGACGAAATTTGGTCTTTTATCTTTTACCGGCCATGGGATGAACGCTATTGAAATTGGTGAGAATCGGTCCATGTTCAGACCTAGCCCTCATACAAATGACCCCTATGAATTCAACATATATTGCCATAAGATCCAAATTATCATACAAATCTTAGTCAAATTGGGTTTCTATGTATATATTACATCCATTAATCAGTAGTCCAAAAATGATCCCTATTGGACAACTCTTAGTCATAGGCCCCGTATAGAGCTGCTTCCCGATCTTCACTTAAATCAATCAAAAACAAAAATATTGCACTGATTCTTCCCAAATTTTGTTTGTATATATTTTTGCAAAATACAAGAGACTCTACCAAATATGGTCAGGATCGGTCCATTTTTGGGCCTAGTCCCCATATAGATATATCATCCGATATGAACTTTTTCATATATGCAGCCGAAAAAATTTATAAAAATCCCACTCAAATTTGGTTTATGCTTATTTTCTATATCCAGTTAGTTGGGCCTTAGAGATAGGGTCTCTAAACGCATGGTATAGGGTATCGTATAGTCGGTCTAGACCGACTATAATTTTCTTACTTGTTATACCCTATACCACTATGTGGTTTGGGTATAATGACTTTGTGCTGCTGTTTGTAACAACCAAAAATATTTGACCTAGACCCATCTTTAATTATACCGATCGAATCAGAACCACTTGCTGAGTTGATTTAACAATGTCCGTCCGTCCGTCCGTCTGTGTGTCCATGTAAAGCTTGTAATCAAACTGCAGGTCGCAAATATGAATATATTTTGACGAAATTTGGTATATAAGCTTTTATCGGCCATGGGATGAACGCTATTGAAATAGGTGAGAATCAGTCCATGTTCAGACCTAGCCCCCATACAAATTACCCATATGAAATCGACATAAATTGCCATAAGATCCAAATTGTCATATAGATCTTCAAATTGGGTTTGTATGCGTTCATTATATCCACTAATGAGTATTCCAAAAATGATCCCTTTGACCCCATATAGAGCTGCTTCCCGATCTTCACTTAAATCTATTAAAAAACAAAAATATTGCACTGATTCTTCTCAAATTTTGTTTGTACATATTTTTGCAAAATACAAGAGACTTTACCAAACATAATCAGGATCGGTCCATTTTTGGACCTAGTCCCTTTATAGATATAGCATCCGATATGAACTTTTTCATATCTGCAGCCAAAAAAATTAATAAAAATCCCACTCAAATTTGGTTTTTGCTTATTTTCAATGTCCAGTTAGTTGGGCCTAAGAGATAGGGTTTCTAAACGCATGGTATAGGGTATCGTATAGTCGGTCTAGACCGACTATAATTTTCTTACTTGTTTTGCTTTCTGTTTGATCTATAATATACTTCTCAGTTTCTTTAATAAATTTCATTTGTAAAGAAAACAATCGTAATACAAAACTTGCGTTTTCCAGCTTAATATTAATTTACTTCTCATTTTTTATATAACAATTTTATTCAGTGTTAGTTTTGATGAAACATTGAAAAAGAAATTAGGAAAATATGGAAAAAAAAATATATTTTTGAAATGTTAGTTATGAAATAAATTAAATTAAATAAATTAAATTATTGATTTGGCCAGTTACCGTTTAGCGGGCGGCTGTGGATCAACGTCACTGCTCTATCTAGTATCTTGGTCATCGTCATCATCATCAGATAGGTCGATAATTTCGTCCAACAGATATTCTGGAATTTCATTTCTGTCTTCCCCTCCTTCCTCTTCTTCAAAGGTGTTTTTATACCACCAAGAAATTTCAGCGAGTATTGCATCTAGAGATTTCTTTCCTCTGTACCTGAAACGAAAATAGTTTTCAATCTTTAACACGTTTAAATTGTGCACTCTGACATATATAATAGAAAAATCTAGGAATTGAGAATATGCACACTCTATAGTTACCTTATTTCAAATGGAGGCGCAGTTTGGTGATAACGTTCTCCTTGCTCATCAGATTCAGTTGGCAACTGTTGAACGAGTTGATCAAGATGCTGATGCAAGAAATGAACTTTGTACGACATGCTAACCCCAATTTCATCGAAAGCTGCCAACATGTTTGCAACAGATTGCCTGTAGTTGTCTTTGCATTCTTTACCCAAAAGTCCTTTAATGATTGCTTTCAATGCGAGCCATGCATTTAATTCTCGCTCTGTCAGAACTTGGTCAAAATCTTGATGACTCATTAGTTTCCGTATGTCGGGACCATTAACAACCCTTCCTGAATTTTGGCGTTACTTAGTCTTGGGAAATTATCTTTTAAGCGGTTGAATACTGCTGGTCTTTTTGCGATATATTTCAAAAAAATTTTAACAATGCCAAGTTTAATGTGGAACAACGGCAACAAAATTTTCATTTCAGGAACTAGGCTTTCATGTAGCCTATTGTCTTTAGGCCATTTCCGTCCAATGCGACTATTCGAGTTATGCTGTTTGTACTGGTTTCTTCTTTTAATACCTTCTCCGTATAGTGAATCCCAATCGCACAAAAAACACGTATATTTTGGACGGCCAGATGTAGTTAAGTCTGTAATCAATGAAAATATTTTGAGGTCGCAGCAAATGCGCCACTATTACTACTGACTACTTCCAGAATGTGTTTCAAATTATCGAAATTTTCACTAGTGTCAGTGCTATACGCAATCGAAACAGAAGGCATTCTATTTGTATTGTGCAAAAGCACAACTTTTAAGCTGATTAGTGAACTATCGATGAATAAACGCCAATCATATTTTTTATAGGTCCATTAACATTTCAATATCGTTGCAATAAGCGAAATTATTTGCATCATTCACATTGAAGAACTTTTCTAACTCTTTTTGGCGTTTTCGATATGCTGTTACTTTGGTACCTTTCGCCAGCAAATTATTTCCTTTCAAAAATGAAGCCAGCAGTTCTGATTTTTTCTGAGTCAAGCACAAATTTGCAACAATTCCATCCAATTGGTTGTGTGTGACTAGGATTGGGTCCTTTGATGTTTCATAGGATGTACCTTCACCAGGGTCGTATTCTGAGAAGGAATCCATAGATGTAGCAGCGGCAGTTGTAGTACTGATATCTGTTTGAAGATCAATACTTCGGTATGTTGGTACTGGAACGAATTCTGAGTACGGTAATGGTAATTGGACACTTGGCACTGCTACATAACTTTTATTCTTTGCTTTCATTCTATTCAAAGTTTTATGGTAGTTGGTACATCCATAGCAATTTTCTTCTTGATGCGGGCTGTTGTCTAACCACATCATTGGTATACCAAAAGGCATAGCCTTCTTCTTTTCACTTTTCCATTGCAAAAGAGTTGAATAACAATTAAAGCAAACTTTTTTAGGGGCATAGTTTACGTTAGTAATAAACTCTTGCGAGAAATATTTGTTATAGGCTTCCAAAAAAAAAAAAAAAATCACTCGCATTGCCACATTTTTCATCGCTTGCTATGAAACGTCCACAAACATTTCAAAAATGGTCCATTTTACATTTTGGTTCCGACATTTTTAATACAATATATATTATACAATGTTTTTTTTTGTTATTTTTATAAAACCGATGCACTTAACATAAATCACACACAAAATGAAATAAGTTCCAAAAAAATTAATAGCGAATTTTATTACACCGAGCGAAAATTAAAAGACATCAGCTTCGGCTGAGTTTCGAGTCTTAACTGAATCTTCATTTTTGAAATTAGTTCGCTTGTACGAAATAAAAAAAAAATCACTATCTGTGCTACTTAATTTTTAAATTCATTTGATTTGCCAGGTCTTGAAAGTTGGACAACAATAATTTTGCTTCGAAACCTAAATGCACCAAAATTGTTCAAGGGTTAGTTATCAAGAAAATATTGTGCAGCATTATTGAATCAACAACTGTCAATGGAAAATTTCAAGCAGAGCATTTTATATTGCCAAAAATCATGGTGATTATAGCAAATTCTGCATTTGCATTTAAATTTTTACAACTCTTATTTCGCCTGGCATATGCAAAGCCAATCAACAAATCTCAATGCCAGCCAATACAAGTTTTGCCCTTTGCTGATTAATGAGCAATTGGTTGTAGCCTGTTTCAGTGTTGGCAAATACAACGACCTGTTTGTATGCACCGAAAATAGAGAAACCAAAAAAGAATAAAATATGTGCCCTCAAGCTGTTTTCATTGTTATTTGAGCTATTAGGAGAATTTAGAAATTTTTTCTTTTGTGAAGAAATAAAGGTCCGCATGGTGGTTTAATGTCCATAAATAGTAAGCTTATAGAAAAGAGCTTCCAACACATCCGGTAGAAAAGCAGCCCGGTTAGGTGAGTGCTCGGACTATTATCAAAAATTTATAACCAATGAAAGCTTGAAAACACACAGTGTCCAACAATAAAAAAAATAAAAAATACCCCTGCTGCATAATGGACGATGCACAGTGGCGCCTGTAGGACGAGTGATGTTGCAGAAATCAAAAATTGCATATGCCCCTAAAAAATATTGAATGAATCTATTTTACAGGAAATTGTCCAAATATTTCAAATATGCTACTCTTATTACAATCAGATTTTTGGTTCAAAAGATATAGTCCTTAAAATTTGACTGATTTACAGTGTTTAAAACCCAGACCATTTTTGGGTAATTTGTTCCGCTTTCAGACACAGTATCTCGAAAAGTAGATAACAGATCGTCATTGTTGTTCATTTTATTGATAGTCGTATGTATAAAAACAAGTAAGAAAATTATAGTCGGTCTAGACCGACTATACGATACCCTATACCATGCGTTTAGAGACCCTATCTCTTAGGCCCAACTAACTGGACATAGAAAATAAGCAAAAACTAAATTTGAGTGGGATTTTTATTAATTTTTTTGGCTGCAGATATGAAAAAGTTCATATCGGATGCTATATCGATATAGGGACTTGGTCCAAAAATGGACCGATCCTGATCATGTTTGGTAAAGTCTCTTGTATTTTGCAAAAATATATACAAACAAAATTTGAGAAGAATCAGTGCAATGTTTTTGTTTTTAATAGATTTAAGTGAAGATCGGGAAGCAGCTCTATATGGGGTCAAAGGGATCATTTTTGGACTACTCATTAATGGATGTAATGAACGCATACAAACCCAATTTGAGTAAGATCTATATGACAATTTGGATCTTATGGCAATTTATGTCGATTTCATATGGGTAATTTGTATGGGGGCTAGGTCTGAACATGGACCGATTCTCACCAGTTTCAATAGCGTTCATCCCATGGCCGATAAAAGCTTATGTACCAAATTTCATCAAAACACATTCATATGTGCAGTTTGATTACAAGCTTTACACACAGACGGACGGACGGACGGACGGACGGACGGACGGATATTGTTAAATCAACTCAGAAAGTGATTCTGATTCGATCGGTATAATTAAAGATGGGTCTAGGTCAAATATTTTTGGTTGTTACAAACAGCAGCACAAAGTCAATATACCCAAACCACATAGTGGTATAGGGTATAAAAAGAATAAGAATAAATTGTACTGTTTGCTTAGTCTTTGTCCAGGTGAATCGATATTTACCAGCAATCCATTTTTTCAAAACTTAACAATTCTGATGGAAAAGAAAAAAAATATAAATTTCTATATTTGCCATATTTACAGAATAAGTTTTTTGATTATTCCTTTACCAAATGCAAAAATTTTCTGCTGCCCTTCCCTTTTTTTGCTAGAGGTAAAATTTTGAAAAAAGACATGGTTCCAGAAATGGTTTGCATGCATTATTGCGAAATTTATGATATAGAACCGTGAAAACCCATAGTTGTTGTTATTGTTTCGTTCATTATTGTTAAGATATATGATTTTTGTTTTTCATTTTGTAATGCTTACCTTAGGTCCTCTGTCAAAATCTGCTCCCTAAATTCAGATGCATATACAATTTATGACATATAACCGTGAAAACCCATTCTTGTTATTACTCCCCAAGTACGGATCCGTAAACTCAAACGATGGAAACACTTCGAGAAGATTTTTTGAAATTGATGAGGCTGTAACCCGGATCACTGGAACAAACCATCAAATCGTTGAGAGATTGTGAACGATCTTGAATATTTGAAAAGTTTTTTCTGAAAAATATGAAGAATATGCTTCGAAAACTGCATCACATTTAGCAGAATTATATCCACAGAAAAAGTTGGCCCCGACAATTGATAAAATATTGTAGCATGGCAAAGATATAACTGAATACCAGACTTTGCCATTTTTAGAGCTTTGTGAAGAAGCAGAGGAGTCCCTAAACAAATATTATAAAAAATATAGATTGCTGAACACTTTCAAATCATCAAGGGTGAGACATGTTAGCAGCATCTTCCGAACCACGTATTTCATCACTGCGGCATGTAAAGTCATCAAACGAGTTAGAAAATAATTATAGTTCAGAAATTATTAGTTGTTAGATATACCTTCTTTTACGGATTATGAGCAATATTTTACAAAAAAATTTAAAAATAAATTTAAAAAAAAAACCTTTTTTTTATCTTTTCTGGAATAATTTTAAATTATAAAAGCATTTAAAAAGAAACACAAAAAATCAAAAATTGTAAAAAATATTTTATTTTACTTCGCATAAAATTTATCTTTCTACAAATTTCATGTTTGCTAACCCATAAGCAGGCACCTAAAAGGCGCATAAACCTTTCCAAACACTCATTTGATAGGTTGATCAATTATCTATTAAATTCCTTTAAATTTTTTGAATATCTTATATGGTTCAAAAGTTATGATTTTTGCAACGAAAAAACTTAAATGGCACCACTATGCGACCGAACGCATAATTTCAGATTTTTCGCTGTTCTCGTATCAAAATTTTTAAATTGCTATTGTTCGACGAAATATCGAATATAGGTTTAGAATCGAAAGTAGACGAAATTTCCAAATAAAAGTACTGGTATGGTAAACAACATACAAACGTGGGAACAGAAGCAAATTATTTGATAGAATTGGAGTGTTTGCAAAGACGACTCCTTTCTTTCATAAGCCAACACAATGTGTGCACATATTTTTCGCCTAATTTGGCATCCTCTTACTATAGTAAGAAATCTTTTTAGTGGTACAAGAACAATAACGTGCTTCTGAACCTATGCACACTGCGGTAAATCACAAAACTAGCTGGACATAATTAAAAAAAAAATGTCTGGCAACGTTCCTTCTGATCATTTGATGAGCTTCTCAATACAAAGGTAACTGTAATTCATGTTTTGTTTTTTTGTTTTAATCTCTGATTAGGAAAATTAAGCCTTAAAGTCAGTTGTTGTCAACAAGTGAATTCAGATTTCAAAGAGAAGAGTATTTTTTGTGTGACTTTGGTTTATGATTAAAAAGGCTACGGAGATTTTAATGTCATAATTTTTTTTTATTATTATTATTATTATTATTATTTCAAGAAAATATATTACAATTTTCATTTAATTATTTGCATTGTAAGTATTAAAAAAAAACTTTTTTTGTGAGAAGTTCAGAAAGTGCAAAAAATAAAATATTTACTTTTTTCAAGTAGAGTTAAAGCTGTTTATTCCGAATAGTTCCGGTGTAAAACTTTATTTGTGTTTATCTTTGAAATGTTGACCTTAAGGTAAATCAAAAACATCTTGCGTATTTTTGCGACCGACATACATTTTTTTTACTCTTCCAGTATGACCTCCACTCTTTCGCAAAAGGACGTCTTATTGACATTAATAATGGTTAGATATGGTCTTCAAGATATACCAGAAGACGTGAAAATAAATCTTAATGCAAATATAAATATAATTTGTTTTAAACTAGCCGAAAAATGGATAAAAAGAGGAAGACATCGTGACTGTTTCTTAACATCAAATTCAGTTTGGCTTGATGCACTGTATGTATTGCCTGAAAGTGTACAACCGAAAAGTTGTGAAAAAACTAGAAGAAAACCAAAAAATTTTGATGACTGTAGTGAAAAATCGAAAAAAAGAAAGATACAAGGACTTTTAGATTCAACGGACCATCGAGAAATTATTAAAGCTAGTGAGCAAGTGTTTCGCAAAATGGGAAAGCGAGATTCAGCCAAGCTTGTGAAAGATCTGTCGGAAGCTTCATCCAGTAAAGGTACGAAAGTGAAAAAAATTTGTAAGAGATTAAGCTCTGAGCCTGTGCCTTTATGGAGCCTTTCTCCCGATGAAGCCTTATCTTTAATGGTTGATGCTAATTTGTCAAAACATCAATAAGATGTTATTCGGCTAAAAGTCAACGCAAAATGCAAAAATCTTTTTCCCTCCTACACTAGTATTCAAAAAGCTACACAAAAATGTTATCCAGCTGAAACAGAAATCACGGAGATGCATGCAAAAAGTTCACTCCAGTCATTGGTGAATCATACTATTGAAAGGCTTTGTTTGGCTCAAAAAGAGGTTTTACTCGGTATTGATGATCTGAAAAGTGATGAAAATCGTCTTAATATTTTGATATGGGGCTCAGCAAAAGCAGTATAAACAGAAGTTTTCTTTGGAGGAGAGGGCCAAACAGATGAATGTTTATTTAGTATTTCAATGGTTCCTATTCAAATGAATTTTAGTTCTACACAAAGAAAAATAATTGTATGGCAAAATCCTGCTTCTTCATCTACAATATACTGCCGTCCAATCAAGTTTGTTTTTACCAAAGAGTCTACTGAGTTAATTTCTCAAGAAGTTAATTTAGTACAGCAATAAATTAGAGATTTGTATCCAACTCTTATCACAAATGGCGAACAAAGTTTTCTTGTTGAGTCTACTTTTATACTTACTATGATAGACGGTAAAATTTGTACTGCACTATCATCTGTAACTTCTTCTTCTCAAACGTGTTTCATATGTGGAGCGAAACCGAGTGAACTAAATAAACCTTCTGTGATTTTAAAAAAAATTGTCGGTGAACGATTTTTAACCTTTAACCTCCGCTACATTCATGGATCCGTTTTATGGAGTATGTATTACACATAGCAGATAAACTTCCTATAATAACCTGGCAATCTAGAGGAACGGAAATGAAAGCAAAAGTGGCTGAAGAAAAAAAAATATTCAACAGAGATTTCGATATGAGATGGGGTTGCTTGTAGACATGCCAACACAACAAGGAGGTAATACGAATGACGGTAATACTGCTAGACGGTTCTTTAGAGCAGCAGAAAAGAGTTCAGAAATCACTGGTGTCAATAAAGAATTAATTGAACGGTTTCGTACTATTTTGGTTACTTTAGGTAGTGGTTACCCTATTGTTGAAGATGCTTTTGAAAGTTTTATTGTTATCACACGAGAATTATACTTAAAGGAATACCCATGGTACATTATGCCAGTTAGCGTCCATAAAATCCTTTTTCATGGAAAAGCCATAATAAGGTCTTGCATTCTTCCTATAGGACAGCTGTCAGAAGAAGCTCAAGAAGCAAGAAATAAGGACATGAGGAAATTTAGAGACTTGTTTACGAGAAAAACATCGAGAAAAGACACAAATACAGATCTTTTCAATCGACTCTTAATTTCTTCAGATCTTTTATCGCAAGTTTGCGTCACACTCCCCTTCGAGTTCGAGGTTTGATAACAAAAGAAGTTCTTTCATTATTATCTGTTGATGCTTTTGAGGAGGAAGAATATGTTAACAATGCATATGAAAATTAATAAATTAAAATCTTTATGTATATTTATGTGTTACTATCTGTATTATTAATGTAACAAAGCAAAAATAAGTAAAGAAAACAATTATTACCAAATATTTATTAAAAATATTAAAATTATTTTAGTATTAAAAATGATTACCTACGACTCCTTACGTAAAAACTCACTTCATAATTTTAATAATCATGAATCTTAGTTATATTCAACCTAAATACTAGTAAAGATTGCAACAAATAATCTCATAGGAAGTTTTAAAGAAACAAATTCTTTATTTTCAAAAAAAAAATTTTTTTTTACATTGGATCGTTTTAGTTTTTGCCTCATTTTATTGAAAAAATCTTCTTAAAAAAATTTTTTTTTATATAATCATTTCTATATGTATTTGAATTCATTTTTTTTATATAATTCATAAGTGAAAAGTGAACCCAACGCGATTTATTAATTTTGTCCAGTTAGATTTGCGATCTACCACACTGTGCTATGGTACAAACAGTGTGGTGCTTACGCCAGTGGAAAAATATTGGACTCCTGTGAAGATGGAGTTAAAAATCAAAAAAAAAAAAAAAAGATGTCCCAAAATATCGAAAATTTTAAACAGAGATGAACGAAGTTTTCCGAAAAAGTGGCAGAAACCATTATAAAGTCCCCATTTGAAAGGTTTCCAGAAAAGGTCCTTAAATTCATAAGTAGTGATTAGAACTATAAAAATTTCCATTTTTTTTGTTAAGATCTAATATAATTTCCATTACATTAAAAAATCAAAACACTAGATTCAATCGTTTCCTTTTTATTAAGTTATATATACTCGTATATTAAGATTTCTTCGATCTCACCCCTTAACTTGTTAAATTTAGATTTGTTTTATGTTATGATATCTATAATAAAACATTCCAGTTTTTGCTTCGCTAAATTTCATTTTGTTTCAATTTATTTTCTATCGTAAAATTTTTGTTTATATTTTATTTGTTTAGTATAAATAAAATAAATAATTGTGATTTCAATCTGTGTGTTTTCACAAACAACAAATTCATGATGTCCTCCTGACCCATAGTTTTTGATATGGAAATTATATGCTAAAAAAAAAAACAAATAAAACAAAACAGCAAATGGAAAAATGTTCAAACTCTCAACCACAATATGTCAAGTCATAATGATTTATGCTCTCAATATAAATCATTTCAAATATGACTTTAAATGCCGATGTTCAGTAAAGTTAACTGTAGATATGTTATGCTTATATGTATGTTGTAAGTATAAAAAGAACATATGTTTCTGGTATGAAATTGGCTAAGAAAAGCTATGATACTAGTAACATAAGCTGTAGTGGAGGCACATCAAGGGCACATTTGTGGCCAAGATAAAAATAAAGATTTTGGTGAAATAACAAGTCTTTATAAATTTATAATTTGTTACTAAATTATACAATTTTTAAAATGAGTTTGGTTAGTATACATAAAAATTGAATTGAAAATCAATTTTCATAAATTGTTATTTTTACGTAGAGCAAGAGAAATATTCTAATTACATTATTTTATGAAATATAAACATTGGAAGTAGAAATAAAGAAAAAATCTAAAAATTTTAAATAGTGATTGGTGTATTTGTTAGTGCTGTGTATTCTGAGATTAGCACGAAATTAAAGCTGTATGGTATGGAACACTGATTCCAATCCACACTGCTCTTAGCCCTGACTTTAGGTGAGTGCATTAAAGCGCATGACAAAAAGTGTAAGTACAAATGTATGTTAGGTAAAAGCAGGCTCAAGACTCACCGCTGCCCTAAGTAGATTTATTTCTTGGAGAAACAATATAATCAATTATAAAATAACAATTATTGCAATCTGTACAATATGATATGATTCCAATATTTAAAATGATCCTTTGGGATGGACATAGGCTATACATTTTTTTGATATTTTTAGTGGGCGTGGCTATACATTTTTTTTGATATTTTTAGTGGGCATGGCACAGTGCTTTGACCCATAGACATAAATAAAAAAAAAGAACATTTTCTCAAAATGTGATGAAAGATCGATAGATAACAATACAACTCAAATAAATTTTAATGAACTGGTTTCATTTGACTCTCCTAGACTGCACTAGAGGGCGCTAAAGTCAGTGAAATTTAAGCAAAAATGAATGAATTAAAAACTGAATTTTATTGCTTCAAGAAAATAATTCCCAAAAATTAATTTTTTTAAGAAAGAGCATGAAATTTCCATTTTTGTGTTACTCAATATGTTCTGAACTCGGAAAAAATATCATTTGTATTGTTTTTGTTAACTAGAATTATTTTTAATCCCTCGAAAAAAAAAATTTTTCTAAAAAATTTCAAAAATTACAAAAGTTTGATGGAACTTTAAAAAAAATCCGAAAAAATCCAACATTTTTTTATTTTGTTTTTATTCAGTTTATAGTGTTGTTAAAAGGTCCAAAAAAAATTAGAGCCTATTTTTTGCCACAACTTAAAAAAAAAAGAGTTTTATATAAGTTATAAATTCACTTTTTTACTTAAAATGTTATTGATTATAGAGTGGCAATGTTAAGGTAAAAAAAACAACCTATGTATATGAAATGACATAAAAATTAAGTTTAAGCTGTAGCTTGCTGAAGGTTCCTCTGAAGTGATTCTATTTATAGAACATAAGAACAGAACGTATATTTGTTATTGTTCTCTTTTTAAATTTTGGCTAATATCAATATAAAATGGTACAGCTAGACGAAAAGTTAAAATGAGAACAATAACAAACATTTATAATATAATATAAAAAAAATTGTGTATTTAATCTGTGATCATGACAGTTGCTTTAAAAAACGCTGATGTTATTGATTGTTGGTTAACAGCGTCATCGAAAAATAAAATATCGCCGACATTTAAATATGTTACACAAAAAATAGGCACTTCAAATTTTAACAAGAAAAAATTAATGAATAGAGATTCGTTTTTTAATAGTGAAATGAAAAAGTTTTGGAAAAAAAGTAAATACAATAGAAACTTTTTTGAAAATAAGCATTCTAAATGGTTAAGTTACATATTTTTTGACGTGGATGATGTAAGTTTCATTGTACTTTTACATTAAAATAAAAATATTAACTTTACAAAATAAAAATATTAAGCTGCCCAAAATCGTAGGTGCCGGGAACTTTACAGCAAACGAAATAGATGTAGACATATCAATGGATTCAGTATCTGCAGGAATTGACATAGAAATTGCAGCCACAGGAACCACAAAAAAGCGCGGCAGACCAACCAAAATATTTGATCACACTACAACGAAAACTAAAACATTGCTACCACCTATAAGACTAACTGAAATTTCAGCTGAAGTGGATTTAAAAACTTTAATGCGTAGAACAGCAGAAAGTAGTTGTGAACTTTGTGATGTGCAAGATAAAGCATGTAAGCTTTCCTTGATTTGCAAGTGGGGTATGGATGGTAGCTATGGCCAAAGCCGTTATAAGCAAGCATTTGAAAATGAAAGTCACACAGATGAATTCTTGTTATACCCTATACCACTATGTGGTTTGGGTATAATGACTTTGTGCTGTTGTTTGTAACAACCAAAAATATTTGACCTAGACCCATCTTTAATTATACCGATCGAATCAGAATCACTTTCTGAGTTGATTTAACAATGTCCGTCCGTCCGTCCGTCCGTCCGTCCGTCTGTGTGTCCATGTAAAGCTTGTAATCAAACTGCAGGTCGCAAATATGAATATATTTTGATGAAATTTGGTAAATAAGCTTCTATCGGCCATGGGATGAACGCTATTGAAACTGGTGAGAATCGGTCCATGTTCAGACCTAGCCCCCATACAAATTACCCATATGAAATCGACATAAATTGCCATAAGATCAAAATTGTCATATAGATCTTACTAAAATTGGGTTTGTATGCGTTCATTACATCCACTAATGAGTAGTCCAAAAATGATCCCTTTGACCTCATATAGAGCTGCTTCCCGATCTTCACTTAAATCTATTAAAAAACAAAAATATTGCATTGATTTTTCTCAAATTTTGTTTGTATATATTTTTGCAAAATACAAGAGACTTTACCAAACATGATCAGGATCGGTCCATTTTTGGACCTAGTCCCTTTATAGATATAGCATCCGATATGAACTTTTTCATATCTGAAGCCAAAAAAAATTAATAAAAATCCCACTCAAATTTGGTTTTTGCTTATTTTCAATGTCCAGTTAGTTGGGCCTAAGAGATAGGGTTTCTAAACGCATGGTATAGGGTATCGTATAGTCGGTCTAGACCGACTATAATTTTCTTACTTGTTTTTTATTGCATTTGTGCCACTAAGGTAACTAACCATGTGTTTAATTAGTAAATTTGTATAATTTTTAACATTAATTTTTCCGTTAAAGACTGGTAAACTTAATATCAAAGGAAGATTTATGGGTTAATAAGACTCCAGGTTCTACGTTATTCTGTAGGGCTATTAAATTTATTTCACAAAAGGAGAATCCTGTCCTTGTTCGGAAGATTTACCGTGAGATTGGGGAAAGTATTGGAAATTTAGAGTGTGATGTTTTAGAAAGGAAAGGTGCAATTGTGGAAGTAACATACGACATGCATTGTACAATGATTGACGTTGCGTGGCAAATGTTTTAACTGACACAAATGCGGTAAGTAGGTGTTTTATTTGCAATGCAAGCCCTACTAAAATGAATAATTTAAATTTATCAAAAATTCCAACTGCCGATAACTACAAATTTGTGCTTTCAACCCTTCACTGCTGGATAAAATTTTTTGAGTGTTTGACACGTATTGCTTACCGGCTATCTTTTAAGCTTTGGCGAGTCGGCAAAGAAAATAGAGATGTGTTTATCGAAAATAAAACAAAAATTCAACATGAATTCAAAAGAAGAACAGAAGAACACTGCCTGAAGATTTTTTTCCGACAGTGACGTTGCGGCCGAAATTACAGGCATTGATAAGGGACTTATTGATAACTTTGGAATTATACTAAGGGTGTTATCTTGTGGATCGCCAGTAAATGTAAACAGCTTTCAGGACCTGTTAAGAGTCAGTCGAAATACGTATTTAATACATTTATTTTTATTTATTTATTTATTTATTTATTTAAATTTGGTATCTTGTTCAACAAGACATGAAATCTTCAAAACAGAACAGGTTTAAATATGTTAGTTGGAGTTTGATTTACAATACAACTTAACATTACTGTGACAATATTAAATATTAATAATAAAAAACAAAATATTGATTTATATACAAATAATAGACACTTATAAGTGGCATATAGAATTTAAAAAACAAATAAAAAGTATACAGTAAAAATTTTCAATATATATTTGTTAACAGCAAGTTAGTATATGTGCATTGTAAAAAAACAAAAATTTTCTAAATGTATTGTTGTAAAATTTTCTTTTTGAAAATTGAGCCGTTGCTGATTCCTTTAATTGTAGAAGGTAAACCATTCCAAAGACGTGCTGCATGTATGAAAAACTGCCATTCAGATACCAACGTATGGTGCCGAAATTGAATTAAATTGTTATTTCTCCGAAGCCTACTAAAACGCAATCGGTTATAAAGATATTCTGGTCTCTGGTTACTAATTATTTTGTGTAAAAAAGTAAGACATCTTATTTTTAATAAGCCATCAAAATTGACACCGAAAATTTGCTTTGAATAAGATGAAATTTGATCGAACCTTCTGAGCCCGTAAACGTATCTTGCGATATTGTTAAACGTTATATTTAGCCTGGACTTACTTTTAGTATCGCAACTTGCACATATTTCACATGCATATAGTAGTGTTGGTATTAAGTATGTCTTTACAAGTAGCAAGCGTATATTAATTGGTGTGCAATATTGGGTAGGCCAAAGTGTTCGTAACATCGAATACGTTTTACCACAGGCAGCAGCGACATGGTCTGACCAAGTCAATGTTTTATTAAAGATAACACCCAAATTTTTGCTCGTTCAACGATTTCGATTTGTTGATCATTTATATATATGTTTAGATTGTCTGAGATTCTTGTCAATCTGTTACGCACCAAAATACACTTTGTTTTTTGTGGATTGAGACTCAGTCCATTTGCAGCTGCCCAACGAGAAACACGTTCTAAGTCATCATTAAAATTTCTACTGCAATCTTCAATTTTTTCTTTCTTGCTGCTAATATATAGCTGTACGTCATCAGCATACATTCTTATATTGCAGTGAATTAACTGTTTAGGTAGATCAGAAGCATAAATTGAGAAAAGGAGGGGACCAAGAATAGAACCCTGTGGTACACCTCTTACCACAGGAAGGAACGTCGATGCAATTTTATTAGTTTCTATGCATTGCGAACGATTTACTAGGTAAGACTTCATAAGTGTAACAGAAGTTGGTGAAAAGTGCATCATATTCTTAAGCTTTTGTAGCAAAACTGTGTGATCTACCGTATCGAAAGCTTTTGAATGGTCTAACAGCACTAATATTACCACGCGGCCATTATCAATATCTCTCCTTATATCTTCTGTTACATCAGCTAAAGCTGTAATACAGCTGAGTTTGGCACGAAACCCAGATTGACGGTCGGTAAGCAGGTTATTATCATTTATGAAGGACGTTATTTGACAATGAAGGAGCCGTTCAAATGCCTTCGACAGATATGGTAATATAGCTATGGGCCGATATTCAGTTGCCGATTTTGGTACAGGTAAGATCTTAGCTTGTTTCCATCGTTGGGGAAAATCACTCACCGTAATTATTTTATTAAAAATGTGCGTGATATACGGCAAAATGAAGGGAAGCAGCATTTTTAGAAAAGTAGGGTGAATACCGTCAATTCCTATTGCATTAGACTTTATAGATTGACAGCTCTTAAGTACATCGATGGGGCTAACGCAGTCAAACGAAAAAAGGGTTTGTGGGACATAATTAGGGGTATAGTTGCCATAATATGAGTGATCAGCTTGAGGCATTGGAATATTAATAAAATTCTCGTTAATTTCATTAGGGTTTGATATGAAATTTTCTTCTAACCCTTCCTCTTTCCAACCCCAATTTATCTAATTGTTTTCCATGTTTTTTTTTGCATTAATTGATGTTGAAAACTTTTCAGCATAGTATGTGGCCTTAGCTTTCCTTATGCTTTTATTGACAATTTTTCTGGTTGTGCGATAAAATTCATGAAGTGCGTTTGTTTTAAACCGCTTCCATCGGAAAAAGGCTTTAACACGATTTTCTATAAGTTTTTTAATTTCCGCTGTAAACCATGGTGTTTGTCGCTTGCTTATTGTTTTTACTTTGATCGGAACAATAATATTATATAAGGCTGAGACATGGTGTTCCAAGAAGGCCAGCTGATCATCTACAGATAACATAAAGTATATCGAGTTCCAATCGATTTGGCAACACGCTTCCTCCAACTGAGTGAAATTTGTGTTTTTGAAGTCTCTGAATTCTATTGTTTTCTTAGGAAGTTCTAAAGGAATATCATAGGTTATAAAGATTAGGTCGTGTTTAGAAAAACCAGGTGCAGATAGTTGGTCATACATCAGTGTGTTTGCTTCATCAGAGACGAAGAATAAATCTAGTAATGAGTTGTTAACGGTAGTGAAATGTGTTGGTATATGCGTGTTCACGGGCGTAAGACCAAGAGATTTCATATTTTCGACCATACTACAGTTTTCCAGCAGGTTTGAATTATAGTCCCCAGTTAATATAATATTATCATAAAAAGGTATAAAATCTTCCGCCAACATTTTATAGAAATTCCCAAGATCTATATTACGATTTGGTCTATAAACACTACCAATAAGAATCTTGCCTCCAGCTGCATACAATTCTAAAAATAAATGTTCTACTTTATCATTTTCATTACTAATTTTGCGTTTAACTTTGCTAATTAATCCACTTCTGACATAAATGCCTACTCCTCCGTGGCATTGAACCACTGTCCATAAAATTCTAGTTCACGGATCTGATGTTATTGAGTTCTTCAATTTACCAATAGGTATGCATATAAATCAAAAACTTCTTTATTATAAATTTATTTTTATTCATCTTTTTACCCAGCATGTATATCGGAAGAAGCATTAGAAGCGAACCATAAAAACGTTAGAAGAGTGCGCTTATCTCATACCAGAAAAAATTCACAAGTAGATACAAACAGAGATTTGATGACCTATATGTTATTGCATTCAGATCCCGTATCATCATCAAAGAAAAGCATAAAAAAAATAATTTTGATTTGGCCGATTTTGAAAAATATAAACACAGGGAAAATGTTTTTTTGCAAGATGAAATATTTGATACCCTGCACTTAAAAGAACCAGCTTGTTAAAAAAAAATACTTATTTCAGATGAATAAAAAATATGTCAACATACGTTGTTATTAATGAAAAAAATGCAAAATAATTCTGAATTATTTTTCAGTTTATAACCACTTATTTTTGTATACATAACAGGTTGTATTGACAACTTTTTTTTTGCAAGAAAAAGACTTATTTCGACATAAGTTGTTTTATCTGCACACACTTTAAGTGTAATTTACAGAAAACCACAGATAAAGCGTTTTTACGATAAAGGATATATGACAACTAAACAAATCCTATCATTGATTGAAATACATATATGGAAATACAGTAATTCTTTAATGTTTATAACATGTTTTGTTTTAATGTTTATAACATTTTTTTAAGTTTTAGCTATGATTTATTATTCCAGGATATATGAGAGGTATACATATAATCCTTGCAAAAATTTTGTTAACAATTTGTATTTAGTCTTGTTATAGTTGTAGAAAATAATTTTCGATTTTTCATACATCTATGATAACCCTATTCTATTTTTACAACGTTTTTAAGAAAAAGGACATATGTCAGATTAGCGAGTCCTTGCTTGAATTAAAGGAAAGATTGTCGCAAATAGTAAAATCTTTGATTCTGTGACCAATTTTAAAAATATTTTGACAACATTAGTAGCTTTTTTTACACATATCCACATTAAGTATATATTGGAGAGAGCTATAATTACATATTTAAAATTCAGATAATATGGGAAGTATGAGAATCCTTGCATCGAATTTTTTGAAATTTCGCATTTTTACTTACTACCTCTATTTACAGTAGTGTACCAAATTTCATTAATCTACGATCACTCCTTCTATTTTTGTCCCAACGTTATATGGGGGCAAAGCACTGTGCGTGGAACCTTCCATATAAAGTGAACTTGCAAATTTGCGTGATGTTACATATTACTTATTTTAGTAGCCATGCCGAAAATGGGAACTACCGGCCCAGTGGGCGTGGCACTCCCTATACAAGGTAATTATTAAATGTCATATACATGAAGTACTGTAAAAGTGAGAGCCTTGTGACTGATCATAAGTTATTAGCGCAACAAAAATGGGCGTTATCGGAGCAGTGGGCGTACTATAAACGGAAAGAGTCCGTTTAATGTGAGTAGTCCGATTAAAATTGGGCGGGATGCGATTATACAAAAAATATGAAGTACTACGAAAGCAACAGTATTGAAACTTTTGAAAAGTATTTTAATTACCAATGTGAGTAGTCGTGGAAAATATGGGCGGAAACGCCAAATTAAAAATCCTTTAAAACAAAAATCGCCAAACCGAAAGCCGGGAAATGTCCAAAATCAAAAATCGAAATTATCAAAAATGCCAAAATCAAATATAACTTAATTAAAAATATTCCGCATCGTATTCTAAATTCAAGGCCATCATTAAGTGTTGCGGGATTTATTTTGAAAATCCATATTTTCGTCATGGGAAAAATTTAATAATTTTTACATCGAATGAAGAACAAAAAAAATTGTATATCTGAAAGTATTAAAATGTAAATTAAAGTAATTAAAATGTTTTAGTTCCACAACACAAACCTCGAAAGAAAAATTGATTACGAAAACGTTCATATCGATAAGTCTCGGAAAGTCATACTACAGCATAGCGGGGCATACCAGTATTTTATACAATCGCTAAAGAACGCGTACTGCCAGCAATATGTCTGATTTAGAATGTTTACAAAATAGTTGTAGTATTAATGGGTAAGGTGATTTCTTGTGAGCGATGATTTGTGGAACGTCTTTGAAACGTACGGGTGTTTCTTTTTAGTTGTCCACCATATTTACAGATTTTTAAATTTTTACATTTTTTTTGAGTAAAATTCATTTAAATTTGCTACTAACATATACGTATAAAAAATTATAGAATGCTATGTGTTTTTATTAAATTTGTTAATGTATTTGTGAGTTTGTTTTCTTCATTCAAACCGTAATAAATATATTGAATTGAAAAATAATAATTTATTAAATGAAAAATTAAAATTTCCCAGAATTTACACTCAAATTTCGAGGGTTGGGATCTGCTACCAAAAGTTCTGATTTTTAGAAATATAAGCTTTCTTCTACTTCATCACGAAACAAACTATATAAAGATTTGAAAAATTATAGTTAGTGTTAAATTTCTTAAAATTTTATTTTTTTTATTCAAATTTGGGACACATCGGAAATTTCTAACCCTGTGACATGGTTCAAAACTTAATTTTCGGGAATTTGTTAAAGAAAACTAAGATGTTTTTTGTAAGACTTTTCTAAGGGATACGGAAAATAGTATTTTTAGAAAATAATTTTTGGAAGTGATATATAAATGAATATATACGAAATTTTGCAAATTTCCTCCTAATAACAACATACAAGCCAGCAACACTATTTTTTTTTTTTTAGTAAATCGTATTTTTTTACAACTACACTGTATTCTTAATCGGACCGGTTTCTGGCATTTCAGCCTTCATCAGCGATTTATTGAACATTGTGATAATTGTTATGTTATAATTGAACAGATTGTTTCTATATGAAATTTTTTTTTTGAGGTTTAAACCTGCGTCTATCTCACATACTCTCGTCTTGCACTTTTTGCCAGCATTTGAACTCACTCAACTAAAGTCAGGCCTACGAGCATTGTGGTTAAGAATCATTGTGATAATTTAATAAAAATGTTCTTTTTTTAATTTTTAACCAAAAAAAAAAAAATAAATAAATAAAAAAATACTATTTCGAATCCACAGTGCAGCAGGGTTAAACGTTTGTAAAACTAAAATACAGCATTTAAGTAGTATCACCAAGAAAGATGCGAGATAATCCTTACCCAATTTGTAACATACATTCACAATATTCTTATCCATGAATAGAAACTAGCAGATTCCAGCACTCCAAGTTCGGGTGCAAGTTTTAGGAAATTAGATTTTTTCTTTTAATAAATTTATGTATGTGTTAGTAGCAACTTTAAACGATCATAACTCCAAAATAATATTCCAGACAATGAAAATCTGTAAATCTGGGTAACAGATAAAAAGATATGCTTTTCAAATGATATATGTTTTGTCAAAATCGGGGTAAAACTGTGAAACTTATATCGGTAACAAAAAATCGCCTAGCCTATTAATATTATAAGTCAAATTTTAGTATTCAGACGTATGAATATTATGTATATACGATATTATATGTAACTCATACGCATCGTACGTTTTAAACTCGTTTTGTAATTAGAGATACAGTTATAGGTAATATGATTTTGATCTATACGCGCAGGGGGGTAAATTTCTATTTCACAATACAATCAGCGTAACATGAGTGCTCACATGTTACGCTGTGAGCCGTAAGACAAATCGGTGTGACTTATGATTGTATTGTTGAAAAAATTATGATATAAAATTGTTTCAGTTAATTCAACAACCCTTTGCTGTAAAACGACAAAAATTTCACAATATAAACGTATAACATATACATAATTCAACAACCCCACAAGTATAAACAGAATCGCTGCAGTTGTTGGCTATAAGTGATACATAGATGACGATTTATGTTTGATCTTAGAAAAGTGACATAAAAAATCTTTAATTACTTAATGTTTATACATCTCCCCTGTGATCGGACTCACATGATTTTTTGTTTTTGCTGGGAGAAAATACCAACATATATATATATTAAACACAGGCCGAATATTTGAATCTTTGATACCATTCAGCTGTGTCCTAAACGCAATATATACAAACATGATGAAATAAAATATTGAAGCATCGCTTTCAGAAAAAAAAGTAAGAGTGTTAAATTCAGTTGTGCCGAATCTTTGATACCCTCCAACTCGGTTTGAGTATTGATAATAAATGTAAACAAAATATTGGAAAAGTATGCATGCGTTTCCGGTTATATGACATAACTTCTCGTTTAAGTTTTTGCTAATTGAATAGCTCGCCCTAACCTCCATTGCAAAGGTAATGGTTCTGTATGGTGGCTATATGCATTTAATCGTGCTTATTGGAGATGGCTGTATAGTTTCCTTTAATTGGCCAAATAATTCTTCATTGTGGCCATCTAGGTCGGATGGAGTAACAACATAATAATCAAAAAAAAGCTCTCTCAACTTTTTTATTAAAATATTGCCATATTTTGAAAACATAGAGAATAAATTTATAATAATAAATAATCAAATTAGAGATGCCAAACGCAAAAAACCAAAAGTCCCAAAGATTTTAAATAAAATAATTTCTTATCTTTATTTTCTGAAAAACTTAAAATTTTCATCCAAAAAAAATTGTGAAAATTTATATATAAATAACATTCTCATCAAATTGCGTTTATTTATGTAACAATTTTTATGTTCGCAATTCTTAAATATCATTTGAGGTTTTCTAAATTCATTGAATTTAAATTAATGTTTTTGTAGTGCGATTCTGTAAATTTCAACGATCCGACAATCGCAAAATATATCGACAGTTATTGTTGTTTGCACTAAGGATTAAGTGATTCACTAAGTACATACATCTTAACGACAGTCGACAAATCTATCTTTCTATTTATTTAAATTGTAAACGAGTGGCATCTCTGTCAAAATAAGCGAAAAACACAAAGAATAGAAAAAAACAAATTACTTCGTGTTTGGCCGGTTGATTTTGTGTTTATGTTTAATATCTTTATTTTTTTACTAATATTTCTGCTTATTTATTTGAAAATGAAATAATGAATTGAATATGCTATTTAATTTTTTTATTTATATAAAAAAGGTTTTTAATAAAAGCAAAATATATTCACTATTTTATGATTTTTATTTATGTATGACGACATTTCAACCCAAAAATTTAAGTTTTTATCGATTGAATGAGCAACACAAACATGGTTGCCGTTTAGATAACAACAACAGCTGACTTTAACAATAGCGAATATCGTTTAAAAATTTTACTGATAATTTTGGAATTTTCTTTTTTTAACGATTCGACTATCGTTAAAAGAAGTTACTGAATCGCGGTACTGAAAAGTTATTTATTTCACCTGAATGGCAATATTTTTTTCAACTGTGAACATTTTTAAATGTAAACAAACATATTTGGTGTTTTTTTTTTTGGAATTTCAATTTGTGTTTAACGAATAAAATTTATATATTAAAGTTGCAATTGATGTCTTCTGAATTTAAAATTATTATTTCCGACATTTTGATATGATTTTCTGAAATTCAATTAATATTTTCTAATTAATAATTGGAAATTTTAATTCCAGTTTTTAGAATTGATATTTTCTTAAATTTGAATGGAAAATTTAAAAAGTGCAATTTTATATTTATGTGAATAATAATGCTTTAGTAATTATAAACAATTTTTAAAAATTAGATGTAATCGCACTCAGATATTTTGTAGGTAAAGCAGAATAATAGATCTATATAACTATGTAAAGCAAAAAACTCATCGTTGAACTCGGTAACTCTATTTTATAAAGACAACAAAAAGTTAGCATGCCAAACTTATTTTCATATTTGTAAAAGAATAATGGAAAAACGTATGAAATAAAAGACCAGCCCGTGTATACTCTTAACATTGTTATCTAGTTGAAAATATTGACATTCATGTTAAAATAGAAATAACTATTGCAAAGCTTATTAGAACAATAATTGTGGTGCCATCTACTGACGCATATTCATGCTGAGCAAAATGAAGTGACACTCTGCTAATGCAAAAGAAATGTATTTTCCCCACACCAAAATATTGCAGAAATTTATGTAAATAAAATAATATACCGATTTATTTCTAACATGCAGTTATTATGGATATACATATATAGAATATATGTATATTATTTGTATTATTTAATATGTGTATGTATGCATGTTTAAATATTACACACAAAAAATACAACATCAAACGTTATTTTTGTGTTTTTCTCTTTAAATAAATTAATACATAAATTTCCGTTTTTGCTAAATTTACATTGTTTTTTTTATTAACAAATAGATATGGCAAATTTGCTGCAGTTCGAAAAGCAAATTAATCCTGAGGGTATGGTCCAAGGAGTCCCAAACATTGAAGGTAGTATTGATACGTGCTTAGAGGAATTGCTTGAATCGGTAAGATATATTTCTGCAATAGGTCCACATTCTTGCGGTCCATTGATATATTACTATTAACAGGAAACAGCACCCACCTTCGGTAGCAAAGCTGCTGCTCCATCAACATCAACTGCAGCAGTACTATCAACAACATCAGTACCATCAACATCAACTGCAGCAGTGCCATCAACAACATCAATACCATCAATTAATAATTCTTTCTTGTTTTCTTCGTCACTCCACGAGTCCGAATCGGAAAGAAAAAACATTTTTATTTAAACTTCTTTTTTTCACTTTCTTCCACAAAAATAACTTATATTTTATCAAAACAATAAACAAAATGAATCAGCTGACTCTAACATTAGATATGTGTGCTGTATTTTATTAACATTGTCGATAAACAGGCAACGGCGATGTAATACTCTTACAGAATACCAAATTAATATAGAATTGACGTTGTCTTTGATTTCAGTTGCTGTTGCCTTAACATCGCCGTTGTTATTGCCGACGCCAAATAGAATAAGGGTGATTATGTATTACCACAAGGACCGCAAAAACAACAAGTCCAGCTATGACAACAATGCAACAATTAGAATAACAACAAGAACAATATAGAAACATCAAGTTTTTCATTTTTTTTCCTTTTTCAGAGATTTCCCTGGACCTGTTGCACCAATTTAATTGATTTTTGAAACAGGAATCTTTCCGTGAATTTGGTGTATCATTCTCACTAAAAATGATCACCCTAGCTGTCCTATTGAGGGCGTGGTCGGGACAAGAACAACATAGAAAATTATATTTTTCAAGACTTTTTTTAGTTCTTCATTCATATCTCGGGCCCTAATCGACCTATTTGAACGATTTTAAATAACAAACTTTTCAGGATGTTGCTGAATCATTTTTTATATCAACGAGCAGCCTACCTACTCGATTGATGCCGTCATCGTGATTTCCACAGACGGACAGACGGACATCGCTATATCAACTCTGGTTGTTATAAGGATCACAAATATGTATATTTTTGGGGTCCAAAATTTTTTTTCTAATTATTACAAACGGAATGACAAACTTAAATATACCCTCTGCCCACTGGAGGGGAGGGTATAAAAGAAAATCGCTCATTAATATTTAAGGTCAAAATAACTACTAAATTCATTTAATTTATTAACAAACCAGCAATACTTCACTTCACATTTTAGTAACTAACATATAAAAGTAAGCTTGGATCATTTCTTTGTTTGGATAAACTAAAGTATAAATTTAATAGAAAAACTAAAATATACCAAAAAATTATGCTTTTTTTTACAACCTCAATGTATTACGACGCCTCTTTGACGTTTTAAAAATATTTTGTGGAATTGCTTTTTCTTCGGGTTGAAGTTTATTCGGATATCGCATCTCCCAGCTACAAAGTCATAATTTTATTGATCCGTCGTCATAGTAAATAGCGTCAATATGTGCCAATTTTTCGACCTAGTCCCCATATACACAAATCATCCCATATGAAATTTATTACATCTGCAAGAAAAAAAATTTGCAACAATGTCACTCAAAATTTTGTGTCTGATTATTTTTGATATCCAGTTAGTGAGGCCCTTTCTCTAAAGGCACGGTGTGGAGTATGGTATACTCATTTTGGACAGACCGTAATTTGCTTAATTGTTTATTTTAATGTTTCTTTTATATTAGCAATTTTTTCTATTTATTTCGGGATAACAAAACAAAAAAGTGTGAGAATACGAGGCCAAGCTAATATGACACATAAATATAAACACAACGACCCAAGACAACAACGGTTGCAGCTATAGCCCACTAATTACAAAATGTAGATAATATTTTTCAAGAGTTTTTTACCATTTTCCTTGAAATCTGAGGAAATATTGAGCCAATTTTGATGATTTTAATACGAATATTAGAGAATCATTTCCATACAGACTGGGTCCAGGGTCCATGGAATATAAACACAATGACCCAAGACAACAACGGTTGCAGCTATAGCCCACTAATTACAAAATGTAGATAATATTTTTCAAGAGTTTTTTACGATTTTCCTTGAAATCTGAGGAAATATTGAGCCAATTTTGATGATTCTAATACGAATATTAGAGAATCATTTCCAGACAGACAGGGTCCAGCTTTTTTTTCTGAGTATTTGGGAATGACTAACTTATATATACCCCCAACACACTGGTGTGGAGGTGAGATTCGTGGAGAGATTCGTTGGAATACCAACACATTTGTAATTGATTTTTCTAAAATTTTCAGTCAGTGGCTGATTTTTATATTTGCTCGAAGCTTTAAACATTTAATAATAAATTTTATTTCTGAAAACAACTATTTCGTCAAGTCGTCAAAATTATAAAAAGTGAAATATTTTCTGAAAGAATAGTGCAGAAGGATGAACATTTTATTTTTGAATCAGTTCTCTGACATTTACTTTTAAATGTTTTTTTTTTTTTTTTGTTAAAAAACTTTTCAAACTAAATATTATTTGGGATCTCTGAATAAAAGCAACTCGTACGTAAAATTCTTCTTAATTAAATTTTTTTTGTTGCTTTAAAATTACTGTGTTTTTTTTCTTGTTTATTATAAGAGTTTTTAGAAAACATAATCTCTAATAAGTTTTTTTTTGTAGTTTACTGGTTTTGGTATCCATTATTATCAAAAATATGTTCACAATGTGAAAGGAAAAACTCATGCCATATATTTTTTAGTGGGTATAACTGATTTAAATTTACCCTTAGAGTTTCTGATATTCCTGTCCAATCCATTATTTCCTTTATTCAAGAATTTTATTTTAAGAATCTGTACGCAGTTAAATTCACATTTTTGGTGGTAATTTTAAAATCAAATCATCGAAACTTACAGTGACAACAATTCTAATAACATTTAATAGCCAATTCATTTTGTTACTTTACTTTGCTTTGTTTTCCCTCATATTTTGCCTCGATGTAGCAAACTATGTGAACAATATAATATTTGCTCTAGTTTATAATAGAAGCCTTTAAAAAATATAAAAATAATTCTAAAAGATAATGCAGTCAAGTCAAGCCAACGAGAAAATAAAGTACTTGGATAGAAAAACACACACCCGTATAAAATTGTAGACATTACCTAACATACATACACTCAAACACACAAAGTCTTATTTAAACAACCAACAACAAAACAATAGCATATGAAGTATCCTTTAAAAAATATAAACTTAAGTCAACATAAAACAGTCAGTTTGTGCCAGGCATTTTATATTAGATCTAGGAGAAAATATTGTTTGTTAGGTTGTTGGCTGGTTGGCTTTATGATTACTTGGTTGACTTTGTCTAACTGCCACGTAACTAAAACTCGTTACTAGTAGTTACTGTTGTTGTTTTTGTTGTTCTAGGAGTTGCTTTTTGTTGTTGAAAGCGGAAAAGTGTATATAATTAAATATTAATAATGTATTGTTTGCTCATAGTATCACAGTCTACACTGTTGCCAATTTTAGTGAAGAAATTTTTGAAGCATCCTTTTCAAGGCTGGGAATTGAGTTTAACATAACATTAAAAATTGCTAGAAAAATTCCATATATTCTATAAGAACTTCGAAAAATTAAGCCGCAATATAAAACATAATGAAATAATACATAAATTAAAAAAAAAAAAAATAAAAAAAAATAAAAAAAAAAATAAAAAAAAATAAAAAAAACTTATTTATTTAATTTAAAAAAAATTTATATAAAATTTATTCATTTGACACTCAAACAATAAACAGAAAATATAAAAAATTAATTTGTTTTAATAAAATAAATAAATAAAAGGTTTTCGATCAAAACTTAAGTCAACCCGCATGACCAGCATGGGTTTTTTTTAAAGGTAGGTCAACAGTGACGAATCAACTTGAGCTGTCTGCCCACGTGTGTAGAGATTGTTAATATAATTTGCAGACATATGTTATTTGTACAGATTTTAGAAAAGCCTTTGATGCTGTTCATCTCTATTTAAACTTTATTCCTTGGGCTTCCTGGGGTTTCATTAAAAGGCGGTCTAAGGAAGCTGATGATCCTTATGATAATTAGAGTGTACTTACTATCCTTGTTAATCCCATCGTAACGCATGCATCTATTGTATGGTTACCTAAATAGTCTTGTTCTAGTGATCATATCGAATCAGTTTAGATATAGTTCCTTTTTCTTGCTTTGCGTGGCCTAGGTTGGAGTAACGACATTAATTTACAACAATATTACCACCAGAGTGGTCCTTAACAATGAAAATACGATTTTGGGCAGCGTAGTGGACTTTCCTTTCTATATAAGACTAATAAATGTGAAGTTTGAGGATAACCGGATAAAGAACAGTTGCGCCAGAAATCTATTGAAAATTTCGAGTGGGTTTATATGGGGAAAATATGAAGTTTTTTCAGATTTACGAAAATTTCGTTCTACAGTATAATTTTTTCGACAAGTTGATTTAAATTATCTTTTCAAAAAGCTATACAGACTCAAAATCGAATAGAAACTCACTAAGAAATAGCAAAGGCCCCAAACCATTTTTGTGCCAAAAAACACTAGGTCATTAAATTTGTCGGAAATTGTTTCAGCTTTGAGAAATTGATTAAAGCCATATTTTTTTTTGGTCTCTATACCTATAAGTACTCACATATGAAGTATTGTTTTATTACCATGTTGCTAACTTATTGCACATTGACACCGAAAATGGGAAATTTTTTTGATAAAATTTTTAAAACTCCTTTTTCAAGTTTTAAGAAATTTTCTTAAGCAAAAATTTAAAAAATTGATCTCGCACTTTAAGGTTTTGTTAAATACGTGTTACAAATTAACTGTGTGAATTTTTAAGTAAATTCCTATCCGAGAATTTTTTTGGCAAAGAGTTTTTTTTTGCGTATTTCGAGAAAAAAAGGGATTTTTGTAAAATATTCTGTAAACGTACTCTTTCTAAATACTATGTACCAAAAATTCATCACTTATCTACTTTTAAATATTATATTTTATCTCAGTAGCCTACGGCTTCGGAAAAAAAATATGACCCGATTAACCCTTTTGGAATTGGGGTCGCATAGAGTTATATTTCTATATTTTGTACAAAAGCAATTTTTATTAAGTTATTTTAAGAGTTTATTTTTCTACAATTATATTTTTCTGAATGAATGAATATATTAGAAACAAATTGACAAACAAAATTAATTATTCAATGAAATATTGTTTTAACAGAATAAATTGGAATAGGTTTAAATTTACAAATTTTAGACATATTACAACTTAAAATCATAACTAATAATAATAATTGAGTTTAAAGTGAAAATAGGTAATAATAATGTTAAAAAGAAAATAGTTAATTATTAATAATATAAAGTAAACTAAATAAAATAAATAATTAGAAAGAAGAGAGAAGGAGATATTAGGGATAAGTACAATAATATATAACTCCCTCACCCTTTGAGCACGCATTGCCCCTGAAATGTTTACAAACTTATGAAATAATAACACGCATTTTCAAACTAATCGAATTTAAATTTAAATTAAAATTTACAATATTTTCAATATTTTTTTTTTAATATGCATTTATATTACAAATCACTCAGTTCAGATTTATTAATAATTCCCCTTAAATTGTATTACAATTCTTATGTATATCGATTTATTTAATTTATATTGATATTGTTAATCAATAGTTTTTTTTTCTTTTAGGATAATTCCTACCCGTTATTTTTCGATCGAATTTTATGTTTGGAATTTCAGTTTGATATTTATAGTTTCTTTTAATAATTTGTTTGTCCCTTTTACAATCTTTGTCATCTTTAAAATGAGTAGCACTTCTATCTTTTACATCTTTAATAATGTATTTTGGCTTTTGCTTTAAATTTAAAAATCCTAACTTTTTTACTAATTCTCGATCTTGAAATTGATGACAATTTAATCTATCTCTATTTATTTTTTCTGACCGTTTTAGTTACCCCTCATATATGTTATTATGAATTTCATCCCATATAGACTTGTCTACTTTATTGTGTAATAAATCATTTGGTTTGTGTCCAGTTGTTGTATGAATTGTCTCATTGTATATGTATTTGTACAGCTTTATAAGCCCGAATTTTGTCATCTAATTCTTTATCCTTCTCTTCAAGTTTAAATATTCTTATATGCTCATTTAATGTTAGATGAAAACGCTCAATATCTAAATTGCCGGTATGAGTGTTCGGCGATGTAAAATAATAAGCAATATCTTCTGAATTTAGAAAATTTCTAATATATGCCGTATTGAATTCATTGTCAGTTGCGATTTTCTTTGGTTTGCCCAAAACAGAAATTCTTTCCCTGATCATATCTACAATTGTTAACGAATTTTCATCAGCCAAATAATGAACTGAAGCGTGTTTTGTAAGCTTATGTTAAAAATGTCGTATTTTTATTAAGAAACCAAATGTCAATATGAATAATTTCATTAGATCTCTTTGGAGTTTGCGTAATACAAAATTTTGGTTTAATAGGATGTCTGTCATATTTACACATGTTGCGTATTATACAATTATTAATAAATTTGGGTATTTCCGTCTTTAATTTTGGAAAATAAATAATATTTTTTAATTCTAGAAAAATTTCATCAATACCTCTATGATATTTGTCAATAATTTCCATCAGTTGTTCTTTATCAAATATATCATTAGCAAATCTAGAACATTTTATAAATTTAATCTCCGTGGTATTCGAAAAATATTGAACAATTGTTTAAGATATTTTAAAACTTTCTCCTCGTTGTATTCTTTTAAAGTAATTGTATGACGGATTTTTTTTCCCACATAAAATCTTTTTGATATATTTGTCACTTTTTCCAACTTCTATGATTAACTGATTCTTATAAATATTAACTGGTGATTCAGTTATCTCAATGTGGTCATTGAGGTTTTCTATACTACTGTGAATGGTTGCAATATCAGATGCTATTGTCTGTTCATTATCTTCTAAATAATTATTATCTACACGACTAAGAAAATCAGCGACCTGATTAGTTTTCCCTTTTATATATTCGATAATAAAATCATATTCATTAAGTTGCAATTTCCATCGTTGTAACTTAATATTTGGTTGTTTTAAGGAATTCAGCCATACAAGAGGACGGTGATCAGTCTGAATTTTGAATTTTCTTCCAAATAAATAGGGTCGAAAATATTTAGTACCCCAAACAATTGCGAGAAGTTCCTTCTCAATAGTGTTATAATTTAATTCATGTTTATTAAGAGTTCTAGAGTTCTAATGCTTCATTACTCGCATCTGTAGTCAAAAGAAACATTTTATCAAAATTTGGATATACTAAAACGGGACTAGTACATATGAGTTTCTTTAATTTATTAAAGGAGTCAATATACTTTCGATCATTAACGTTTATAACAGAATTTTTGTTTAATCTTGAAATCATTGGTAATGCAATTAGGCTGTAATCCTTAATGAATTTTCGGTAAAATCCAGTTAAACTTCAAAATGAGCGAATTTGGTTAACAGTTTTCGGAAGAGGTACCTTTTGTATAATATCAATTTTTGCTGGATTAGGTTTTATCCCACTTGCCGTTATTACGTGTCCTAAATATTCGGATTCGTGCTTAAAAAAATTGCATTTGTCAATCTGAACTTTAAGATTGTATTCCGATGCTCATCAAATGATGAAGAAAAAATCAAAATATCATCAAGATAAACTACGCATATATTGTTAATAAAATCATGAAGAACTTCGTTCACCATCCTTTGAAATGATGCCGGAGCATTCTTTAAGCCGAAAGGCATACGAGTAAATTCATAATCACCTGTAGTAGTGGAAAAGGCCGTTTTGTGCCTATCATCAGAAGATATTGGAATTTGGTGGAAGCCTTTTGCAAAGTCCAACGAAGTAAAATATTGGAAATTCCCCAATTTAAAAAAAGGTCCTCCATATTAGGAATTGGAAACTTGTCCTCTATAGTCACATTATTAATTTTTCTGTAGTCCACAAAACTCTCCATTTTTGTTCACCTGAGTTATCAACTTTTTTGGGTACAACCCAAATTGGTGCATTATATGGGCTTGAGGAGTTAGTTACTATTCCTGATTCTAACATTTCCTTAATCTGTTTTTCAACTTCAAGCTTATGAACCTCAGGAAATCGGTATTTTTTTGAATAAACAGGTATATTATTTATTGTGGGAATTTGATGCTGATATTTACCTGCTGTTGTTAATTTATCACCGTCTACGTAAAAATCTCATTTCTCAAGTTTTAATCTATTCATTAAAAAATCAATTTCTGGCTTTTGAAAATTAATGTCTATAATTATGGAACCAAATATGATATATCATCCTTTATGTGCTCATGGGGTGGATCATCAAATATAAGTGGACAACTAGTATTTGAAGTTATTAGCATTTTCCCTTTCAAATCAATTTTTGCTCCTAGCGGTGTTAAATTATTGCAACCAATAATTCCATCAAATTCACTAAATATTTCGGTTTCTAACATTTTTATTTTGGCGTTTGGTGTATTAAATTTTTTAAACATTGGTATTGTTATCTTTGTTTTCGTTACAGTTTTAGAACATATTGTATTAAGAATTATAGGGCGCTCAAGTTCGGTCCTAAATGAACTGTGAAAAAGGCCTCTCTTAATTAGGGAAGTACCTGATCCTATGTCAATCAACAGTTTAATAGGAGAAGTTCTTGTCCTTATTATTATACAGGGAAGATCTCGTCGGCTGATAATTGAAAATTTGAAGTTTCAATGTTGTCAACTTCCATAGGAATTTGTCTACTATTATTAGAACGTTGAGTACTACTAGCTACCTGGTTTCGATTATGAATTCCATCATTATTATTGCGTCGCACATTTGCACCAGTAGTATATCCTGAATTGGTATCTCTATTATGGTCTTTATTACCATTGTAGTTATCATATTGCTCACCATAGTTTCTAGATTGAGAATTATTTGATCTCTGATTATTATATGTGTTATAATTTCGAAAAATGTTTTTATATCCATTAAAATTATTACCTTGCTCATTAAAATATTCACATTCAGGATTATTCGCTCTCTGATTGTTAAAATTTCGTAAATGTTTATTGTTATTGTTATATTTAAAATAAGAATTGTTACTCTTAGATGAAGAAGATTGTAAATTCGGAGTACAATTTGAAAAATTTTTAGAAATATATTCTGTCTCCATTAAAATTTCTTTAGCTTTTAACTTTCTTTTCGCAACTATACCACTCATCCCTATCAATACTATTTTTCAAATTTAATTGTGTTAAAAGCTCTAACATATATATATATATATATATATATATATATATATGCACACCCCATAGTTTGGGGACAGAAAATTTCATTGATTTTTTTTACATAATATTAAAGCTAATGACATATTTTCCCGATTTCAACCGATATTTCATTATAAATTTGACTAAATCGGTGTATAAATCAAGTTAAGTATAGTGCCTATTGTATGGGGACATTAATATACGTTAAGTATATTTTGGGGACAGGTCCCTAAAAACAATGCTACGTATATGAAAATTATTGTTGCCATATGTTCTAGTTATTTGTAGATGCGTTGAATTGTATTCAGCCATCGGCTTTGTAGTTATCATATATTTTAAAATAACGCATAAAATATGAAAGAACAAAATAGCAGGGGTGCACGTAATAAGTTTTTTTTTTGATAAACTGTATTTATTGAGGACAGTCCCCAAACTTTTCGTACATGTATGACATACATATACATGACATATACATTGTATGTATATAATACATATCTTTTCAGTAATTGGAAATGTTACCATTTCTTTAAAAATAAACAATATTCATATACTAAATTAAGGATTTAAACCCTTAGAAATTTAGATGGTCCCATTAAATGTCATTGTGGAAGACGGTACGTTAGTTTTATAATGGGAATAACAATTAGCAAATATTGTTTACTATATTTGTTTGGCTGAATTTCAGTGATATCCCAGACGACTTATTTCATCTTGCGAAAACCAGAAGAATGTTTACATATCTTGCCTGGAGTGAAAGGCCACATTTTCCAAGCCATTCGGTAGGCTCATCATCACCGAACACACAAGGCTAATCATACACTTAACTGTTTACAATTCGCACATCTGCCATTAAACATAATGAAAGTGTTTATCTTGACGCTTGAAAGAAAATATTTGGTTCAATTGCAAATGTATGGTTCTAGGTGCTCTATTGCTATCCTCTAAAGTATGGGATGACCAGGCTCTATGGAATGTTGATTATTGTCAAATTTTGGAATGTCCCTTCTTCGGTTTATGCAAAGTATTATTTCAATTTACGCACTTTAGCTGAGGCCAATGAACTATCATTCCCAACACAACCATTGTGTAGTAGGGTAATGCAAGAAAATGTTACCGCTGAGGCCTTGAAAAAATGGCATCGAGAATGGCATCTAAGAACAATATAAGCCAGGAAGGACCCAGAAGAAGTATTGCTATTTTACCGTGATTTTTATTAGTTAATTAAAAGAACAAAAATTAAGATAAGGTTCAATTTCAATACAAAGTTATGGTTTGCTGCAAACTATTACAAAAGGAAATCAATGGCCAAAATATTGCCTCAAAAAAATTGTAGCGTTTGATAAGCAAAATAAGGATTGTTTTTACTTTAGGGTAATTGCGGGGATATGAATTATATTTTACGTACAAAGCTACATGTCTATGTAAAAAAATAATCTTTCTATTTTTAACTTGTAATCTATCTGTAGCTTTATGGTTAAAGCCAGTTTTAACAAGAGATATGTTTATAAATATTTCATCGATCTTCTAAATGATACTGGATTTTTGCGAATGCCGATAACATTCCCCTTTTATTAATTCCCCAAGCATTTTATAAAATCATTTCGAAACATTTCAATAGCTTTTTAAAACAGATTTTATATGAAAATTTGGTTAGTTAAAAACTAATGTTATGAATAGAGCGGTTAGTTTTCATATTGTTTTAAAATTAACCTAACAGTTATATTACAAAATTTATATTAGAAAACATACTCGTAACTATTTATCAAAAACTCTGATTAAAAATAATATTTAAATTCACGCTATTATGCCCAAGTAAACAATAAGTTTATGAATAACTATAGTTTTCGAGTAGTAAAGTCAAATAACACCAATTAAAAAACAAGTAAGAAAATTATAGTCGGTCAAGACCGACTATACGATACCATATACCATGGTTTGCTATCTATTAGGTCCAACTAATTGGATATAGAAAATAAACATAAACATTTACCAGTTGAATTAAATAAAAAATAAATAAATAAATAAATAAACAAATTTGAGTGGCATTGTTATTGATTTCTTTGGCTACAGATATGCAAAAGTTCATATCGGATGCTATATTTATATGGGGACCAGGTTGAAAAATGGACCAATCATGACCATATTTGCTAAAGTTACTTCTATTTTACAAAAAGATATAAAAACCAAATTGGATGTAATAAACACATGCAAACCCAATTCGACTGAGATCTATATGATAATTTGGAGCTTATGGCATTTTATATCGATTTCATAGGGGTCATTTGTATGGGGACTAAGTCTGAACATGGACCGATTCTCACCAATTTCAATAGCGTTCATCCTATGGCCGATAAAAGCTTATATACGAAATTTCATAAATATATATTCATATTTGCGACCTGTAGTTTGATTACAAGCTTTACATGGACACACAGACGGCCGAACGGACATCTCTAAATCGACTAAGAAAGTGATTCTGAGTCGATCGGTATAATAAAAGATGGGTCTAGGTCAAATATTTTTGGCAGTTACAAACAGTAGCACAAAGTCATTATACCCAGACCACATAGTGGTATAGGGTATAATAAACGTAATGAAGTAAATTCGTTTGTCTTCTTTTTACATCTTAATTTGGCTGCTATTTAAATATATAACTAAATATTGTTTTAAACCTTCTTTTGATCTTTTGTGTATATTTACAAAAAAAATCTTTAATATGAATTTATGTGATGATTATAGTTAAATTTTAAGTAGAATTTAAGGAACGCAAATCAAAGATTTGTTGTAACCAATATTGAAGTCTTTCGAAGTGAGTCAAAAATCGCAGATCGGAAATATTTCCTGTCCGTATTTCTATAAGAAGCTTCCTTAAAAACAAAAACTAACCATTAATAATGAGAATTTCTTAATTTAGTTTGCTTTTGATTTTGTTCATCTTTTGTAATAAACTAAAAAGATTTAAAAGTACAGTGGAATAAAAAGTACAACCACTTTATATAAGTAGATATTTTGGTCATAGAACATACTTAACTTGGTAACTAACAAAAACTGCATTTGAATAGAAACTTGAAAGAAAAAAGTTAACGTTTCTTATTAACTTTATAACAGGAGATATTAAAAAAGGGCAGTTTCAAGTTTTTGAAGAGAAATACGATTTATGTAAGTAATATTATATATATATATAAAAATTTTAATAATTAATTTTATAATTAATATTCAAAATTGATGTATCTTAATTGACAATTTCAACTGAAGCGCCAATAAAGTTAATTATTTAAATATGCTCAGAATAAATTTAAAATTGAATGTTTTAATTGAAATGTCAATTTAATTCTTGTTTTTAATTTAAATTATTTCTACACAAAATAAAAAAAAATTTCCAGAAAAATATAAAAAAACTTTCAAACTCGTTCTGTTGTCATAGTTTGACATGAAATATACTACAATTGAAAGTTATTCAACACAAAAAACAATTCCGCCTGGTTTTCAATATGTCATTTTCAATGTCAGTTGTTGTCATTTATTGGCAGTTATATAAAAACGGTGTCATTTGCAACGCGTGGCAACATTTGACATCAAAATATTGATATTTATAAAACACAGGCACAGATTTTAAAGTTTATAAAGATTTTTCAATTTATATTTATTTGCAAAGGATTAGCTACAAACATAACATTTTAATGAACACATAAAAATTTAATTAGTTTAAGTATTTAATAGAGGCGATTTCCAAAAAAAATTTCAGTCGTCAAAATAAAATTAATTTAAATTTTACATTAACAATAACAAAAGCTAAACATTTTAAGGGACAAATGAAACTTGAATATATACAAGTTCTAAATTGAGATCAGAGTTTCATAAGAATTTGATATTACAAAATTATTATATACATTACAAGAATAGAGTTCAGTGTTCTTCACAATTTGCAACAATATTATATTGAATTTATATTATTAAAAGTATATATCGACATTTTAATTCTGTTAAACGGTTTTAATATTTTGTACACATATGTAGAAATTATTCATTTTATATTTAGTTTTAAAAAATTCTAGATGTGTTCTATAAAATATAAATTTAAATGGTGTTGATAAGTAAAATTAAATTTAAGGTTTTATTGAATATTTTTAATAATACCATTTAACAAAAACTTTTTTAAATCGTTAAATGCACGTATGTACATTCTTTATGGAATGTAAGTGCAAACTATAATTAAAAGCAACAGCTTTTTTTCATGAGCTACCGATACATTGTTTTGAAAATAAAGAAAATATATAGTTTAATATACAGCAATGATATAAAATTAAAATTTTATGAATTTGTATCAGGTGGCTGTTATTAAAACAAAATTGCACTATTTTGTAAATAAAAAATTTGATTAATTTTATAAATTAGTTATAATTTTTCAACTTTCTTTTAGAAACAAAAAAAAAATTATTACAAATACCCAAATAACATAAAGTAAAAGGTAAGGTATGCTGTGGTAAAGTCACTGTTGGAGTTTAATTTTTATTTTATCATCGGCAATTTAAAAATATCCTGAAAATAAATAATATAAAAATTGTAAAAATTGTGATTTGTATATAATTTCAGTTGACTTACAGGAGAATTGATTCATTTATATCTCCTTTGGTTGTCAATCCAAGTTTTAATTTGTTGAGGAGTCCTTTTCTTCAGGATGGAGTATTTGTGGGTAGCACTTTGACATTGCGCCAGACTAGGGAGTTTTTCTAAATCTTTTAAATTCCCAAACATGGAACAAATGGCATCCCTTTCTTCGTTGGTCCATCTACATCGTTTCGTTTTACCAAAGGGAGATGCTAAATAAAAAAAAAAATAATTTTTCTTGGTAAAAAAATTAATTATCATTACATAAATTTGTTTTATCATTATATTATAATAATCAATTTATTATAATAATCAATTTATTATAATAATCAATTTATTTATAATATAACATATTTATCATTTTGTATATAAATAACAACCAAAACATTAATTATATAAAAAGTTGGATATATATATATATATATTATATTTGAAATGATATTGTGTTAATTTTATATGAAATTGATTTAATATAAAATGCTTATTAATGTAAATTATATTTATTTAATAATTTTTATTTTTAAATTATTCTTTTAAACGAATTAAAATTTAAAGAAATGTGTATTGCAGTTTATAAACAATTTTAGTATTATGCAATTTCTTATTGAAATTCAATAATTATTAATCGAGATTGAAAATAGGATTCAAACATCCCTGTTCTGACTTTCACATTCACATGGAATAAAATCATTTAACACATTTTTTTTGCTCTAGCCTTCACTTCTACATATATTTAACTCGTTGTTTTCGACCAGAATAACCTAAGTGAAAGTAATTAGAGTGTATTGAGTGTAGTTGAGTCAGAACATAAACGTATTTGAAATCCAGACAGAAAGGTTTTATTAAATTTATTTAATTTGTTTAGACTTTTTTGGATTTGGTTTGAAAATTAAGAACTAGCAGAAAATGCTACTTTTAGAAATGCTTTACTAAAATATTTTCCTTCATACTTACTACTTCTACGTTTTCTACTTGAAGATAAATTTTTTCTCTCTGTTAGCCAATCTTCTTCATCATCACTTTAATCCTCTTCTATATGATCACCTTTGTCATTTAGATCTTGTTTTCCATTTTCTTCATATATGTCCACAATTTCCTTTTCAATTGTATGAGTATCATCAGCTGCAACCAATTCATCATCGTCATCATCCTCATCCTCCTTTTCATCCCCTATAGCTGCCATTAAAATCTTTGAAACACATGTTATTTCCGCAATTGGTATTGACATTCTATATATATTTTTGTGGATATCTTTGTGGTGCCCCATGAAATTGGCAAGCCTATCCACCGCTGCCTCTTCAATATTTAAAAGTGAAGTGTAAGTAGCGATGTGTTTTCTTAACATTGTTCCTCGTAAGCTTTCAGGAATTTGTGCTCCACATTCCTCAGAAAACTTTCTTAACAACGGACAAGCTCTGTAATACTGTTTTGACAGTTTTGATGTGCCCGGTTTGCTAAAAATAAATTGATTTTCCTTAGGTATACCAGCATTTGTTCGGAATTTCAAAATTAAGTCAATAGCTTTTATAGAAATTGGGCTCAACAACACGCTCACTGTGCGCCCGAGTTTGCCACGTAGTGTTATTCGTACATATTGCTTTGCAAAGACTATTGATTCTTCGGACACATTTTCTAATATATCTTTTTCTATATTATCCGTTATATTTTCTTTATTACAATAGTTGTCAATTGTCAGCCGTTCTATCTCACCCGCCCGTCTACGGTTAAAAATTTGAATGAAGATTAATGTTGACTGAACCAGCTCTGTCCAAGACAAATGATGAAATGATTTAGATAATTTTTCCAAAGAATTAAGCATTTTGTTTTTTAAGTACGTATATAATTTTTTTATATCTTCCTTAGATGGCAGCACAACTTTTTTTATCCGTTTTTGGTTTGTTTGATCCTCCAGTGCTTTTTTGTGTATTAAAGTTGGCACTTCTTCTTCCCACAAAATCAAAAAATTGTCTAGGTCTTTCTTTAAGTCTTCACAGTCACTTTTTATAAATTCTGCTCTTTGTTTCTTACCACACTTCTTAATTAAAGAAGTTAAACTTTGTGCTACCGCAGGTGTTTTGAACCACATTTGGTTGCTATCCCAATTAGAAACCGTGCGCAAAGCATGGTTTATAAATTTGGTTTAAATAAATTATATCCGGGTCCAGTTTATTAATTTCAATTTTGAACCGGCCTAACAATCGCAGACTCGCTCTTATCATGTCATGCTGGTGAGGTGAAGAATATTTTTCTGACAATTTGTTTCCAAATTTGATAACCAGCTCATCATAACGAATTGATTTCGATATTTCATCATTTCTTAAAACTGGAAATATTTTGGTTTTAAGCAGTTCGTTTGCAGCCGAATGAATATACTGTGTTAATCTTCGTCCATCAATTAAATTACACCGTTCATTTTTTTTGCCACCGCATTTACTTAAATGAATACGAAGTGTTTGTTTAGAAAAAAATCCATGACAAAGTTTACAGCAAGCATAATCATCGACATTGTTTTTGGATTTTTTTTGCTGCTGCCGACTTACAATCAAAATTCCGCTATTGAGATCTTCAGAAGTATTATGAAGAAAGTCACCCTTTTTCCTCAGTTCATCTAAAATTTTTAAACGTTCTTTGCTGTTTTTTGGTAAACCAAATGCCATTTTCATTTGCTTTTCATTTTTGTGTTTAAGGAAAAAGTGCCGCGGTAGTTTACATTGTAGTGTTTTGCAAAATATACAAAAATGTTGTTTTGATTTATTGCTTGCATAAGGCACCGTTAAAGGTGCAATATTTAAAGGATTTTGTATAACCTCAATGCTTGTTTCATTTACAGGTAAACTTTTGGGTGTAGATTTGTTACCAATATCTGTAATGGTTTCCGCTGTAGAGTTTGGGAAGTATTCTGATGCAGAACTTTCTTGTACTTGTATTGAGCTTATATCAGTACAATTAACTTTTTCAAAACATATTTCAGTGCTTAGTAGGCTGGTACTATTGTGTTTAGTGTTATATAAATCGTTGAGTGTTGTATCTGAAGACATAACATTTTCGTTACTATCATCGTAAATACAATTTAAACTTATGTCGCTCTGTTGAGACATGTTAAATTTTGTATTGACAATAATATCACTTAAAAGATTTGTACTTGGCTCTAAAAAGCTGGTCACTTCTTCATCGGCAGCAATTGATTCCATCAACTGATTTGTACTTAGTTCTAAAAAACTGGTGACTTCTTCATCGGCAGCAATTGATTCCATAAAATTTTCAAAAAATGGTTCTGTACAATTACTGTCGGCATTCGAGTTTGGCGAGTTTTTGTTATTTGAATGTTCGGACTCAATAGGTAAAGTTTCTAATGGATACACATAACTTATTGTAAGTTCTTTTGTAATATTTTCAGTTTTATGGATTTGGTCTATTGTGATCAATTTTTCAGAAAATGGCACTAAACAATTACCATCTGATTTAGATAAGATCATGAGACTATTGCGACACTGCGATTTCAATTTAGGTGGAGATATACTTGTGAGAAGCGGTTCTGTTACAATTGTTTTCTTGGAAGACATTGTGGAATTTTTGTTTTTAAAAACTGGTACAGCCTCATTATTTAAAATTGGCAATGAAGATATTTCGTGTTCAAACGAAGTAATTATATTGGATTTCAAATTTGGCAACGCTTTATTGTCGGAAGGAGGCTTGTGAGGTGATAATATTAAATTAGTTTGAGAAGTATTGTTTATTGTTGAAAGGAACTTTTCTTCAATATGTTTAGAAGGCGTCGATTTGTCACAAGAAGAGTTAGAGCATATCAAAGAACTCTTAATTTTTGAAGGAAGCTGTTCTCCGAGAGAAAAAGTTTGAGTAGAAGGAGTATTTTTTGGTGTTATATTATGTTTTGCAGAATTCAGATTACAAGATGACGAATTGGTCACTGAGGTGGTTCTTTGTTCCTTAGTTTTATTCAATGTCTTTTTAAGAACATTTCTTGGAGGCTTGGAATGTGAAGATGTTTTTGGGAATGAACTTGCACTTTGTTCTTCCTTTATTTTTTTTATGTCAAGAAGAAGCGATTTGTCATCTAAAAAAATTTTTTAATTAATTTATATCATTTAGCATAAAAAAATTGTTTAAATGTTAAAATAAATATAAAACAAGTAGCAAGGTTGGGTATCGTTATCGCTAAAATACCACTACTGATTCAAAATCGTTTCAACTTCACTATCGTTACGGCTAAAATTATCACCAATTAACGCAAACTACCATTATTTTTACAATGTTGTGTGGTAGAGAAGAAGAAAGCATATATTATTCTAAAAATTATAACTGCTATGTGAATATTTTTAACCAGACCAGTTTCTGGCATTAAGCCTTCAACAGTGATTAATTATATTAAACATTGTAATAACTAGTTGATTGTGTGGCGCCTAGGCGCCCGTTAATTTTTTTTCATTTCAGAATCTTCCTATATTTTATATATGTATTTTTAAAAAGTTAATTTCAATGTTTTTAAAACTTCTTAAAAAAAATCGAAAAACAGATTTAAAAAATACAAAACAAAAACTTCGATTTTCAAATGAAGTTTTGTAAAAGGTCCTTTTATGTATATTTTCGCAAAAGTTTGCCAGTAGCCAACCTTTGCTTTATACTTTCTGCTTCTATACATAAGGAGTTTTTCATATTATATGATTTAAAAAAAAAAATATTTTATTATGACAGAAACTGGGTAATTTTAGTCTTATTAATTCCCTGTTTCCATAACACAATTCGCCACAGACAAACGAAAATTTGTATGAAGAACAAAAACAAAATAGACACAAATTTTCGTTCGTCTGTGATGAATTGTGTTATGGAAACAGGGTATAAGACAAACTATAAATATGTATCTTTTTAATAATTAAATTTATGTTTTATGACTTTTTAAAATGCATCAAAATAAATAAACTTATTCAACTAAAAAAAATTTTTAAACCTTTCGGACAAAAAAAAAAAAAAGTACTACGGGTATAACGAACTTAGTCTATAACGAACTAATTTGGCCGGTCCCGCCGAGTTCGTTGTAACCGAACCCCATTTTATTGTAGAAAAAATAGAATAGAATAGAAAAAAAAAAAAACGTTTTAGAGCAATGTTGATAAAAGTTTCTTAAGGGGGGGATTTTTAAAAGTTAAAAAAGTCGTACTTTCATAATTTTGTTTGAAGATATGAATAATGTTGAATTATTTATTTCATATACATGTTATAGCATAACATTTGAAGAATCTTAAAAAAAGTTTTCAATTAAAAATTTTAATAAATAAATCCGTGACAGCGAATCTCGGGAGGCGTTGTTGTTTTGCGGTGAACATCATAACTCGTTACCGGATCATGTGAAATAAAAAAGTCGAAATGCGTTTAAAATGTGCCATGTTTCTTGAGGTAGTGACGATAAGTTTTTTTATTTTTTTATTTTTTTTTTTTTTGTATCATTTTGAAGTGAAAAACACGATTTTTGCTTTTAAATTTCGGGAATTTGTTGTAAAATGGGAAAGAAAATGGAATTAAAAAAAACCCCTTCGTGGTTACCTGATGATTTATGTGTAGATATAGTGTATAAAATTTCAAAAGAATCGGTCAAGTAGATTTTGAGTTATGATGTTCATGGGTTCGAACATTTATTTGCGAGAAAATCCGTTTAAAGTTTTTTAAAAACTGATTTATATACTATATACCGTATGAGGCCGGTCGCTGGAAACGTTGTATCTATTTAAGTTTTGGTCTGATTTACTTAAAATTTTGATACAACACTCTCGACATGTTGTGCATTCAGAAAGAGAAATGCAAAAAATGGTTTTAAAATCTACCACCCCTGAAGGAAGTGCAAACACCAATACACCTACACAAAAGAGAAAAAAATATTTCATATTTCATCATATATGTAAACTGAAAAAAGAGCACCACATTTTTTGCAAAGTTATCAATAAATCAAAAAAAAAAAAAAATATATATAAGGGTGTATTAGTTTTGCTTAAATAAAAACTTATTATTCCAAATCGCCTTTAATTCTTCCATTATAATTGCAATAAATTATTTTAATTAAAATCTTTAATATACCTATTTACGTAATTTATGTTTGTCTAAATTTTTGAAAGAAAATTATGCAAAAATTAATATTATGAGTGAAAAAAAATTATATTCTCACCTCTCTTCTGAAGTTACAATGTAACTTAATTATGCAAAGTTAGAATAATTTAAATTTTAAACTTAATATTGCACTATTTTTCCAAGTGCTTTTCAATACATAGCTTTTAACGAAATCATACGTTGGACAAAAACAAAATCCACATTGAAGATCTCTTTTTTCTCAAATATTTATCAAAAAAAGCATACTCTTTGGTAAGTGCTGGTCATCAGAGAAACTGAGCGAAAGCACTCCTAACAATACAAAACAATTTTGACATGAAAAACAAAAGAGACAAACGGAAAAGTTTAGTTTGATAAAAGAAGTATGTATGCATATCGGACGATGTTAAATGAGAAAAATAAATATGTTTAAAATTTCGTTCTTTACTTTTTTTTTTGCAGAATTTTTTCATTGACCAACAAAGGGAATTTTAAAAAGAATTTGAATAGCTATTAGTTTTTTTTGATGCATTTTTTGCATTCAACTTATTCCATATGTAACACGAAATCTGCATATGTTTTGTCATTAGCAGTGCTGCCAATTTTGACAACTTATTGCAATTTAGACGATTTTTCAATTTTTTAAAATGATTTGGTAAAATGATGACTGAAGATTTTAAATTTTCAGTAGAATAAAAATTAGGTTTTCAAGGGTTAACACTTAATGGGTTGTTTATCAAAAATTGATAGTATTTGTTCAGTGTAAATGTAAATTACAAAATATGTATAGATTTAATTCTGGGTCAAGTCGTTTCAAAACAGAAATACCTTGAATAGCATCTCCATTTAAGTTTTAATTACGGCGATACTTTAAACCTGTATTATATGTTTCAGATATAGATACATATCAATAAAATTATTTAGTTGATTGCTGTGTTAATTTTTTTTCGTTGAAATATCATCCTAATACATTTTTATATGCATATAGAAATAACCAATGCTGTAATAATATTCGTAATATGAAAGATATAAATAAATTTTATTGTTTCCATTTGTAATATTTTTTCGAGTTTTATAAGCGCTAAAATTTTCTTGACAATTTGTTGTGTTAAAAATGACGATTTTGGCGATTTAGTTTCCAAAGTTGTCGATTTTCAGAAGATTTTATTAGCAGCACTGGTCGGTAACAAATAGAGAAAATTGTGTGTGGGTTTGTATAAAATGAGAAAGATTAAATTTTGTTTGTAGGGAGTGTTATGTGTGTGTATTATTTCAGCGTTACAGAATCAGTCAGTCAGTCAGTGAGTCAGGGATCAGCGTAAATATATTTAAGAAGATTGTTATGTTATAATTGATTAGATTGTTTCTATATTTGAAACAAGGGCGGCGGCCATGAGGTTTAAACCTGCGTCTAATCTCACATACACTCGTACTTGGACTTTTTTAAATAAAAATAAAATTACCCAATACTCGGTAAGCTATGTATGTTAACTTGAATATTAAAAATGTTTTGGTCGCAGTTCTATCACACTAGTAAGCATTTCAGAAATGGTCAATTCTCTGAACACATTTATCGAATTTACAACGACACGCAAACTAAAAACTTACAAAATGAAGGTGTAAAACTTCTAAATCCTAACCATACTGAGTTTTGTCATTAATAAACATTAGAGGCGTGGGGGATTTTTAAAAATTTGTTCCGAGTCTTTTTAACAATTTTTAATAAGAGACACATTAATTACGCAGGCCCCTCCTCCGTAATATTTCAGAACTAATCTCCTCTAGACGAATTAATGCAAATACCTTAAACTTTAGTGCACTTTTAGTATTAAATAATAAAATTTAATGTAATTAATCAAAACAAAGTAAGTGCTAGACGCAGCACTCAAAAATGCAGAAAATATAAACTTTAAAGAGTACCACACTTGGTTTACTCTAGGGATGTGTATTGTACCTGCCTTTAACTTATTAAAATAAACTAGCAGAAACCAGCCTTCGAAATTCGAGAGCAAATTCTAGGAAATTTTATTTGTGACTTTTTAAATAAAATTTATTAAAATTCGTTATAAATATTTGAAAATTTTTATATATAATAATATAATAGACACCTAAGGTATGCAAATCAATTTTAAGCAATTAAAAATTCGACACATTAACTAATTTAATAAACACACACATAGCATTGTATAATTTTATGTATGTGTTAGTAGCAACTTTAAGTGCAATTTAAAGGCAAAAATTTAAAAATCTGTAAGTCTGATGAACTGCTAAAAAGAAATACCTCTCAAAAAAATACCTTTTGTTAAAATTGGGGTAAAACTGAAGCTTTACCATCGGTCAAAAGAAATCGCCATACCTATTAATATTATAGATAGATATGTACCAATTAAAGCTACTGTTTTTAAATTTTCAACTGCGTTCGCATTATATCTGAATTGTATTTAGGTATTTTTTTAAATTTTTATGAAATTATACTCGTTACATTTCTGAAGGTACATATAAGTCACATATGTGCAGCTGGCTCCATTTGGCCAAAATCCTTCAAAGAAAATATAGAATACTCACAAAATGTACTGAAACTAATTTCAAAAAATTTCAAAAATACCTATACACAGATATACTGCGAACGCAGTTCAAAACTAAAGAACATGAGCTTTTAAATAATATATTTCACATATGGCTCCAATTGGCCAAAGTTCTTTCCAAGATATATGAAATAGTCACAAAATGTACTGAGGCTAATTTCCAAAAAAAAAAAATCATAAAATACCTAAATACAATTCACATATACTGCAAATACAGTTTAAAACTACACAACAGGAGCTTTAATATAAGGCACATTTGAGCAGCTGCCTCCATTTGGCCAAAACTCTTCCCAAGATATATAGAAAACTCACAAAATGTACTGAGGCTAATTTCCAAAAAAATTCCATAAACTACCTAAATACAATTCAGATATACTGCCAACGCAGTTCAAAACAACACAACAGGAGCTTTATAATGGCATAAGTCACATATGTGCAGCTGTCTCCATTTCTTCAAAATTCTTCCCAAGATATATAGAATACTCACAAAATTCTATTTAGGTATTTTTTATATTCAATATTTTTCCAATGTAAAGTTTATCATTTTTTTTTAACAATAATATACTTACATACGAGTACGTACTGAAATTATACATACCATTAAAAGAACTTACCATTTTTTGATATAAAAAAAGCTGAGTACTTCCCTCCATTGCATTTGACGGTACAATTCTTCCTGTCTCTATTGTCAATCTTGTTTGAAAATACCACAGAAAATGCATCGTTGTGGTACTTGATTAAGGAATACATGGTTCTGAAAAATGAAAGTTTTATTTTCTGAGGCAAAAAGTAGTTTGTTTTTAATTTTGGTGATTAACTTACATTTAGATTGACTTTTCAAGTTAAATTTGAGAATTGTAACTTTATAAAAGATCAAAGCCCGCAAGGAGTTCTTTCAAATATTCTATAGTTAATATCTCAAGTTTAGGGTTTCCAAACGTTTTCATCACCATTGAAGTTTTAACTGATGGTTGAATAAAACAATATTTACTGGCGCATTATCGAATTTCTCACAAAATGTTGATAAAACTTTTATTGGAGGTGATTTCAATGCAAAACATACTTCTTGGGGTGAGTCTATAGCTAATGCAAATGGAAATTTATTTTATAATTTTTTACAATATAATTCAATATTTTTTAAACGCATTTCTAGTTATATTCCGTCATATCCAAATGGGTCTTCATTTCTGACAATTTTTTAGTGGGTTCTAACTGTATAAATTCTTCAAACCAAAATTTCGAAATTTCTACACTACCATCATTTTCTGATCATTTTCCCATTCATCTTAAAATTGAACTTCAAACCCTTGAGTTTACTTTAAATACACCTCCTACTCTTATTACTTTTAAAAACACAAATTGGGATGCTTTTAAAAATGATGTAAATCAAAGAATATTACAAAACTACCGAACATTAATTAGAAATCTTTCAAATTTAGAAATTAATCAATATATTCAGGAATTTACGGCAACTCTGAACTTAATTGCTAATGAACATTCTGAAAAAATTGATTTGAGGAATCGAAAATTCTTAGTTTCTGATAAAATTAAGAGTTTGTTTAAAATTAAATCTGTTGATGGCATATTTATAGAAAATGAAACTTTGAAATTACAAAAATTGAAAAGCCATTTTTAAACATTTATAACGGTCCATTTCCTAATAGAGATATCTCACAAATTGAAATAAATATTTATAATACTATTTCCAAAATTCGAAATTATCAATATTTATTTAATGAAAATTTTTCTGCTACAAATTCAGAAAATCAAGTCTTCTTACTTTAGCAGAATTAGTAGTTCATTCAATAATATAAAAATTGTTCAATTTGAAAATTATATATAAATACAATATTTATATAAAAGGTTTAATTATTTTCGTATATACTGAATGTACAACAGAATTAAATACATAAATAGTAACAATAGTATCAGTATGTATAAATATATACCGTATGTAATTACATAGTTATCTTTTTTTCCTATTTTCTATACGAATTTGCTTTGTACATTTATTCTTGTATATACTTATTTACTCAAAGATATTAAATATGTTTAAAAGCAACAATGCATATTTACATAGAAATTAGAAGAAAATACTGTAACCTTTTCTGTAAAAATTATGTAGGTTTACTTTATTTAAAAAAAAAATAATTAATTACAAAATATATTCACGACAAAAAAAGAGAAAAACAAGAAACTACATGCAGCATGTAGGGCTCAGTGAATTAGGTAAATAACAAACGATTCAGTTATTGTAAATGATTTAAAAAACATCGCTTAAGAAAATAAGTCTTAAGGCAACTTTTTGAGTATAAGAAAATGCACTTTATTAAGAAAAGGTAATTTTTAGCGAAGAAGTGCTATTTTAAAAAAGTTTTATGAAACAAAAGTTTTGAACAAATTTTACTTTTTAAAGAAAATGTATTTATTTAAGAAGAGGTACCTTTTCACGAAAATTTACTTTCTTCAAGAAAATATCCTTTTTTAAGAAAATTCACTTTTTAAATAAAATTTACTTTTTTAAGAAAAGTACGTTTTTACGAAAACGTACTTTTTAAGAAAATGTATCATAAAAAATTATTTTTACAAAAAAAAAACTTTTTTAAGAAAATCTAATTTTTCTTAAGAAAATGTACTTATTCAAGAAAATTTACTGTTCTAAGAAGAGGTACTCTTTAAGAAAATGTACTGCTTAAGAGAGGGTACTATTTAAGAAAAGGTACTTTTATAAGAAAAGTACTTTTTTATGAAAAGTAAATTTTTAATATAAGGTACTGTTTTAAGAATATATACTGTTTTAAGGAAAGGTACTTGTTTTAAACAAAATTCACTTTTTTAAGAAAATTTAGTTTTTTAAGAAAAATAACTTTTTTAAGAAAAGTAACTTTTTTAAGAAAAGGCATTTTAAAAAAAAAAGTACTTTTTAAGTAAATGTAATTTTTTTAAGTGAAGGTACTCCTCTTCGAAAGGTACTTTTTACGAAAAGGTACTTTTTTAAGAAAATGTACTGTTTTAAGAAAAGGTACTTGTTTTAAACAAAATGCACTTTGCTTTTTATGTAATGTTTTTCTTTAAATTTTTCATTACGAAGTACGGAAAATGTAAATTATTTTTTTAAAAGGAAAATATATTATAAATATTAATAATACTAGAGAGATATGGGACTATGTATATAACTAATCAAAATTATTATTGTTAGCTAGTGTTTATTATAGATAAGTATTAATAAAGAATTTATGAAAATAAACGGTAAAAAAATTCACTTTTTAAACAAAATGTAATTTTTTGAGAAAATTTACTTTTTTAAGGTACTTTTTTAAGAAAATGCACTTTTTTTAAAATGTATTTTTTTAGAAAAGGAACCTTTTAAGTAAATGTAAATGTTATTGTTAAGGAAAGACACTTTGATAAGGGAATGTACTCTTTTAGGTGTAGGTTTTTTTTAAGGGAAGGTATATTTTTAAGAAAAGGTACTATTTTAAATAAAAGACTTTATTAAGGAAAGGTACTTTTTTAACAAAAGGTATTTTTTAAGAAATGGTATTTTTTTTTTTAATGAAAAGTACGTTTTTAAGGAAAGGCACTTATTTAAGAAAATATACTTTTTTTTTATATTTACTTTTTTAAGAAAATGTACCATTTTTAGAAAATGTATTTTTTTTTAAGAAAAGTACATTTTTTGAAAAACATGTATTTTTAACAAATGGTACTTTTTTAAGCAAAAGCACTTTTTAAGTGAAAATACTTTTTTATGAAAGGGCACTTTTTTTAAAAAAGGTAATTTTCTGATAGAAGGTAATTTATTAAGAAAAGGAAATATTTTAAGTAAATGATACTTAAGGAAGAGCACTTTTTAAATTTAAGATTCTTTTTTAAGAAATGGTACTTTTTTTAAGACAATGTACTTTTTTAAGAAAATGTACTTTTTTAGAAAAGGTACTATTGTAAGAAAAGATTATTTTTAAAGCTGCGTTCACACTATGTGTTTTGCTTGTGTTTTTCTTATTTTTTTAGCACGTGCAATTTGTACACATAGTGTGAACCCTTTCAAAAATTGTTTATGTACAACACATTCGGCAAGACATATGTAAATTTTTCAATTAGAGCAGGTTCTATTTTGGCATGACAACCATATGAAAATACAACACTTCTTGTGGCGAAAGAAAAACAGAGTAAATTATAAAGATAAATATTGAAAGAAAAATAAATTGTTTAATATTAATTAACAATTAAGAAATATATAAAATATATAACTTTCTTTTTAACACTAATTTTTTGTAAATTCGCAAATTAAATCAGCTATTTACATTTAGAGGTTATGTCATACAGAAACACATATGTACGTTTGAACGCAAAAATGATGAATTGTATGTAAAACGCCAATTTTGACACACACACGGTATTACGTATGGATCGTAAAACTGAATTTACATATGGAAAATACACATAGTGTAAACGCACCTTAAGGAAAACTACTATTTTAAGTGTGTATACTTTTTTAAGAAAATGTACCTTTTTAATAAAATATACTTTTTTGGGAAGTCTATTTTAAGTGAAGGTACATCTCTAAGGTAATTTAAAAAAAAGTTACTTATGAAAATTTACTTTTTTAAGAAACTGTACTTTTTAAGAAAATTTATTTTCTGAGGTGATTTTAAAGAAAATTTACTTTTTAAGAAAATTTACTTTAAGAAAATGTAATTTTTAAGAAAATTAATTTCTTTTCAAGAAGACACTTTTTTAAGAAGATGTACTTTTTATGTCTATAAAACGTTTACTATCTGCCTATACTTACCAATTTTTTTAAAACTTTTAGTGCACACAATTTTTTAATAATTTCTTGGCTTAATTGCAGTCATTAGAAATCATAATTTCTAATAAATGAATGATACTTGCAACGACTGACTCACTTTATTGCACTGTCTTTACCAATTTGAGGTTAAATAAATCACAACGATTAAAATCAGTGCAGTAGTTTATGATGAAAATTAATGATTTAGCGCGTGCCACGAGCAGTAAATGAGAAACTACAAATTTTCAGGCAAACAATCAGCTTTATGTTTTTAGTGTACCGTTAAATAACCGCGTTGGTTTTGTACCCATTACTCAACAAAAAAATTTAACATTGAATACCAATTTTATTAATGTTGCCGGATTGCAAAGAAAATTATCAGATGTTAATATTTTAATTAACAAACAAGCTTACACTAAATTTGAAAAAATTTCTGTTGAAAATATTTTTGATTTTGATATATTTTTTATAGGTGACAAAAATGTTGAAACTTTGTTTTGGAAACTTCGTATAAACCTGGATCAGATTTATTGTGCTTGTTCAAAGAACATTTTAAAATAATATTGTTTTGCAGAATATAGATAAATTTTTGAAACAAAATTTCTTTTAATTAAAGTAAAAACATTTGATTCAGATAAGTTCTAACTCAATCATTAAATAATAAAAAAAAATTATTTTTAATCAAGAGAAAAGTTTTAGAATATACCTATATTATAAAAAATGCATTAGATTATATTGTTTTTGAATTGAATGGTCTACGACATTTTTTAACAGAAACTCTGACATTTTTTCTCAGGAACTAAAAGATTTGTTTCTTTAGAAATCGGAAGATAGAGCTGAAGGTAAAGATGAAGTAATGCATTTTCGGCATAGTTAAAAACCGTATGCCGTAAAAAGTTCATAAACTTTTAACTTTTTCAGACATTATATGCTAATCAGCTATGGCTGTTTATTTGTGAATGTCAAATAAATTAAAAGTAAAATTAATTTCTGAATGTAAGGATGAAAAACTAATAGAATAAATATAAAAACATAAACTTATGTATACATACATACATATTTGATTATTGAGTATAGAAGTACAAAATAAACAGGCGGATAGAATGAAATCAATATCAATAGAAAACAATCTCAGTATATATGTAAGACCTTCTTCGATAAAAAAAATGCACAATCTGAGAAATTTTTCAATAGAAAAAATACTTAAATTTGAGACATTAATTCTATGGAAAAAATTAGAGAATCTTACGTTTATTCTAGGGTGGAAATCAATGCATCTCAGAGATTGATTGTATGGAAAATAATCTGCAAACATATTATACTTATATTTACATAAAACGACAAAAGTTTTACTAATAAAAATAAAAAGTTCTTTTAAACTTATAGAGATTCAACGAATTCGCTGCAAAAAAATGATTTTCCAAAGTAGTAACCATAGGAACATAATTTTTTAACGTGTGACATCACTGTTTCAAAATGAAATTGGTTAATAATATACATCACTATTTTTGTTTTTTAATTTTGTCCAAGTTCACACAAGGCAACTTTTGTGGCGCAACTTTTTTGCAATTCTCTTTTAAAGTTGCCTTAATGTTCACACAGAGAAATTTATTGCCAGCAATTTTCGATTTATTTTGCTTCCAAATTCTTACATTTGTGACGGTTCATTTTATTTAGTTTGTGTAAAAAGAATTATTATTGGTTCAAAGTAAAAAATCTATTTGTGTGAAAAAATGGAAGTCAAAGAAAAAATGATATAATAAAAAAAATAATAAAATAAATGAAATAATAATAATAATTTTTCACAACGAATGAAATAATGAAAAGATATATCAAATAAAAAACTGCAGCTAACTTCGTGTTTATATCTACGAATTGCACAACAAAACGAATTACCCGAGTACAGGCAGCTCCGAACCAAATACCGCTCTTCTTTCCCCTCTCTCCTACAAACTCAAAGTTGACGTCAATAAAGTTGCCTTGTGTGAACTCGGGCTTTTGTTGTGTGTATTCTTTGCTAAACAATTTACCGTTGGATTTACTCATGTCTCAAAAAAAATGAGCAATGAATACCAATTTTATTAATGTTGCCAGATTATTAAATAAAATATATAATAATTGATGATAGATAAATAAAAGTGCCTTACCTTTTACTTTATGTTATTTGGGTATTTGTAATAATTTTTTTTTTGTTTCTAAAAGAAAGTTGAAAAATTATAACTAATTTATAAAATTAATCAAATTTTTTATTTACAAAATAGTGCAATTTTGTTTTAATAACAGCCACCTGATACAAATTCATAAAATTTTAATTTTATATCATTGCTGTATATTAAACTATATATTTTCTTTATTTTCAAAACAATGTATCGGTAGCTCATGAAAAAAAGCTGTTGCTTTTAATTATAGTTTGCACTTACATTCCATAAAGAATGTACATACGTGCATTTAACGATTTAAAAAAGTTTTTGTTAAATGGTATTATTAAAAATATTCAATAAAACCTTAAATTTAATTTTACTTATCAACACCATTTAAATTTATATTTTATAGAACACATCTAGAATTTTTTAAAACTAAATATAAAATGAATAATTTCTACATATGTGTACAAAATATTAAAACCGTTTAACAGAATTAAAATGTCGATATATACTTTTAATAATATAAATTCAATATAATATTGTTGCAAATTGCAAAGAACACTGAACTCTATTCTTGTAATGTATATAATAATTTTGTAATATCAAATTCTTATGAAACTCTGATCTCAATTTAGAACTTGTATATATTCAAGTTTCATTTGTCCCTTAAAATGTTTAGCTTTTGTTATTGTTAATGTAAAATTTAAATTAATTTTATTTTGACGACTGAAATTTTTTTTGGAAATCGCCTCTATTAAATACTTAAACTAATTAAATTTTTATGTGTTCATTAAAATGTTATGTTTGTAGCTAATCCTTTGCAAATAAATATAAATTGAAAAATCTTTATAAACTTTAAAATCTGTGCCTGTGTTTTATAAATATCAATATTTTGATGTCAAATGTTGCCACGCGTTGCAAATGACACCGTTTTTATATAACTGCCAATAAATGACAACAACTGACATTGAAAATGACATATTGAAAACCAGGCGGAATTGTTTTTTGTGTTGAATAACTTTCAATTGTAGTATATTTCATGTCAAACTATGACAACAGAACGAGTTTGAAAGTTTTTTTATATTTTTCTGGAAATTTTTTTTTTATTTTGTGTAGAAATAATTTAAATTAAAAACAAGAATTAAATTGACATTTCAATTAAAACATTCAATTTTAAATTTATTCTGAGCATATTTAAATAATTAACTTTATTGGCGCTTCAGTTGAAATTGTCAATTAAGATACATCAATTTTGAATATTAATTATAAAATTAATTATTAAAATTTTTATATATATATATAATATTACTTACATAAATCGTATTTCTCTTCAAAAACTTGAAACTGCCCTTTTTTAATATCTCCTGTTATAAAGTTAATAAGAAACGTTAACTTTTTTCTTTCAAGTTTCTATTCAAATGCAGTTTTTGTTAGTTACCAAGTTAAGTATGTTCTATGACCAAAATATCTACTTATATAAAGTGGTTGTACTTTTTATTCCACTGTACTTTTAAATCTTTTTAGTTTATTACAAAAGATGAACAAAATCAAAAGCAAACTAAATTAAGAAATTCTCATTATTAATGGTTAGTTTTTGTTTTTAAGGAAGCTTCTTATAGAAATACGGACAGGAAATATTTCCGATCTGCGATTTTTGACTCACTTCGAAAGACTTCAATATTGGTTACAACAAATCTTTGATTTGCGTTCCTTAAATTCTACTTAAAATTTAACTATAATCATCACATAAATTCATATTAAAGATTTTTTTTGTAAATATACACAAAAGATCAAAAGAAGGTTTAAAACAATATTTAGTTATATATTTAAATAGCAGCCAAATTAAGATGTAAAAAGAAGACAAACGAATTTACTTCATTACGTTTATTATACCCTATACCACTATGTGGTCTGGGTATAATGACTTTGTGCTACTGTTTGTAACTGCCAAAAATTTTTGACCTAGACCCATCTTTTATTATACCGATCGACTCAGAAAGTGATTCAGAGATGTCCGTCCGGCCGTCTGTGTGTCCTTGTAAAGCTTGTAATCAAACTACAGGTCGCAAATATGAATATATATTTATGAAATTTCGTATATAAGCTTTTATCGGCCATAGGATGAACGCTATTGAAATTGGTGAGAATCGGTCCATGTTCAGACTTAGTCCCCATACAAATGACCCCTATGAAATCGATATAAAATGCCATAAGCTCCAAATTATCATATAGATCTCAGTCGAATTGGGTTTGCATGTGATTATTACATCCATTAATCAGTAGTCCGAAAATAATCCCTATAGAACAACTCTTAGTCATAGGCCCCATATGCTCTGATGCTTCTCCAATTTGGTTTTTATATCTTTTTGCAAAATAGAAGTAACTTTAGCAAATATGGTCATGATTGGTCCATTTTTCGACCTGGTCCCCATATAAATATAGCATCCGATATGAACTTTTGCATATCTGTAGCCAAAGAAATCAATAACAATGCCACTCAAATTTGGTTTATGTTTATTTTCTATATCCAATTAGTTGGACCTAATAGATAGCAAACCATGGTATAGGGTATCGTACAGTCGGTCTCGACCGACTATAATTTTCTTACTTGTTTTTTAATTGGTGTTATTTGACTTTACTACTCGAAAACTATAGTTATTCATAAACTTATTGTTTACTTGGGCATAATAGCGTGAATTTAAATATTATTTTTAATCAGAGTTTTTGATAAATAGTTACGAGTATGTTTTCTAATATAAATTTTGTAATATAACTGTTAGGTTAATTTTAAAACAATATGAAAACTAACCGCTCTATTCATAACATTAGTTTTTAACTAACCAAATTTTCATATAAAATCTGTTTTAAAAAGCTATTGAAATGTTTCGAAATGATTTTATAAAATGCTTGGGGAATTAATAAAAGGGGAATGTTATCGGCATTCGCAAAAATCCAATATCATTTAGAAGATCGATGAAATATTTATAAACATATCTCTTGTTAAAACTGGCTTTAACCATAAAGCTACAGATAGATTCCAAGTTAAAAATAGAAAGATTATTTTTTTACATAGACATGTAGCTTTGTACGTAAAATATAATTCATATCCCCGCAATTACCCTAAAGTAAACACAATCCTTATTTTGCTTATCAAACGCTACAATTTTTTTGAGGCAATATTTTGGCCATTGATTTCCTTTTGTAATAGTTTGCAGCAAACCATAACTTTGTATTGAAATTGAACCTTATCTTAATTTTTGTTCTTTTAATTAACTAATAAAAATCACGATAAAATAGCAACACTTCTTCTGGGTCCTTCCTGGCTGATATTGATCTTAGATGCCATCCTCGATGCCATTTTTTCAAGGCCTCAGCGGTAACATTTTCTTGCCTCAGCTAAAGTGCGCAAATTGAAATAATACTTTGCATACACCGAAGGGACATTAATGTTGAATTGCAACAGCTCCAGGAATTGGCGTTCCAGAGCATTCACATCTTCTAAAATTTGGCAATAATCAACATTCCATACAGCCTGGTCATCCCATACTTTAGAGGATAGTAATAGAGCACCTAGAACCATACATTTGCAATTGCACCAAATATTTTCTTTCAAGCATCAAGATAAACACTTTCATTATGTTTAATGGCAGATGTGCGAATTGTGAACAATAAAGTGTATGATTAGCCTTGTGTGTTCCGTGATGATGAGCCTATTGAATGGTTTAGAAAATATGGCCTTTTACTCCAGGCAAGATATGAAAACATTCTTCTGGTTTTCGCAAGATCAAATAAGTCGTCTGGAATATCACTGAAATTCATCCAAACAAATATAGTAAACAATATTTGTTAATTGTTATTCCCATTATAAAACTAACGTACCGTCTTTGCAACCTTCTTCCACAATTATGACATTTAATGGGACCATCTAAATTTCTAAGGGTTTAAATACATAATTTAGTATATGAATATTGTTAATTTTTAAAGAAATGGTAACATTTCCAATTACTCTAAAAATATATGTATTATATACATGTACGAAAAGTTTGGGGACTGTCCTCAATAAATACAGTTTATCGAAAAACTGTCCGCAAAAAACATGGGGTGCATATATATATTTCTTTTGTTGGATTTGTTAAATAAATTCAATACGCGGCAAAAAAAAAAAACGAAAATCCGAGTCTGACATACAGTTTGTATTCTGACGGCGGTAAAAATCACTTTTTGTAGATAAATCTGGCAGCACTGATAAATATTTTAGCTTTAATGGTCAAAATTATACTTTTACAGACTATATATAATAAAATAGATGTTCTTGAGATATTATAACTAAATAACGGAATATATTTCCGAAATAATCTAAAAATTGGCAAAAATGTCCCCGAAGTATAATGTCCTCAAAAAATGCGCTTGATATATAAAAAATTTGGGGACTGTCCCCAAAGTATCAAAATGTCCTCGTAAAATACAGTGTATCGGAAAAGTGTCCTGTAATAATGCGGTGTGCATATATATATATATATATATATATATATAGTAGTTTTACACTCTCCAATTTTGTTATAAAATTATTTTATTATAAAAACTATCTATGTTTTTCTAAATAAAACAAAAAGACCCACAAGTATCTCAAAGGTAATATAAGACAAAATATAAAATTAATTCTATTTATTTTTGTGTATTTAAGGATGATTTAGTGTGCGATTCAAATTGTTTTCTGTAATCGCTTACGAATTGCAATAAGTATTGATTTTCTTGATCTTGTTTTGTTAATATGTTATTATACTCTTCTGTCAATTTAACACCGCGTTCTGCTGTATCATTTACCACTTTTATATCACTTATACATAAAAAATTTTTATAACAAAATTGGTTAAAAATTGTTTTAATTTATATTCGCGAGCCATAAGCAGATAATTGAACCACACATATATCACAATGGATTATTTTGATCTCAGGATCAATTTCTCAAAGCTGAAAAAAAAAATGCCATCAAATATCATGACTTACTTGTTTTTGGCACAAAAGTGGTCTGGGGCATTTGCTATTTCTTGGCGAGTTTATATTCGTTTTTGAAGTTTTATAGCTTTTTGAAAAGATAATTTAATAGAAATCCCGAATTATGTAACAATTTTCGGAAAAATTAATCTATAGAATGAAATTTTCGTAAAATCTGAAAAAAAGTCCTATTTTCCCCTATAAACACACTGCAATTTTCAATCGTGTTGTATTAAATCCTGTCATTCCTGTGAGGAGCATAGGTCCACAACAAATTGCTTCCATCTCCGTCTGTCTGACGCTAGACCTTTCACTTCATTCCAACTCATTCGCATAGATTCGATGTCTTTGATGAGCTGTCTTTTCCACGTATGTGCCGGACGTCCTCTTCTACGAGATCCTTGTGGGTTCCAGTCGATTGCTTTTCTGGTTATGTCGGAAGGAGGTTTCCTCAGCGTGTGGCCAATTCATTTCCATTTGCAACGGGATATTTCTTTACCAGTAGGCGTTTGGCTGCATAATATCCATAACCGATCGTTGGTAATTACCTCAGGCCACCTTATTCTGAGCAAACGGCGGAAAAAACTTGGAGATGGTTTACGAGCCTGGGAGACGCGTTCCACGTTTCGCAACCGTAGAGAAAAATGAACTTGACATTCGAGTTGAAGATTCTGATTTTTGTTCGACGGGATAGCACTGTCGAGTTCCAGATATTTTTAAGAGCGCCGAATGCCTGACCAGCCTTTTTTACCCCATCATCGCTGCCTCCATTAGTTGTTATTATGCTACCCAGGTAGCAGATAGACTGTACGTTTTCGATTGAGTTGTTGTTGATCTCGGTGTATCGATGTTTGTATTTATACGCAGAGTTAGTTTTCTGTATGTGAATTTCGAGCCCAGCCCTGGAGGCAAGCGTGCTTAACGCATTCAGCTTTGCTTTCAGATCTTCGTATTTGTGTGCTAGAAGACAGATGTCGTCTACATAGTCCAGATCATCCAGCTTTCCTTGCAACCCCCATTGTATGCCTTTTTGGTTGCTCATCGCCTTAAGCATAATGACATCGACGACTAGGTTGAACAAAGTGGGTGAAAGAACGCAGCCTTGTCGAACGCCGGTTTTGATATTGATCCGATTGCTGAGCTGATTCTCATGCAGCATGCTGCAGTGCCTCCCATATGGTCTCATGTCATAGCGTATCGAAGGCTTTGTTGAAATCGATCAATGCTATATAAAGAGGCGAGCGGAATTCGACGCTTTGCTCTACTATAATTCGTAGGCTCAACAATCTTTGAGCCACCTCTAAATGTTTTTTGATTGTCCGAAAACTTTGTATTTGTCAGTTTTTTTTGTATTCGCATATTTCTAGGGTATACGACCGAGAGTTTGAACACTTTTTTTTATTAAGGGCCATCCTAATGACCACTCAATATGTTAATTTTATAATGATCACTGTGATCTGTTGTCGCTCTTAAAAATCGTTAAGCACTTTGGCTAGACAAAATAGATTCTATTATTCTGAAAAGCATGCCTGATTGTGTTTTTGTTCTGCTAACCAAGATTTTTAATTATTAAAATCATAGATTCAAACTAAAATGATCTAAAAGTTACGGGTATTGTATTTCTTGACATTGAAAAAGTCTTTGATCCCATTCCGTATGATGGTCTAATACAATAAATTGAATACTTTCGATATCGTATTTATCATCGCATCCGAGCCTATTTTCGTAGTATGTGCAGAAAATTGCTTATCATCTCCTCAAAACATTCCTGCTGGTCTCCCCCAAGGGCTTGTTCTATCACCAACATTGTGCTCTATATTTACCGTAGATTTAGCTGTACTAAAGAACCATGATGCCGCTTTCTACGCTGATGACGTGTCCTAATTTGCAATGGAAAAGTTTCTTAAGCAATAATAAAATATGGCAGAGCCCAGCCCTCGAAGTTCTAGTGAAAATTCTAGGAAATTTTATTTTTTCATTTATTAAATAATTTTGCAAAAGCCTAAAGGTATGCTAATCATTTTTAGCCAATTCACAATTTAACACCGGGTTTTTGATATTTGTAATAAACACACACAGTATGTGTTTTATATATGAGTTATTAGCAACTTTAAATGAGCATTTCTTCAAAAAAAATTTTCCAGACGTTGCAAATCTGTAAATTTTGTGGACAGCTAATAAGAAATATCTTTCAAATGCGGTATGTTTGGCCAAAATCTGTAATTAACTAAAATTTTTATATCGGTCACAAGAAATTGTCTTATCTTTGAATATTATAGATGCTGCAGAATCCTTTAAAATATGATCAAAAATATTTTGATAAATAAAAAAAAGTATACCAAGAAAAAATTCAAGCAATTTTATATTCATTTAATTTATCACCGAAGCGTTGTCCTATAATGCATCTTGAAGCCCACGAGCCACGAAAAAACAAATTGAAATTTTTCTCGACCAATTCAAAATGGATGATTTTCGAATAGTGAAAAGTACGCATAACTTTTATTTTTAATGCCAATTCTTTATCTAATATCAACCCTAAATATTTAACCTGAATATTTAACCTGAATATTTAGGGTTGATATTAGATAAAGAATTGGCATTAAAAATAAAAGTTATGCGTACTTTTCACTATTCGAAAATCATCCATTTTGAATTGTTCGAGAAAAATTTCAATTTGTTTTTTCGACTAAACGCATCAATTTTGTTCGAGTGACAACCCAGATGAAAAAAAATCTTATTTTTCATTTCTTGACTTCATATATGAAATTGATGTCCTTTCCAGAACTCAGTGTAAAATACCGATTTTGACGTTTTTGGTGTTTCAATGGATATGGTGCAATACACTATTAAATTGAGTTCTATTTATACCCCATACCACTGTGGGGTCGGGGTGTAATAAGTTTGTGCTAATATTTGTAATTACCAAAAATGTTTGATCTAGATCTATCTTAAAGTTACTGATCAACTCAAAATTGCTTTCTAACCCGATTTAGCGATGTCCATCCGTTCATCTCTCTGTCCGTCTGTGTGTTCATATAAATATTTTAATTAAACGACAGGTCGCTAATATGAATATATATTAATGGAATTCGGTATATAACTTTAAACAGCCATGGGACGGCCTCTATTAAAACTGGTTAAAATCGGAGTATGTACAGACCAAGTCGCCGCACAAATGATCCCGATTAAATCGACCTAAATTACCATAAGATAAAAATTATCATAAAGATCTTAGTAAAATTTGTTTGTTTGTGTGTGTTTATTACATCCATTAATTAGTAGTCCAAAAGCAAACAATTTGTGATAGTTCTTAGTTATAGCCCCCATATAAAGCTGCTTCCCGATCTTCACTGAAACTTATCGAAAACAATATATTCCATATATTTTCCTTAAATTTGGTTTTTGCAAGAAATAAGGTGACTTTATCAATTATTGTCTTGGTCAGTCCATTTTTGGACCTTGTCCCCACATTATATTATATTATATTAACTTTTCCAGATCTGCAGGCAAGGAAATTAATAAAAATTCTCGTCAGATTTGGTATATGCGTATTTTCTATACTCAATTATTTGGACCTAAGACCAAATCCCTAAACGCATGATGTAGCGTATCGCATAGTCGGTTTAGACTGGCTATAATTTTCTTACTTATTCAATTTTATTAATTCGCCAACGTTACCATGCAGGCCATTAAATTTATTCATGCGTTGATTATTCTTTATATAAATATTTTAATATTTGCCATAATTCGTTTAGGATATTAGGCATGACTTCTCTTAATGTTTATTTTGACCATTTATATGATTACCATTTCGCAAGTCACGTCGTTTTGTGCTCTTGTAATTCTTAACCAGCTTTTAATGTTATCAACCGATTTGTTTATTGTTCCATAAAAGATTTCTAGATTTTCGGCAACAATAAGTTTAATTTTTTTTTTGCAAAAACTGTTCCTAGCATTTTATATATTTTTGTAGTTTTACAATTTGTGCATGGAATAAAACCATTTCAAAATAGTTTATCCCAAACATATGGCACTTTTGTGTATACTCAGTCATTCATTATACAACTTATGACTTTTACTATACTAGATGGGATAATAGAATACAATGAAGATAGTTGCAATGCAACTAGGGTTAGTTGATAAGTGTAAACTATATTGTAATAAGAAATAGAAATGAAATAAATCCTTTCCACCAGTTATTCTGAAAACTAATTATCTTAATTATTCGGTTCAACTATAAATTTTTATTATTGTCTTTTATATTTTCCTAAAAGCTTCTGCAACCATCTACGTGGGATTTTCTCCTTTTTTATATTAAGTATTCGTAACTCTGTAAATTGAGATACTAGAAGTAAAAAAATATTAATGGAAAAGTTAAAAAAATAAATTCGAATGAATATGATGCATAGAAAGAATTTCATTTGCCATTTACTTGGAGAAATGTTCATATTTTTAGGGAATGGGTTTCAATTTATGGTTTTTTTTGTTATTTATTTTTAAAATTTGTTGGTTTAACAAAAAGGGATTCCATAAAAGCAGACGCTTGCCCTCCAGTTTGTAAATAGAAATTTGAAAGTTTTTAGAAATTTGTTTGTGAGTTTTAATATTGTTTTCTTATATATATATTTTTTAATATTTATGATACATATTGTACACCCTAAAAGAGTGCTGTTGTTAAACCGTTCTTGAATTTTCATTTAGCAATTATGTGAAAAGAAAGTTTTTGTGTTAATATTTATATTTTTGTAAAGATTAAAATTCAAAGATAACAAGTTTTGTCATTTAAATGTCTGCATGTAATAAAATGTTTTAGTATGTATGAATTATTAAGGCGTAAACATTTACAAGTTTTTTCCTCCCGTGCTTGTTTGTTTTTGATACTAATGTATTAAGGAACAAACATGAGTAATAGGAGCTTTTATTTTTAGCTTTTATTTACTATGAATTAAATGTTGAAATTCATATCGTAATCTTAAAAAAGTAAGAAATTAGAGTCGATCTAGATCGACTATATGATACCCTGTACCATGGTTTAGAGTCCTTTGCTCTTCAGTCCAACTAATTCGATATAGAAAATAAGGATAAACCGAAGTTGAGTGGCATTGTTATTAATTATTTTGGCTGTAGATATGAAAAAGTTCATATCGGATGCCATATTTATATGGGACTAGATCGAAATATGGACCGATCCTGACCATATTTGGTAAAGTCACTAATATTTTGAAAAAATATATACATACCAAATTTAAGGAAAATCTGTGCAAAATTTTTGTTTTTTTTTTATAGATTTAAGTGAAGATCGGGAAGCAGCTCTATACGGGGTCTAAGAATTGTCCTATAGGAATCACTTTCGCACTACTGATTAATGGATATAATAAACACACCCAATTTGACTGAGATCTCTATGATAATTTGGATCTGATGGCAATTTATGCCGATTTCATATGGGTCATCTGTATGGAGACTAGGTCTGAACATGGACCGAATTTCACCAATTTCAATAGCGTTGATGAGCGATATAAGCTTATATACCCAATTTCATCAAAATATATACATATATGCGACCGGATTACAAGGTTTACATAGACATACAGACGGAGGGACGGACAGACGGACGGACATAGCTAAATCGATTCATAAAGTGATTCTGAGTCGATCCGTATTATAAAAGGCGTGTCTAGGTGAAATATTTTTGGTAGTTACAAACAGCAGCATAAAGTCATTATGCCCAAACCACATGGTGGTATAGGGTATAAAAAAGGTTTTTGAGCTCAATATTATAATTTTTTTTTAATGTTTAGTATAAAGAATCCGAAAAAAAAAGAAAATTTCCATTCCTTGACATATAAAATTTATTGGAGAATCCAGGTCCTAAGCATAGCTTCTTTTTACTGCTTTGGTTGCTATCTTTTGGGTTCCTTGATTAAAATCCAATATTTTCCAACCGATCTTCTCTAAGCTTCTTTACCCAAACAATCTAACGTATTAACCCTCAGTTGGAGTTAACAACACCTCATAAATAGGGTGACTTTTCATACACAAAATATAACGAAAGAAAACAGACAAGTAAATATAACAGGATGATTGATGTAGAAAACTTTAACAGACATTTAGTCATATGCACATATGTTTTTGTTTTTTTTTTTTTTTTTTTTTGTTTTAATTCAAAAACTGAAAAACAAAAATAAACATAAACATACACACATTTGTAACACTCATTTACAAATAACTAAGGGCATTTTTTTTGTTTTTGGCAAGTAAACAAAAAACGTACTTGTTTTTTTCTGTGTATCTGTCTGTTAGTAAATTGGGTACACAAAAGTTGTTGTAATTTTTCATATATGCCAAAAGAAAAAAAAAGCAAAGAGAAAAATTTAATACCTCTTCAGTTCGCTCTCTTCTTCCACAAAAGATTTTGGGTAATGGGAATTAGGATGGTTTAAAAAAGTTGTTGCCTCCTATGAATGGCATTTTACTGATGATTTCTTTCGTTATGAGTGTGTTGTAAAGCTTTAACAAGCCCCTTAATGTATTTAAAGTACTTACACTGCTGGCAACAGCAAGAGCAACAAGAACAACAAGAACAGCAACAACATCAACAAGTACCATATTAATGTATGTGTCATTATTATTTAAAGTAGACAACCATACTGCAAATTTTGAAGCTTGAGTCTATTTTTGATTTGTTTATCAAAATTTTCGGCACAAGATTTAATTTGTTGCCAAAGAGATGTTATGAAATGAACAGTAAAAAAAAAGCCTAACTGTTTGTGTCGATTTTTGTTCTTTAGAGTTTAGTACCGAGAAATGTATATCTTAAATTCTGGGATATGTTAATTATTAGTTTTTTAAACTCAGACCTATTATATTTAATTTTTACATTTTAAATGCCTTAAAATAAATTGACTAATCGAAAAATCTAAAGAAAAGCAAACATTGATAACTGTTGGTCTACTGAACGCAAAATGCTGGCTGGTGTACCACAAGCATCAGTTTTAACTCCAACTTTATACTCTATGTATACATCTGAGTTAAAAATGTAAGTCAGTGTTGAGAGGAAAACTCTCTAATCCTTTTAACAAAAGAATGAAAAGAGCATTTATTCACGCTAATAAATTTTTCACAAAGTAGAAAATCAAAACTAATGAAGCAAAAATATACGCAATCGTTTTTCCCTATAACAAATCCTCAAAAAGAATTCCCAACATCACACTTTCCATTTAATTATCAGTAATACCTCTCGTTGATTCGTTCAAGTATCTGGAAATCTTATTAGATAAGAAATTGAATTTTAAACATCACATTTTTCAAACGCGTGATAAGGCGATAAGATATGGAAGAGCTCTGTTTTCTTTACTGAATCGAAAATTGACTCTTAACTGTAAAAGTAAGATTTGGCTTCAATAAATGTATGGGTTCAAAGTTGTGTAGTACGCAGGGAGTTATTAGTTCACCTTCTTAACGCCAATGAGGAATCTTGATGCATGATATCTGCATATTATCGACCTTCTCGTGGTTAAATCCGGGAAATGGTAAACGAAAGCTAGATGACTTAGTATTTATTCTTAGCGGTTAACGGTTAAAGCTAGGTCTATCAGTAGCATCACGCTTGTGGAGTAACTGGTAGGAGCAGACTTAGACTTTTGAATCGAAGCCCTTAAAGGCTTTAAAATGGTACCACGAGTAAGACATAATTTGCCCAATGAAGATGATTCGTGGATTCCCTTGACAGATATGACCCAAAAATTAGCATACACAGAAGAAGTTAGCTAAGGAGGTGCTAAAGCCTCCCAACAGAGGTGGTTGAACACATCCCACAAAATATCCCTATGGGAGGGCTGGGTGAGTTGAAGAGGATTCCAGGAAGTTGTGAGTCAGCCCAACGTCACTGACAAGATTGCATGAGACCGATGCAAGAGCGTTGGTTGGTTGAGAGGAACATGAGTTGAACCTGAATTCGGAGGGCTATTGATGCCATCTCGCATGTGCAGCCAAATCGATGACATATATAGCAGGAAGAGGAAGGATTGTTCATACAAGGGTGTTGATGTTGCGTCCAACTGATTGGTTGCCATCTTTTTGTTGCGCAATTAGAGTACATTGGTTATTAAAGATTAAGAAAAAAGTACAAAGTATCAAAATAAAGTACAATTTATTTTCCTTTGTTGACATATTTAAAAACGTATTTTTTATTGCTTTTTGCAAGCTTTATCAAATAATTATTATTTTGTTTAATAACGCAATTTCTCCATAAGGATCATCCATATTTACATTAAGTTTTTGCAGATTTAAATTTTGGATTATGTTAACAATATTATCAAATTCAACATTGCTCTTTAAATTTTTATTGCGAGTTGTAAATAACCAGTTTGTGTTACTAAAATCCAACTATTTATTCAAATTCGTGTGAATTTCATTGGTCAGTTCCGGCGAAGACAACAGTTTTATTTTTTTGCTTGTTTCATAGCCAAAGAAGAGATCTTGTTTTCTTTGTGTTAGTCCATCTCATAGATTGACTATTATCCCATGAATATCTAAAATTGTTATGCAATTGCCTTCTAGACATTTTGCAGCTTTATTAAGTAAATTTAACATGTGACTGCAAAAATGGAAATAAATTTCAATCATATTTTTTCAGTGTTTTTCAGCAACAATAAATTTTGTAAAATCACTGGACAGTTGTCTAGGCTTGCTAAATAACTTCTAATAGGTGACCAATTTAATAGTAATGTATCAATGCATGGCAAAAGAGAGAGCCATCTTGTTCCAAAATGGCGTTTAACTTCATGGAAGTCTCCACCTACTGATGCTATAAATCTTTTCAGCTCATCTCTTCTTACAGCAGAATGTGCAAAAATGAGCATAAATTTTTAAAATTACATTTTCTATGTCGTATGATAAAAAGCTCATGTCATGTTTCACGCAATTATGCACTATGTGTGCATGACAATTTCCTTTAATCAAATCTGGCACCAAATCTCTCATATTTGTGAATAAAGAATGGTTGACACCAAAATTAGCATTTGTATTGTCGGCACTTACAGATACATTATGAAAATATAATTGGTATTGCTCCAATGAGTTTTGAATTGCTTCAAACATAACATCAGCAGACTCGTTGCTATTTTCATAAAAATCTACTAACCTGTTTTGAATGCAATTTCTGGACGAAAATATCAGTAATGGGAACAGTTTTATATTTTTTTGTTAGAAGCGTCTCTTTGTAAGCAGTTATATAAATTTTCCGTTTTTATATCATTTATTACATTTTGTAAAGCATACGGTCCCAATACCTCTGTAACTAGTGCTTCCATTTTTGTTCTAGCTAGACGAATACCTGTAGCTGCACGTGAATTGTCATAAATAGTTTTGTTCAATTTTATAGTGCAATCCATGCTACTATAGGATAAATTATGTTTTACAGTGTGATATGTAAGGGCTAATTCAGCTGCAACATGTTCTTTATCACTGCAGAGTGAACTCTTAGACGATGTGGAAGCAGAAGAAATGTCTAGAAATTTCGCAAGTAGTCCAGATGTTTTCTTCATTTCTGATTTTGATTTGTGCTGTTTTGTTTGCAGGTGTTGTTTAACCTGGAAATAATATGAATAATCCCTTCATCTTTTGACATTCCATGTACCACAAACACACTTACCTGTCCTATTCCAACTGAAGCAATCGTAAATATTATTCCACACAATTTGCATTTCCCATTGTTTTTTATACTTCTGCAATCGTTTATTCTTCTGTTTCATTGTATCAATTTGTTTGACTTATTTTTTCGGTGTAACATATTCACTATCCATTTGATTCATGTTATTTAAATTACATTTTTTAGGAGTACTTTGCTTACTAAAGTTGTCCGGGTCCATGTTTTACTTATTTTATCATAAAACTATAAAAACTATAAATCGTATTCTAATTGCATTCAAACAAAAAGAACAAGTGACATAGCCAATCAGTGCTGCCAGATTATCTCTCCGAAAAATCGTCAAAATTTTACACCGCGACTATACGACAAAAATACAGGCAAAGCAAAAAAAAATGTTATATGTTGTGCGTTTTGCATATTAATTTTTCTGTTTAAGCAATTTATGTTAGCTGTAGACATGTTCTTAAGGAAGAATCGCCATTCATATAAAAAAGCGTCAACAAATCGCCATTAGGAAAAAAAATTTTATTCCACTCATTTCGCCCTGAGTAAAATAAGCCGAATCTATTTTTAATTACAGTACTGAAATACAGTATTTGCCGCGTACTTTGTTGTTTTCATAAAGTATAAAGTAAAATTGCACGAAATAACGTACAATACTTTATTATAAAGTACGGGTGGCAACCCTAGTTGCGACCCAGAGAGCAACAGGGCGTTTGGCCGGCCGGACCCTTTAACAAAGGGTGGAGTGCATGTCAATCACATATGTATCTCCTAGATTGCAATCCGTCTTATGACGGAGCGCCGGTGCATGCATAGTATACCACCCGGTGTTAGGAGTACTATGCGGTTATGTGTAAGACCGGCACGCAGGTTAAACACGAGAGACTTTTTTTTACAAAATGTGTATAAGACCAATAATGACAAATGGGTGCCATGTCTGGTCTATAATATGTGCCAAAACTCTTGTCAAATCTCTATAGATAATTCAAAACAAAGACCTAAAAATTATGTATAACTTACCCAGGCGACACTTAACAAATTTTCTACACAGAAACTACAAAGAGGATATGTTCGAAGTCGAAAATTAACGCAAAGATTCGAAAGAAATTTGTAGAGTTAATGTTTCTGCAAACTTCGGTGTGAAGCTGTTAGAAGAAGTAATTAAAAATTTCTTATATATTTTCAAATGGTTTTTTCCATCACTTTCCCTAAAACGGGAAATTGTTAATCACCCCTTTCCTTACATTATAATTCGTTTACATTTGCTGCAATCATATTTAGCTATATATCAAACAATGTACGTACAAATTTATTAATACATTTTTGGTTGTTAACGATGGTAGTTTAAACATATAAAAAAGAAAAAAAATATATATATTTCCTTTTAATGAATCAACATTTGGTTTGGAATTTTGGTTAAATAAAATATATTAATTAAAAGCAATTTTTTGAACAAAACTGAGGCCAATCAAAATGAACAAGTAAAAAAAATGTAGAAAATACAGTTTTTTATTACACTTAAAATCCAGTTGGACCGGTGGAGTCAGATTTTGATAACCTATACCACAGTTTTATGAGATGAGGTAGTACTAATGCTTGTAACGATCAAAAATACTTGACCTAGACCCACATTTTTTTATATCGATTGAGTCAGAATCACTTTCTGGGTTGATTTAGCAATGCAACTCCGTCCATCTGTCTGTGCGCCTGTTTGTCCGTCTGTGTGTCCATGTTAACTTTTAATCAAACTATAGGCCTCAAATATGAATATATTTTGATGAAATTCAACAAATAAGATTTTATGTAATACAGGACGAGCTCTTTTTGAAATTTTTGAAAATCGGTGAATATTCATACATAACCCCCATACAAGATTTATCATATATTATTTATATCTAGCCCCCAGTTGATCACATATAGCGATAATATACCCACTAATCATAAGTCCAAAAAAAAAAAACTGTAGTCCTAGTCCCCATATAAATCAGATTCCCGTTCTTCATTGATAACAGAAAAATATTGCATAGATTTGTTTCGAATTTGGTTTATGTTTATATATTTTTGAGAAATGTCAGGGACTATGATCGTGTTTGTCCCATTTTTTTTACTAGTCCCCTTATAAAACATAAGATATGAAATTTTCATATCTGCAAGCTACCGGTTAATACAATAACATTAAAATTTGGTTTACGCTTATTTTCTGTATTCAGTTATTGGCTCAACTAAGTATTATTCAAGACCGCCTTTTGAAATGCATGGAATTGTTTTTGATTTGTTTTGGCTTGAATATTCTTTCTCATTCTGCATATCAAACTACTGATTTTCGAGAAGACGTTTAACATTTCAGTAATTGTTATCTAATAAAATTGGAGTTCAGCTTTGTGACTGGATTTTAGGTGCAGTTGGCCTCAGATATTTTAAAAGAATTGCTTTTAACTTGTTGTTTTTTATTTCGAGCCTTTTGCGCGTTAAATGAGGAATTTTTTCTATATATTTCCCATGTGATATCTGGTGGCAATGTGAACCCATGTCTGATGTACCTCCCTACCTCACTCTCTATCTCTTACTCTCTATCTCCCACTCTTAAATATTTCCCTATATTTGGCGACACTTTTTATGGTCAGATGCTAGTTTAAAAATTTTTTTGTACGAAAACTCGTAAAATGCAGGAAAATTTTCCTCAAAAATCGCAACATTTTGCAGATTTTCTGAAACAGATTTACCAGTAAGCAAACGTGAATTGCATCTCTTTTTCGAGTTCAAAGTTTGAGTGATTGCATTGTCATGCCAGATAAATTTGTGTTCCAAACTTCAGCTCTCTGCGAATGTTAAAATTTGATCTACGAGAGTGCCAAAGACTTGAAGGAAACAAATAACTGTATTCGGTTATGAGTTGAAAGGTCGTGGTCAAAGAAAATGCTTAAGTCAAATGTATTAAAATTGACTTTAAAGACCCCACATGAAGCAGCTTTCTATATTTACTAAAAATTATTAAAGTAGAAAAAAAAAAATAACTTAGATTTACTTAAGTTTGGTTTGCGTATTTTTGAGAAATCGGATAAGCGACTATGAAATATGTTTGATATTGATTCATTTTTGATCTAGTCCCTAATAGAAATAGTTACTGATATAAGCGTTTTCATATCTGCTGTCCTCAATTAGAAAGGAAATCCACTCAAATGGGTTCATGTTTATTTTCTATATCCATTTATGACCTGAGTATATAATCGATCCTTTCTCAAAACTTATGGTATTGGAGAGGGATGCCCATAAATTGCTTATGAAAGTGCAAACACTAATACATATAAAGAAAACAGATATTTTCCCATATTTTTCCCCTACATGTACACTGAAAAAGAAACAAAACATTCTGTCTGAAATGAAATATCTTAAAATGCTTCTCGTTACGATATTTTGTGTTAGTCTGAATAATTTGAGAGCATATCATACACTCTGCTTCAGCCTTAAAGTTATAGGTGAAAAACAATCACTTTCCTACTTCTCTAAATACATGTAGTTCATTTTGTAAAGTAATAATTTAAGTTGTAAACTTAAGACCTACATTGATTTTTTTGAGTGCTTTTTAATTCACAGCTGCAAACTATGTTTTAAACGGAATCATATGTTAGGCAACAACAAAATCTATATTGAATATCACGGTCACTAATGTGTACCAACAAAGCATACGAAAGTGTTCTTGCTTTGCTGTTTAGTATAAGCAAGAAAACACAACAAAAAACAAAAAAGACAAAATTGCTCGTTTATTTTGTATCGCTTATTGCTTAGTGCTACGTGTGGGTATTAGAATACACTGCCTATGCCTAAGTGCATTGAGTGAATAGAATGTGGGCTTATATTGCATAGGACATCGTATAGTTGGTCCATATATACTTTAAATTTCCACTTGTTGTACCCTACATACCAGTGCACAAGGGGTATATATAAGGCTGCCATTATATTTGTTACAATAAGAGCTACAAAATAAGGACACCATAAAATACATATATTTTTAATCTTATAATATGTCACCATAGCGATGTACGTCTGTCCGGTTATATAGATCACGATCTCAATCTCAAAAGGTGAGCTCGGTTGGTGCTTAAAATCAACGAAATTAGTTCAATATGTCCCGATATTTTAATGAAAATGTAAAAACCTCTTGAAAAATTTGCTTTTTTCATGTTGTTGTTGTCATTTTGGTTTCTGTGTCATAGCTGTAATTTTTTTGTCGACGTTGTCGTTGTGTTTTTAGCATTTGCTTAGTGCATGTATTGTTATTATCCACATGTCCTATTAGTTTTGGCTGGTACTGTAATATTTTTTAACACTTTAGATGTAGTCAGTTTTTGTTTTAAGAACTCTAGATTTGAACTTATAGAAAAATAACCGGTCGTGAAAGGGTTAAGATGTAAAAATATACATCGAAATGAAGTTTTTGGGACCGGCCTTCACTCAGTTGTTATAAATACCAATATTGCATAGATCATTTTATGAGATAATGCCACGATTTCCAAAAAAAAGTAAATATATAAGAAAGTAAGAAAATTATAGTCAGTCTATACCGACTACACGATACCCTATACCATGGTTTAGAGACCCTATCGCTTCGGTCCAACTAATTGAATATAGAAAATAAGCATAAACCAAATTTGAGGGGAATAGTTTTTATTTTTTTTTTTGGCTGCAGATTTGAAAAAGTTTATATTGTGTGCTATATTTATATGGGGACAAGGTCGAAAAATAACCCGATCCAGACCATATTGGGTAAAGTTACTTATATTTTGAAAAAATATATACAAACCAAATTTGAGAAAAATCTGTGTAATATTTTTGATTTTTTAATAGATTTAAATAAAGATAGGGCAGCAGCTCTATATGGGGCCTACGGCTAGGAATTGTCCTATAGGGATTATTTTTGGACTACTGATTAATGGATATAATAAACAGATACAAACCCAATTTGACTGAGATCTATATGATAATTTGGATTTGACGGACGGACGGACGGACTTCGCTAAATCACTCGGAAAGTGATTCTGAGTCGATCGGTAGAATAAAAGATGGGTCTAGGCCATATATTTTTGGTTGTTACAAACAGCAGCACAAAGTCATTATACCCAAACCACATAGTGGTATATGGTATAAAAATAAAAAAATTCAATAAAAAAAGTCTGAAGTAAGCTTTCTAATTATATATATATTGCCGAAATTCGATAATCAATAAGTTATATACAAATCAATGTCTACATTTTGGAGGTCCATATCTCGGAAATATGGGCCGCCGAAAAAATGTTTCTTCTAAATCAAAGACCCCTCCAAAAAATTAATAAAAAACGGATTGTCCCCCTAAACTAGACCAGTGCCCAAATATGCGATAAAAATGTCAAAACTAAGTGCTGTCACCGTATCGGTAATAAAATACAGACTTATCCATGAATTTTCACGACGCAAAACATATTTTATTTCCATTACACGCAGCTTTAAAATTAAGTACTAAAACTAGTAAGTATTTGTAGGTTTCTATTTTTTTGTGAATTTTTTGAATTAAAAAATTTTATAATTAAAAAAAAAAAAACACCTCTTCTTTTTCCACTTGTGCCACAGCAATTCCAAAACTAATGGATATATCAAAAAATAAAATGAATAAAACTTAAAGCTGGCATAATTAGCGTTTTCTGACGTATTGCATATATAAACAAGTAAGAAATTATAGTCGGTCTAGACCGACCCTATACTATGGTTTAGAGACCCTATCTCTTCGGTCCAACTAAGTGGATATAGAAAATAAGCATAAACCAAATTTGAGTGGCATTGTTATTAATTTTTTTGGCTGCAGATATGAAAAAGTTCATATCGGGTGCTATATTTATATGGGAACTAGGTCGAAAAATGGATCGATCGTGACCTTATTTGGTAGTCACTTATATTTTCAAAAAATATAAACAAACCAAATTTGAGAAAAATCTGTGCAATATTTTCGTTTTTTGATAGATTTTAGTGAAGATCGAGAAGCAGCTCTATATGGGGCGTATGACTAAGAATTGTCCTATAGGGATTATTTTTGAACTACTGATTAGTGAATATAATAAACACATACAAACCCAATTTGACTGAGATCTATATGATAATTTAGATCTTATGGCAATTTATGTCGATTTCATAGTGGTCATTTTTATGTGGACCAGGTCTGAACATGGACCGAATTTCACCAAGTGATTCTGGGTCGATCGGTATAATAAAAGATGGATCTAGGTCAAACAGCAGCATAAAGTCATTATACCCAAACCACATAGTAGTATAGGGCATAAAATCGTACACGTCGCTCAGTGGCGCCATTTGAGTTTTTTCGTTGCAAAAATCATATCTTTTGAACCGAATAACATAGCTGAACAGTTTAAACAGCGTATGATAGATAACTGTTCAGCCTATGAAATGAGCGTTTGGAAAGGGTGCTACGCTTTGTATGGGCTTACTTATGGGTTATCAAAGTTAAAATTTGTAGAAAAATCAATTTTATGGTAACTAAAAACAATTATTTTTACATTTTTAGATTGTTTTTATTTTTTTCCTTTAGGGTTTTATGTTTTAAATTATTACCCAAGAAATTAAAAAAAAAATTACTTCTTTTTTAAATTTATTTTTTCAATTTTCTGTAAAATATTCGTAATTTCGTAAGAGAAGGTATATCTAAATGACTAATCATTTCTAAACTATAATTATTTTCTAACTCTATTCGTGACTTCACATGCCGCAGAGAAGAAATAAGTGAATCGGAAGATGCTGCCAACATGTTAAAGAGGTCCTCATTTTGCCTTACCCTTGATGCTTTGAATGTGTTCTGCAATCTATATTTTTTTATAAAATTTGTTAAGAGACTCCTGTGCTTCTTCAGAAAGCTCTCCAATTGGCAAAGACTGGTACTCAATTATATCTTTGCCATGCGCCAATATTTTATGGATGGTCGGGGTCAACTTCTTCTGTGGATACATTTCTGCTGAAAGAGATGCAGGTTTCGATGCATATTCTCCATATTTTGTAGAATTGATATTTTCTTTGCAGTTTAAAACATTCAAACATTCCCAATCTTTTCACGATTTGATTGTCAATTCCAGTGATTCTAGTTACTGCCTTATCATTTTCAAAAAATCTCCTAGAAGTGTTTCCATCGTTTGACTTACCGTATCCGTGCTTGGGACAGTCTACTTTTAGTCCAACTTGTTTAAAAAAAGCATCCTGTATTTGCTTTTTTCTGATCTTTTCCTTATCCTTTATTGATGTATTTTCATGAAGTTTTCCACCTCTTGTGGTAGGGTATACGCCAGTTTTAGCATGAACTCCATACACCTTATCCTTGCGTGCAATGGTGACATTCCATATTCGTAATTCTCCTCGTTTGTAGAATCGTTTAAATTACCAAAGTTCTTCTGACACTTTTTGCAAATCGGGCATGAGAATGTTGAGGTTGTTCCTATCAGTTCGTTTACGACTTTGCCGTCAACCATGGTCAGGTGGAACTCGTTATTGCATTCAATATATTTTCCTTCTCCAATTTGCAGCTTTGTAGGCTTAATCTTGCTTATTTGTTCTTCAATGTCCTTCACCGTGGTCCTTATGAGTTCTGCCGATTCCCTTGCAAACTGAAACATTATTGGTCGGCAATAATGCACTGATGACGGACGTGGATTTTTCCAGTGTAGGGAAACATTAGATTTTAGCCGCAAAGGAACAACAGATGCCATAAACATATTTCCGTCCGATATTGTAGCGTCATCGGAAGATATCCTTTGCTTATAAACGCTTTGTCCGGACGATCCATCGCAGCCCCATTTGCTGATCAATGTCAGTTTCTCAGGAAGAATTTTCACCTCATTTTCAGGAAGACTCTCCAGCAACCGTTTTGCTGTATGGCCCATGAGATCCTGCAGATTGGCTTTCACAGAGACTTCGGTAAACTCCGTATGCAGTGGTCGTGAATTTATTTCGATTTGCTTAATATGCTTGTATCCTGGTAAAACGTCATATTTCTTTGGAAAGTTGTAAGTCCATAAACAAGGCCAAGGCTTCTTCGCAACCATACTTTTTAATGTGTGCGCTTGTGGGCGTGCGAATGCTTTCCTTAATCCTTTTTAGTCGCAGTGGGCTTGCATCAGCAACAGATTTTGTAATCTGCGACCTAACTCTTTCACTATCCTTTGTATATTTAATAGACAGCGCGTCCGATAAATGCTCCGTGGTCAAGTCATTGGTGGCATCGGCAAGTTTCCTCTTTCTTGTGAAAATTGAACACTCCTTAATACTTTTTTGGCCTTCCTTTTGCCCCTGGTTGATGTGGTGGGTTTATCTACTGCCAATATATCCAGGATGGTGTCTTCATTAAGCTAGTCCTCGTATTTGGAGTTGAAGTTCTAAATGGTTCGATTTGATTTCACCCATTTTGCCTTAATATTTGCATATATCAGATAAAAATTATTTTTTATAATTTCGCTTCTCTCAATATTTCCGTATAAGCTATCAAGTTCTTCTAAAGCAGCTTCCGTGAAAAACGTTGGTGTGGTTGACCTTCTAAACAGTTCAAATAATTTTAAATTGTTCAACGCCATGTTTTCAGTACTTAAATTGTTTAACGCCATGGTTTCAGTACTTGTTGCGCCAACTTTCAGTCGTAGACTAATCCAGGCATTATGCTTATTTTGCAATATATAGGCTTATGCTACCATGCCTAAAAATTTACCTGTTCCCTGCATACATATGGATTTAGGCTGAATTATGCAATTTTGATATTATGCTCGTGTCTAAATAAGATTTGTGCCTACCTGGAGGGACCATAAGTCAATATTGTTCTTGACCATTTGTACTCCAAAGTAATTTTTAAGTGAGGTGCGTACCTGCGAATTTCAATGAGTAGTTTTTTGTGCATCCTGTATCTGTAACAGAATATTGGGAGTAGACTTTGGCAGAGGCTCACAGGTAGACAACCGACTTAAAATGCAATTTTCAAACTATTAGATCAAACTACTGTCAGTCAAAACATGTAAGGGATGCACGCCATACAATTTCTGCAACCATGTCTTTTTAACCTTTTTTACCTCTAGAAGCCAAACGGGCACGTATGGGCAGATAAAGCCTTTTGAATTATGTAAAGAAATAATCAAAGAACATGTTTGGCAAATATGGCAAATATAGAAAAATACAGATTTTTTTCTTTTCCGTCAAAGTTTAAAAATAGTGAAAAAACGGTTAGTTTTTAAATAGTGATTTTACACCTGAAATCGCAACAAATTGACTAAAAATTTTGTGTTTTTTTGAAAACCGAAAGTCGGTCAACTTTGAACGGTTATATCTTCTAAACTAAAAACGTGATATTATTAAGAGTAGCATATTTGAAATCGTTGAAAAGTTTCCTATAACATGGGTTTGTTCAAAACTTCGTCGGCGCACATGAAAATTTTGATTTTTGCAACATCGTATGCTCTACGGGCGCCACTGTGCGTCGTTCCCAAGTTAAGACAAGATATATGAAGCAGATCTTCAAAAATCTCAAATTTAAAAAATATAAAAAACCCTGCCATCAAATTTGAAATAATGATGGTTTTTCAGTCAGGTTGTGAATATAGCGGATCCAAAAATACAATGGTTTTCAAAGGAGTTTTTGCTTTGGTGGATATACTATTGGATTTAAACCACAGGTGGATGGTATCAAAGGTTCGGCATAAGAAAAAACACTTGCTTATTTTTTTACAAGATGTCTAGATATATGATTGAAATGCTTTACTAAAAAATTTCTCTTGCAATATGATAGCGTACATTCCAATCGTAATTTTAAATCAGACGAACGATTATGCCGCTTTTCCGAGTTATAACATTATAGTATTGTCCGAAAAATAGGTATTAAATTTAAAAAATTCATAAAATCAGGTTGCACCTACACGGCGACAAACCTTTTTGGAATTTTATTACAAGAATCTAAAAAATTCGGCCATCGCAAGAACGATCCACCAACAAAGGACTGAATCAGTTGCACAGTATTATGGGCCATGCATTATACGGGTTACAATCATTTATGAGAGATGATGTATATAGCTTTCCGTACCAATTCAGTCATTCGTTTAATAGTTTTACCAGTTTAATATATTTTTTAAAATTATTTCAAAATATATCTTTTGTTTATGCAACTGACAATATATCGAAAAAACTATTATTTTTTTTTTTAAAGAGAAACATAATGTAATCCTTTTGTTAATATGTAATAGAGTTTTATGCAACTATATTATATGATGGTTCACTTTTTTATAATTCTCAACAAGTTTCATTCAAACTTGTGTCTGTATGTGAATTTTCCATTTCAATATATAATTAGTTACAAAATAAATGATAACAACTCTTAACGCTTTGATCTCCAGCATATTTTCACTACAAATATTTTTGTTTTATGTCTGCTGATGATTGTATAGATTTTTGGTACGAATACCTGAATATTTATTAACGAAAAAAAGTAAGTACTAATAAAGTGCTAACTGTTTGTGTGTTCTTATTTCGTTACTGGTTGTTACTGTTGTTATGGATGTTCAAACAACATTTTGATTCGAATGTGTGTGTGTGTAGATGTGTTTGGGTATATGTACATATGTATTCAAAAATATAGCAAATGTGCCTTTCATCCTTTTGTGCACAATACATGATTTATCGCTTTGGCAACAAATGTTTCCTTTGGCAATTATTCAAGTATATTTTACGTTCAAGTGATTTCAAATGCAAATATAAATATTTTTCTGATTCAGCATTTCCGAATTTTTATTTTTAATATATACTGCATTCACACAAATATATATGTATATTATATACATGTATGTTAAAGATGATTGTGTTGATTTGTTCTTTATAAGGGGTGTTTTATTGTTGTTGGTTAGCCCTAGAGCCATACGAAACATGCTTAAAAATAGGGGTATACAAAAAATATTTAAGATATCAACCTTTTATTGTAGCGAAAGACTTAAAATAGCTTCCTGAGGTAATCTTAAACTCAAACTCATAATTCTGATAACGAGCTTTAAAATTATGAGTGATGCATTACAACAGCCATTCTGGCAACAGAAGGGCGGGGTGAGAGTTTCCAAGTCAGGTTGAAAGACTGGATATGGTGTAGCTAAATCTTCAAAGCATTTGGCGTTCTCAGGCCAAATTTGTTCTTTATGATCTTTTATACTTACTTACGCCGTTTTCTTTTCTGAATAAAAATGTCTCATTTTCTTTGGACTTTTTTCGAAAAATTTAATTTTTTATATATTCTGAATTAAGAGCAACCTTATCTAATACATCAATCGAAAGGTCTCAAAGTGCTGCGATCACAAAATGCTAAAAATATTGATAGGGTGAAAATATTCCAACTAGGGGAACAATGGGGAAATGCTCTCACACTATGATATAAAGGAAATCAATGACTGCATTTTTTTGTGATTTACGACGGCTCAACTTTGAGGCCTTTCGATTGATGTATAGGACAAGGTTTCTCTTAATTCTATTTTGTTTATCAGAAATAGAAAACGGCATAAGTGTTCCAGCTATAACACAAGAACCATTGATGATTCTCTGGACTAATTTTATCGAATGAAATCTTTAAAGTTTATAATTTTTTTGTTTTAAATAAACTGCCGCCAATAACTCGCTAAAAACTCCAAATTTCTTGGCATAAAACATAAAGCCAAAGATAACTTAAAATTATTTTTTATCACGCGGGAATGAAATACGTAACTTTTGTTTCGAAAAACAAATTCTCGTTGAAAGCTAATGTATTCAAAAGTATACGAAGCACACGAAAGAGGTCCCAAAAACATCTGACCTGACGTATAGATATAAACAGCAGCTTGTAAAAAAATACTTTGGTGAAAAGCGGCAACCTTATAAAACATATGTTTTAAGTTTCAGGGCGCCAAGTTGTTTAGTAGTTTTTTTTTTTTTTTGAGTAATCAAAGGTAAGCGATCCCAGTGATTTTGTAAACATGGAAATATGGCTCTCCGTTATGTAATACAACACTTTCATTTCTGACTCCAACCAATATTAGAACCGAAATATATACTACTAGTTAGTGACTATTGTTGTATATTCAACTTTATTCTTTTATTGTAATTCTTTTAACCCATTTTCGGCCACTGGTCGATTTTTCGACCAGCAACTTTGAAGCGATGTAACTCAAACGTTAGATGTGTTTTGTTTAAACCGTTGATGGATAAGACAATTTTGATCTTTTGTTAACGCATTGATTTTAGCTTTTCATAAAAAAATAAAAGTTTCCAGATTTTCGTGAAAGGAAGAAGAAAGGACTTTTTTTGGACCAATTTTCAAAATTCAGTAAAAAGTCTTAAAACTAAAATTACTTATTTTATTTTTGCATGTTGAGGAAGCGGAAAGACTAAATAGCAATAATCAATTGATATCCGCAACAATATTGGAAGTTTTCTACTTCCCAGAAGAGCGTTATTTTTGGTGGTCGAAAAATCGACCACTGACCAGAAGTCGTCAAGTAGATATTTAATTGAATTTGACATTTTGCTAGTAGGCTGTGAAAAATTCTGCGATTTTTTTTTTATTTTCGCTATTGCTTTGTCATAGTTGTTGTTCTTTTCTGCAGAGCAGACGTGTGTGTGGCAAATAAAAGTGAGATAATTGCATTTTGGTGTGGTTTCATATAAAGAAAATGTCTTTTCGAAAAGTGTTAACCATGGTAGAAATCATGGCTGCTTTGATCGAGCCGTGTTCGGAACACGAGGAAGATCAAGCCATTATGAGTTCAAAAGATGTTGATGTCGTGTATATTCCATCTAAAGTAGACTATGTGACTGATGAAGAAGATATCGACGATAATCAAATTGCTCTAAATGATGGTAATGATGATTGTGGGAATGAAATTACCGGGGAAGTGGAGTTACAGTACGTTCGAGACAATGACTTAATACCTAATGATACTGAAGAGCCGCATTCGTCAACATCGAAAGCTGCAAAAAGACGTGGAAGACCTAAAAAAGCTGTTAATCCATCCTTATTCAAAGGAAAGGCAGATTTTGAAGTTCCTGATTGGCAGAAACCTGGGGATTTTACTTACACCAGAGCACCAATCAACGTGTAAGTTTTGAAAAAGGAAGAAATTTGCGCAAAAATTGGTAAGTGAACAATTTTTTTTAATAATATTTAGGCCCGGTTGTTCAATAGACAAACAAACCTCAGATTTGACAGAATTTGAAAAATTTATTCGATAGATAGCTTATTCATGAGTTGTTTGACTATTGAACAACTGGGCCTTGGTCGTTTTAGAGTCTTAATTTTTAGTTTTTGACTTTGTGTACGTGGTATGTCACCCTATGACATATTTTCATTGTATTTTGATGGAACATTGATCAAGGATATTACTCACTTCACGAATTTATATGCCACTCAAAATAATGCAACCATCTTATCTATAGATGAACAGATGATACCCTATTTGGAAGACACTGGTGCAAGATTTTTATTGGCGGAAAACCGATTCGGTTCGGATTCAAATCATGGTGCTTGTGTTCAGAGCCATACCATACGGTTGCTCGGCAACTCCTCATGATAAAAATATCGGTCTTGGCGCTCAAACGGTTTTGAATTTGCTTGAAAATGTATCTGATCCCGATTGTCATATTATTTTCTTTGACAATTTTTTTTCCTCCTATCATCTTATGTGTCTACTGAATGAACGCCGTTTCTTTGCAACTGGTACAATACGTGAAAACACAATGGCGAAAATTCCATTAGCAAATTTAAAAAAGGCTGAACGTGGCGAATTTGACCAATTATTCGATGCTAAGCAAGAAATATTGGTCATCCGTTGGAATGACAATGCAGTTGTGAATGTCATTACTAATAATTCTACAGTCGAGCCATTGTTCAATGCTCGAAGATATTGTCGTACGCAAAGGAAAACAGTTGCGATTCCCCAACCTAAAGTGATTCGTGAATATAACCAATGTATGGGAGGCGTTGACCTGCACGACAACGCAGTGGCCAACTATCTAATATGCATACGAGGAAAGAAGTGGTGGTGGCCACTATGGACCAGCGCTCTCGGCAATGCAATGGTCAATGCTTGGAAGATGCATTGCATGTTGGCAAAGCATGAAAACACAAAGCCACTTACTCAATTAGAGTTTCGTTCTGCTGTTACTACCAAGCTACTGACTTCCAATATGATGATCGAAGACATGGAAGATAACGCTGCTGATGTTGATAAAAAAGAATGCCCTCCTGGTTTCCCACGGATCGACGAAAAAAACCATATTGTGGTAAAAAGCCCTCAAAACAAATATTGTCGCTGCAAAGTATGCAAAAACATAAAATTTTTACATGCAAAAAATGTAATGTTTACTTGCACACCAAATGTTTTGATGAATACCACCAAACTATCTAACCTTTTTTGCGTTAATTATTCATATCTTATCAATAAATAACATTTTTGATACAACTAAAAACGAATAAATTGAATTAAAGCTAAATATTCGTAAAAAAACGCTTTTCTTTATTTATATACATATGTAGATGTTGACTTCTGGCCAATGGTCGATTTTTCGACCACTTCATATCTAGAGAACAACAATTAAAAAAAATTTTTTTGTTTTTAATTTTTCTAAATTGAGATCCTAAAAGTAAGTATTTAAAAGGAATTCAAAAAATTCCTGCGATTTCTGGTAGCGGCCGATAATGGGTTAATTCGGTTTTACAATGTGTGTTCTTAATGTTAACGTGGAGAGCGCAATGAAGTTGGCTGCGGTTGTTTTCTTGTTAGTGCTAGTTATACATTAGTCTATTATGGTCGTTTTACACTTTGCAAGTATACCACATATACCGCGTCCTTATAAATTCAGGATGTATATATAGTTTACAGATTACTTGCTTGGTTTTCTGTTCCTTAGTGGGTAACGATTTGCGAGAAAGTCGGTGTTTTCTTCTTCATTTTTATTTTCTTCATTTTGTATATTATCTGTTATTTCTAAAACACTGTCTTACTCGGTTTCTTCATTACAAATTTCAATATTTTCTTCGTCTGTACTATCCTTATCAGCTATACTTAAGTTTACATTCGAGTGGTATTCATTTTTGTCTTCTTCCACTACAATATTTGGTATTAGTTCGGAATATATTGGAAAGTTTAGATTTTCATAAGGACTTAAAATCTCACTCGAACTGACAATATAATTTTTATTGGTAAAAGAAATAATTTGATTTGCACGTCTTTTCCATATTTTACCAATTTGTGTTTTAACAATGAATATTTGTTTACCTAGCTTTTTAATAACAATAGCTTTCATCCAAGTTATTTTTCCAGGTATTGCATAATTGTTTGTCATGACTGTATCATTAATCTTAAAATCGTTACTTTTTGAGCCCTTATAATGCTTTTTTCACTTTGTTGCTTGTTTAATGCAAAATCATGAACATTTTGAATGCTTTGATCAATTACTTGCCTATTCGGATTTATTAAATCCAGCCTAGTTCTTAATTTGCATTTATTAAACATTAAAAATGCAGGTGCAACGTTTGTACTCGAATGAACGGTATTACGGTAATCTAATAAAAATCGAAATGAAACATTTTTGAATTTCCGATTGCGGTGTATTATGAATATTAAGTTTCAAAGCATTTTTAATGGTTTTGACAAAATTTTCTGCCTGACCATTAGTAGACGGACTAACCACTGGTATGGTTTTATGCAAAATTCCATTGTACTTAAGAAAATTATGAAATTTTTTGAGATAAAGGCAGTGCCAATACACTGTGGAACAAATTCAGGTTAACAAAAGTTAGGTCGATTCTGAGAGTGAGGGGTGAAAATAGAGGCTAAATTAGAAGAACCGCATCGCGGCGTTGGTTTATGTTAGTTCGAATTTTTCTTTAATCGACCTTCGAACCTTGCAGTCAAATGCCGATTTTCAGCATATTGTTTATATGGTTTTTTGGCTATAACTCGTCGACTAATTGATATTTTTTCAATCTGTAGAAACCAAATTATTGCTAGAGACCTGTGCAACAAGCAAAATTTTAAAAAAAAATTGATTTAAAAGAGTTTTGTGGTGCTTAAGAAGCAAAATATTGGAAAAATTATTTTTTTTTTTCATGCTTTTTGAAAATATTTTCCACAAAACTAAGTCTTTTTGGCTTTCTGTTTGATCTATAATATGCTTCTCAGTTTCTTCAATAAATTTCATTTAAAAATAAAACAATCATAATACAAAACTTGCGTTTTCCTGCTTAATATTAATTTACTTCTCATTTTTTAGTACCAATTTTGTTCAGTATTGGTTTTGAAGAAACATTGAAAAAGAAATTCTAAAAATATGAAAAAAAAATATATTTTTGAAATGTTAGTTATGAAAAGTTTTAAGTAAAAAAATTAAATAAATTAAATTAATGATTTGGACAGTTGCCGTTTAGCAGGCGGCTTTGGATCAATATCACTGCTCTCTCTAATATCTTGGTCATGGTCATCATCATCAGAAAGGTCGAAAATTTCGTTCAACAAATATTCTGGAATTTCATCTTTGTCTTCCCTTTCTTCCTCTTTTTTCTCGTCTTCCTCTTCTTCAAAGGTGTTTTTATACCACCAACAAATTTCAGCGAGTATTGCATCTGGTGATTTCTTTCCTCTGTACCTGAAACGAAAATAGTTTTCAATCGTTAACATGTTTAAATTGTGCACTCTGACAAAGATATTAGAAGAATCTAGGAATTCAAAATATGCACACTTTATAGTTACCTTATTTCAAATGGAAGTGCAGTTTGGTGATAGCGTTCGCCTTGCTCATCAGATTCAGTTGGTAACTGTTGAGCGAGTTGATCAAGATGCTGATGCAAGAGATGAATTTTGTACGTCATATTAACCCCAATTTCATCGAAAGCTGCCAACATGTTTGCGACAGATTGCTTGCAGTTGTCTTTGCGTTCTTTACCCAAAAGTCCTTTAATGACTGCTTTCAATGCGAGCAATGCATTTAATTCTCGGTCTGTCAGTTTTTTTGTTATTTTTATGGAACCGATGCACTTAACTTAAATCACTCATAAAATGAAATAAGTTCCAAAAAAATTAATAGCGAATTTCATCACGACCGAGCGAAAATTAAAAGACATCAGACTCTTTGTATCAAAAATTAATCAGTTTTCTACTTTTATATGTTTTATTTTATCTTAGTGGCCTAGGGTTTTGCAAAAAAATAATATGATCCCATTGACCCTTTTGGATTTGGGGTCACATACGTCCCCAAGCTAATAAAAGACAATTTATTAAAAAAAAAAAAAAAACAAATATTTTGTAAGTGCTGTCGAATTTTTAGATGTTACGCTTAAAATATAATAACCAAATGTGCAAGTCTTTCTTGCTAAAAATTTGAAATATATCCAACAACGTTAATCCATTCATTTAGTAAATTAGACGAAACCATTACTGTTGGTTGAGGAATAAACTTCTGCCATAGTTTGCGAAAACTTACGCTTATATGCTTCCAAAAAATTATTTACCCAGACTATTTACTAAATACTGATTTAAGCGATTTTGGATCCCAGAAAAGTAAATTTTGAAGATTTTAAAAGAGCTACAATTTCTGCAAGGAATTATCTTAAGTTAACAACACCTCATACAAATTTTTATAAAGTGTTAACAAATAATTAAGAATAATACTGCAGATAGTAGAATCCTACATAAAACAATATCCTTCCTGAACAAAATCAAGTTTACTTTAACAATGGTGACTTATAGTTTAACAATATTCTTATTTTATTTAGAAAAATATAGTTTTTAAAAATATTATAATTTTATAATAAAAATTGTTAAAAGTTGCTTTAATTTATAATCGCGAGCAATAAGCAGTTAATGCACCAAAGATATATTACAGTGAAGTATTTTGATCCCAGGATCACTGAAGGGTTAAACAAAATAAATTAAGCAAATTATTTCATGGAGTTAAATAGAAAAGTTCGTTTTCGGTAATCTTTAATTAAAAATATCTTAAAATCCAAAGCTGGCCTTGGCAAATAATGGGTTAACATTGTTCGATTTATTCCAAATTTTTAGCATGGAAGACTTGTGCATGTGGTTATTACATTTTGAGTGTCACATCTGAAAATTCAACAGTACTTACAAACTATATTTTTTTTTTTAAATAAATTGTCTTTTATTAGCTTGGGGACGTATGTGACCTCAAGTCCAAAATGGTTAATGGGGTCATATTATTTCTACCGACACCCTAGGCTATTACGATAAGATATAACATCTAAAAGTCGAAAACTGAATTACTTTTGATAGAAAGAATTTAGAAAGATTACATTTACTTAACATTTTACAAAAATCTAATTTTTCTCGAAATCCACAAAAAATAAATCACTGAAAAAAAAAAAAAATTCTGACAAAGGAATTCACCCAAAAACTTACTCAGTTAAACTTCAACATGCATTTAACCAAACCTTAAAGCGCCAGGTCCATTTTTTAAAATTTTGTTTAAGAAAATTTTTTAAAACTTTGCGCAATAGGTTAGAAAATTGGTAATACCTCACATCTGAGTGCTTGTGCTTGACCAAAAAAGACTTTGGTTTTAATCAATTTCTCAAAGTTGAAAAAAGTGCCATCAATTTTCATGACCTAGTGTTTTTTGCCACAAAAGTGGTCTGGGTCATTTGCTATTTCTTGGCGAGATTTTATTCGATTTTCATGTTATATAGCTTTTTGAAATGATAATTTACTGAAATCGATTCATACAACAACCAGTCTAAAAAATTAAATTTTGGAACAAAATTTCTTAAAAAAAAAATAATATTTTCTCCATAAAAACACACTTCGGGTATTTTGGGACCCAGTAGGCCCAGAAGGCACCGAACATTGGGTTGAATCACACTCAAAGTGGCGCTTAATTGATTTTTTAAAACTCAGGATTTCTTATAATTTTTAGTACCTGGTTACAGTATATTAAATTACTAATCGCTACTTCTACCAATCACTTTTCTTAGTTACATACATTTTCTACAGTGAAGTGTCAAAGTAGAACAATTTTTCGTGTTTTTGCAAGAAGTGGCAAAAAGTGAAATTTAATAGATTTCAAGTTAATTTCTTTTAATTTAAAACTTTTAAAAGTAAAAATTTTATGATGGAACCATTAACTTCAGGTATTTTAACTTATAGGTAACAAATTTTTGTTTAGATTTTTGTTGTAAAAATATTTTTGTTGTTTTTATTTGTAATGTTCCAAATAAAGAATATTTTTTATGTTTGATGGAATGGAACTACATATGTTTTAGGTTGTTTGTTTTTATATTATTTTATAAAGAAAGTACAACATTCCAGCTTTCCTATTCAGGAAAAAATATTTGCGCGTTTTTGCGCATTTTTTTAATGTTTTAAGTTTTCTGTAAAAATACTTGTGAATTAAAATTTTTATATACAAAAATATTTATTTTTTTTTTTTAATTTTTTGTTAATTTTGTTTTTTATTTTCATATTTTCTTTATTTTTCTTATTTAAGTTACTGTTGTTGTTGTTAGTATGTTAAATTTTTTAGCGATGGTCGCGTGAGTTTTATAAAATTGCGTTCACTCACTTAAATATATTAATAAGTTATTTTTATTACATATAAATATGATACCTTCCTTTAATTCAATATAAACCTGTTTAAAATCAGATTTATTTACAATTTACGTAACTGTTAATAACTCTAATATATATAAGTATTTTTATTAATATATATTTCTCAAACTAGCTTTACGGATCTTGCGTGATTGATAAGCAAAAGTCGTCTCACTAACACATCCCAATTATAAGTTTTTGATAATTTATGCCTTACAAACAAAATTCTAATTATGGTTCCTAAGTTACTTATACATTATTAGTAACTTATTGTGTGCCAATAAATTTATTTTAAAGAGATCGTTTATAACTACAAAGAGAAGGGTGTTTCAAATTCGGCTTAATCTAATGACCGAATGTTTTTTTGTTTTGTTTGTGATATTTAAGTAATTTGTGTTGTAATATATTTTTTTGACGTTTTCGGTATTATGCTGTTCTTAATCTTTTGAAAGTTGTGTTTGGTAATCGGTATTGGATTAACGAAATATAATTGAAATTCCTGAATCTGTTAAAGTTACTAATTGTTTTTTTTTTAGGAACGAGTCCCAACACTATTTTCATTTCACGGCGAGAGCTTTATAATATTATGGCAAATGCAGATATTCGAAATCAAATAGATAAATTTAATTTTCTAAGACAATAAATTATTATACGAATTCAACCTTCTGATATGAACGACTTTGGTTCAAGATTTAATACTTTTGTCCAAGCGTTTAAAACTCGTTGGGGAAAAAGTAATAGGCATGATGAACGCTTTTTATTACGTAATAAAAATTGGTTGGATTCCTCGCTATCGTTGGTTCCCCCACCTTGTGAAACAGCTCGTAGAGAGCTTTCTTTTGAAGAGTGCAGCGTAAAAACTAAAGCAAAAATGTAAGACAGTTAGAGAAAACACGCCTTTACCGGTGTTATCTCATGCTGCAAAAATGCCTTTAGAAAGTATGGACAAGCCGTAGCGTCCTATATAGTAAAAGAATTTAATGATGATTTAAATGATAAAATGTGTTTTCAATAAAAGTCTTACCAATAAAAACTTTCTTTAAATATTTTTTTTTTGAAATAGTTACTCTTTATGTGTTTGTGCTTATTTATCAACCAAAAAAATATAATTTTCCTAATGTGACTTTTTGAGTTAAGTTTATGGAATTATGGAATTTGGAGAAAATTTTAATTTAAAATTTTACTAATATAAATACATATTAAATATTTATTTCCTACCTTATTTTTTAAAAACATGTCTATTTCTAAAAGCACATTAAATATGCTATAATTTGCAACTTAATTTGCTGATTTATCGCTTTCGTTCCAAAGTTACAGCCAAAGTTGTGATATAAGAACATTTTTCCCAAAATACAAAAAGGCACCTAACAGTTTAAAAACCTTTTTTTTGTCCACCTTTTGTTTACAAATGATGGTCTTTTATGTATTTATGAATATCCATAAATAAAAAATAACAGTATTTTAAAATTACGGCCTCTCTGAATTAATCGCCACTTTGGGTACGATCGAACCCACTGTGCACCGTTGGGTCGAGCTACAAATGGAGACCGCATTTATGACAGCAAACCTCATACTTAAGACAACGCAGATATATATTAATTAAGGAAGAAAAATTTTTTGCGGCCAGTCTACTGCACAGTAGGGTGTCCCAAAAATTTTTTTTGCGATTTTCATTGGTCCCCCGCACTTTTAGAAAGCTTATGGGGTAAAGTACTTTTGTGATTTTTTTTTCAGATTTTTCGGAAGAGTTTTAGAAGTCGCTAAAGTCGAATTTTACCCAAAAATCGGGTTTTCCGAATATTTTTTGAGTTTTACTTATTACTTGAACCATAACAACGATTTTGTTTGTTACGAGGTCAATATTTTAAAAGAAAAATGTTCAAACTTTACATATTTTTGCGCAGAAATCATAAGTTTCGGTAACTTTTTTGCTCATTTGGGTACCCTAAATGCCTTTTTTTTTTTTGGAAATTTTGCATAAATTTTGAGAATAATGCTTTGTAACTTTTAAAATTTCTATCAAAGTTAAAAAAAACTAATTACGCAGTTCAAAAGGTGGATAAAGACTGAGTCATCTAAAAATTTTGCAATATAGTTTTAGTTTTCTAAATCATTTCAAAGGAGATTTTAGTTCCAAATATTTCAAATAAAAATTATTCTCAGATGATTTTTTTTTTCAGTTTTATTTAAATTATAAATATATATCATATTTTTGGTTGCCCTAATGATGACTAGTAAGGAGCCGGATATGTAAACACATGCATAGACATCTACACCGACTTCTTCCCTAAGTAGTCGAAAAAAAATGCTATATATTTACAGATTGTCTAACATTTTGAAATGTGTTGACAACTGAAAACGTCTTGTGTATGCATATTTGCTTTCTTAATGTTGTAAAGAATAATATTTGCAAAAAAAAAAAAAAATTTTTACACGTTTCTATTTAACATTACTTTTTTTTTAGAGAGAATATTGTAAAAAGGTTGCTAATATTGATTTGCCTTAAACGCTTATCCCTCATTCCTTTGGCTTTTATCTAGTAAAATATAAAAAATCTTTAACCAGGGAGGTGATTAAATTTACATGCCCGTAAGTATATTTATTTATAGTTAGTTAAGATTGGATGATTCAAAGGGATTGAAGTTATTTTTATTATCCTTTTAAATTGGCCTCGCATTTCTTATTCTCTTTCAAATATCATTTTAAAGACATTTCAAAATTCTTCACAATCACATAAAAATAGAATTTCATGTTTATTGTTCATTATGTGCATATTAATGTCCTCTTTTTTAACCTAAAAATAGCATAATAAACGACCAACAAAAAAAAAAAAATAATAAAGGAAATATATCTAAAATAGCCATGTAGCATCATTGAACAGTAAATAAAATAAAACCTGTCCTTTGATAACGAGGATTTGCTTGCGTAAATACTACATTACTATGTTAATTATAACCATCTTCCTCGACATGAAAAACAACAGATACCTTTAATGAGAGTATGCGCAATGCAAACATAAAAAAGAACACACAAGACACAAGTTCAATTGGAGACTGGAAATGCTGGAATTAAGAGCATAAATGGCACAACATTTTTTACATGAAGAGTATATGAGGTGAAAGCTTTTTCAAGCCTTCATTTAGTAACAACAAAAACACAACTAGCAATGAAAATATTTATCAACGACTTTATACCGAAAAAAATATTATGATAATGTTGTTCTATGAGTTTTCTAGTTAGGGCGTTTTGGGAATAAGGTGGTAATATTGGTTAATAGATGCGAACTGATTGCGTAGATGTGAAGCAAACTCACAGAAGCACAAAACACAGTCCAACACCCCATCATAATGTGTACTCTCTACACCTTTTTTTTTTTTTTTGGATTTCTACAATAAAAATGTATCTAAAATATTAACTATGGGTCAGAAATATCTGCATGCATTGTTGTGCGATTTTCATTTGTTTAAAAATTTAACATCTCTTAAGTGCTAAAAACCATATTATATATAACAAGTAAGAAAATTATAGTCGGTCTAGACCGACTATATGATACCCTATACCATGGTTTAGAGACCCTATCTTTCGGTCCAACTACTTCGATATAGAAAATAAGCATAAACCAAATTTGAGTGGGATTTTTATTAATTTTTTTGGCTGCAGATATGAAAAAGTTCATATCGGATGATATATCTATAAAGGGACTAGGTCCAGAAATGGACCGATCCTCATCATGTTTGGTAAAGTCTCTTGTATTTTGCAAAAATATGTACAAACAAAATTTGAGAAGAATCAGTGCAATATTTTTGTTTTTTAATAGATTTAAGTGAAGATCGGGAAGCAGCTCTATATGGGGTCAAAGGGATCATTTTTCGACTACTCATTACTGGATGTAATGAACGCATACAAACCCAATTTGAGTAAGATCTATATGACAATTTGGATCTTATGGCAATTTATGTCGATTTCATATGGGTAATTTGTATGGGGGCTAGGTCTGAACATGGACCGATTCTCACCAATTTCAATAGCGTTCATCCCATGGCCGATAAAAGCTTATATACCAAATTTCATCAAAATATATTCATATTTGCGACCTGCAGTTTGATTACAAGCTTTACATGGACACACAGACGGACGGACGGACGGACGGACGGACGGACGGACGGACGGACGGACATTGTTAAATCAACTCAGAAAGTGATTCTGATTCGATCGGTATAATTAAAGATGGGTCTAGGTCAAATATTTTTGGTTGTTACAAACAGCAGCACAAAGTCATTATACCCAAACCACATAGTGGTATAGGGTATAAAAAAAGCTGCTACTAATGGCTCAGTGAGTATAACTTTGAGTTTATTTTACTTAAAATTATTAATTTAATCCTCTTTATCGATTTAGGTCCATTGTTTAAATATAATTGTGTTTATGCCTGTTAAATTGTCATTTTAGTATTGGTCTTTTATGTGTTGTAGGCATGATGTTATTGTGATTATGATCCAACAAAATCATTTGGGTATAAGATATTAAATATGATGCCAAGTAGGGTGGCGTGATATTGTATGTAATTATTATTTTTTTTCTTATTTAACATCGGCTCTAAATGCAATTTGATCAAATAGATCGAAAAACTTGTATATCAGATTGGAGTTCATCATTTTGAAAAAAAAAAAAAAAATAAGGAATATAAAGTGAAAAATTTCAAAACTTCAAATTTTATAAAATCAATAAATTTGAAATGACAGTGGGTGGCAATACTTTGGAAACTTTTAAAAAATTTGGAATTTGCAAATTTCGTTTTCTAATAATTTCGCAATATGTATGGTTTTTGCGAAATAAAAATTTTTTACAAAAAAATTAAAAATTGATAAACTCTTTTAAACATCTGTATAAGAATTGCTTTTAAAAAGAATTGTGTTTTTTTAATTGTCTTTAATGGCGTATTAGATGATTTAACTGCTGGTCTTATGCAAAAGAAAATTTGAAAGAAATACTCAATGAATAGATCTAAAAATTGACAAGATATATCGTGAAAGGGATCGGTGACGAATCAACATTTAGGCGGCAGGCCCCATAAAACGATTCTAGAGAGGATAATTTAACAGCAAGAAAGTTAAAAAATATCCAAGAATGCTATCTGCAGAAGTCATTAACAATCTGAAACTACATCAAGAAGAAGATAATAATCGGTCTAGACCAGGCATGTCAAACTCGTAAATTGATGCGGCCCGCAACACTTTTCCACAACTATACAACTATACGCAAACAATTAAGTAAAAATTGGAAGAATGTATGAAAATATCATGTCGTAGTGTATTAACTATAATAGAGTACAGTTGACAGCATCACTAGATATAAGTACAGATATAAGCAATCTGGCAGCGCGGCTCTCCAGTAGCTCTCAAGTAGAATGTACATGTGTTTTTATACCCTATACCACTATGTGGTTTGGGTATAATGACTTTGTGCTGCTGTTTGTAACAACCAAAAATATTTGACCTAGACCCATCTTTAATTATACCGATCGAATCAGAATCACTTTCTGAGTTGATTTAACAATGTCCGTCCGTCCGTCCGTCCTTCCGTCCGTCTGTGTGTCCATGTAAACCTTGTAATCAAACTGCAGGTCGCAAATATGAATATATTTTGATGAAATTTGGTATATAAGCTTTTATCGGCCATGGGATAAATGCTATTGAAATTGGTGAGAATCGGTCCATGTTCAGACCTAGCCCCCATACAAATTACCCCTATGAAATCGACATAAATTGTCATAAGATCCAAATTGTCATATAGATCTTACTCAAATTGGGTTTATATGCGTTCATTACATCCATTAATGAGTAGTCCAAAAATGATCCCTTTGGCCCCATATAGAGCTGCTTCCCGATTTTCACTTAAATCTATTAAAAAACAAAAATATTGCACTGATTCTTCTCAAATTTTGTTTGTATATATTTTTGCAAAATACAAGAGACTTTATCAAACATGATCAGGATTGGTCCATTTTTGGACCTAGTCCCCATATAGATATAGCATCCGATATGAACTTTTTCATATCTGCAGCCAAAAAAATTAATAAAAATCCCACTCAAATTTGGTTTTTGCTTATTTTCTATGTCCAGTTAGTTGGGCCTAAGAGATAGGGTTTCTAAACGCATGGTATAGGGTATCGTATAGTCGGTCTAGACCGACTATAATTTTCTTACTTGTTTATTATTCGTTAAGTGAGGGGAAGTACGTATTTGTGGAAAGCTCATATAAATAAAAAATAAATAGCGCCTCGTAAAATATAGATCTGATTATTGTAACTACTTCATTGAGGTCACACTGTAATTCTTATCTGGTAAGTTTTATCTGCATTTTGTTTTCCATGAAAGAATATTCATTTATTTTAATATTTCAGTTTTAAAACCCTTCGATTTATGATGAAGCCAAGTACCAGTAAAAAACGAACGATTGAAAGTGAGCATCGCACAGTGGCTGAAAATCATTTTTCATTGGCCAAAATTCTGTAACTTTTGAACCGATCAAAATATTTTAGTACTGTTTTTTTAATAGATAGATAGATAGTTGATCTTGACTCAGTGTGAATTTCATTTAAATTGATTGAGTACTTTTTAAGGAATTCTAGGTCAAAGTTTAACTTTTGATTTTTTTTAACTTTTAGCGTGATATATGTTTTTTTTTATTTATTTTTATTTATTAGAAAGTGTCATATTTGGAGTTAAATAATTATTATAAACATTTTTTGTAATAATGAAATTTTTTTAATGCTTACACTCAAAAAAATTTTTACACTCAAAAAAATTTTTACACGCAACAAAATAGTAAAATTCACTAGAAATTTAACTAGTATTACTAAAAAATTAAAAATGTTTGCTATCAAATTTGCAATTTGCTGACACTCAAGGAATATTATTATTACTACAGAAAAATTTATTAGTGTTTGCTGCCTAATTTGTTACACTAGCTAAATAAATCTGCTAAACATTAGCGCAATGATTCTAATTTTTTTTTTAATTTTGATATGAAAATATGGGTTCTTATTTTTTGAATCTTTCTTATCTATTAAAACATTGCATTCATATGTGGGAAACCTTTTAAGAATAAAAACTGCAATAGATTTAAATAGCATTTGTAACAATGGTAGGTTCTGTTTATTATTATTTTTTACTAATACTATGTTTTTCGTACTTAAATAACAATGAAAGGCAATTATAATTATTATTCATTAGACTCAAATATTGATTGCAAATATTCCATATTTTGTTCTGTGCTATTTCTGTTCTTTAGTAGTTTTTTGGCTTCTTCATCTAAATCCCGATGTTCCACTTTCCATTGATTTCGAATACTGGAGATGAACGGATCTGACGTTGCCAATAATATATTAAATAGATCTTCATTTGTGGAATTTCGTGACATTTTTCTAGTATTGTGCTGTCTATAAAATCTGTAATCCTTGTTCCTTTTTTCCTGAGCCTCCTCTGATAGATCTCCAAGTGGCACCAAATGATATTTAATGACATCTTCTCCATGATAAAGGATTTTGTGGACTGTTGCAGACATATTTCTCCATGGGTAGTTGGTTGTATATATTTTTGCAGTTTCCTTAGCATAATCTCCAAATTTTCTAGAGTCAATTTCTTCATTGCACGCAAGTACTTCTAGGATTATTTTAAATCTGAAAATAAGGTTTAAATCCACTCCTGTTATTTCAGATGCTGTTTCTGGATCTGAAAAGAATCTTCTTGCGGTATTGCCATCATTTGTATTGCCTGACCCTTGTTTTGGCTGATCTATAATCAATCCAAATTTGCGATATTCATCTTGAACATGTTTCTTTTTTGAACTTCTTAACTCTTTGTTGGTTTCGTTGTTTCTTATTGATCCTGAAGGCCCGAAATCCAAATCATAACTGATTTTTAGTATGTGTTCCATAAGTCGTATTCTTGCATGTAGTGGTGATAATCCAAATTCGAAGGCATCGGTATTATCGAATGATTTTGTCGGGACTTGGTTTAATTGGCTTGATGTTGCTTGGCATATAATGCAGCTGGATGCAGCCTTCGTGTTAGTCAAAGCCTGACCTACTTTTCCATCTATCATTGTCAGCACTAATTGGTAGCTTACTTCAATTTGCTGCCCATCTAACTGTAATTGTAATGGCTGTAGTGTTGCTATTTGGGCCTTGATATCACTAACTTTTTTGTTAATGGCATCATGACTTTCTTTTTTGAATTCAAATTTGATTGGCCTGCAGTATTTCGTAGAAGATGGTGTCTCATTTTTCCAAATATCCATTGTTTGCGTTGTACTACTCGAAGGCTCCGAATCTTCCAAAATCTTTTTCAATCGCAATGGTACAAATGATACCATGAACATATCTGAGTCCGAAATATTTTCACATACAACTTGTTTGTATTGTTTTTGTCCCGAAGAACCATCACATCCCCATTTACAAAATAGAATTAACTTTGTGTTTCCATATTTCTTTAACTCAGTTCCTGTTATTGATTGTAGCAAGCGTTTGGCTGTGTGATCAAGTAAAGATTGTAGTTGTACTTCTGCCGAAATTGGTGTGATTGTAATAGTGTCCTTTGATGGCAAACAGTCTATTTTAGCAGCTGTTATGTGATGATATGCTGGATACATATTTGAGCCTTTTTCAATCGCACGCAATCTGAGCTGAATATATTGGTGTTTTGTTAATTTCAAATCCAGAAATAATGCTAATGCCTCCTCATTTGTGAACTGTTTTGCATCGCTCGGAGTTGGTATACTTTTAAGAATTCGCTTTGTTCTCACTGGACTAGCATTACAAGTTTTTTCAATGATATCCACTTTTGTTAATTGGTTTTGTGCTCGTAATTGATGTAGAAAAGATTCTTTTATATTTGTAGAACCAATTTCCTCGTTAAAATTTTTAAGTTTCCGCCTCTTAGATCTATCGCTGCAGTTGTCCAATGATTTGCGTGGTCTTCCAGCCTTATCTAGCTTTGCTGTTTCTCCACCAACATTAAGTTGGCCTTCTAACCAGTTTGCACTTTTATTATAAAACTTTTGTTTACAGTAGTTAACTTCTTTCAATCGTTTTTTTAGTACTTTGACGAAATTAGATAATTGCTCTTGTATTTCGGTACTAGACGAATTTAAGTTTAATTTTATTTTAACGTAACTAAGAACATCTTCCTGGTTTTTGTTTCGAAAATACTCTTCGGCCAGTTCTTTATAACTAAAGTTCTCCATATTTTTCTCAATATTTTTATTTGCGTCTGTTATCACTTTTTTATCACTTTTTATCACTTGCGAATATACGTCCGTACACTTGAAGTATTAACTTATTATTGAGTAATCCCTTATAGAATCCGTCATTTTATACATTTTTAGGTACATGTTATTCACACATTGATCTTTAATTTCATAGCAGGTAGTACTTAAATTGAACAAAACTGCACTTGTTATCCAGACTTCAATATCAGGTAAAACTAATTAGTTTCTCGCCAATATGGGGTGGTTTTTTATCTTTAGTGGTTTAGTGCCGCGATTATTGACAAACTTATAAAATTGTTTATGACTTTGGTTGACCCTTAAATTTGACAACAGGTAAATTAAGAAAGAGATCATTTGTTTACTGTAGAACCTATTGTGATCATTTTATGACTTATTTTTTTGCTGATCAAAACAAAGCCAATAAACCCTTTCGCAGGTATTTTATTTAATTATTTTACTTTTACGTAGTCTAAAGTAAAAAAACAAAATTTTTTTTAGAGTAATTTTTTTAGAGTAATTTCATTAAAATGAAAAAAGTGTTCTACCGGGGGCTCGTGGGGGGTGCAAAAGTATATATAGGGTTAAACAGGATACATTCGCCTTTCTCCGGGTGGTATACGTTTCTTGTTCCCTTACTTCCTTTAGAAGTTCTATTCCACTAAAGTTTAAATTTGAGAAAAATATAGTGGTTTCATAAATATTTCATAACGCCCCTAATATCAAACGTTAGAACTGTGACTACTTACAAAAACTAAAGACTATAATCCTACTAACATTATAAAAAAGACCGCAGGCCAATATCGATGATAGCTTGCGAGTAGTAACCATTTATTTTTGATAAAAAACAAAAAAAAAACACCTTTTGCTGAATTAAAAAAAACAGTTGAGTTTGACAGCATGCCACGCCCACAATTATCAATAGTTTAACCTAATTTTTTGGCTACCTTAATCTGGATATATAAGCTACAAAAAGGAGTAAAAATTTTAAAAATCGATGACAAAAAAAAATTTGACTTTTGGCCAATGAAATCAAAATTTGAGCCACAGTGCATCGTTGTTTTCAAGAAAATTGGGAGATAAAATATTTTTTCATTCAAGAAAAAGGCAAAATATTTTGCTTAATATGCCGACAAACTATTTCGGTGTGCAAGGAATACAATATCAAAAGACATTACGATAATTCTCATAAAGAAGAATATGAAAATATTATTGGAAGAATGCGTGAGGAAAAGTTGATCGAATTAAAGGCTGTTCTTCGTAAACAACAAATCATTTTCACTGAACCAATTGCCGAAAACGTGGCCGCTGTAAAAGCTAGTTATCGGATATCGCATTTAATTGCAAAAAAATCAAAACCATTTATTGAAGGCGAATTTATTAGTGAATGTTAAATAATAGCAGCTGAAGAGTTATGGCCCGATATGATAAATAAATTTAAAAGCATAAGTTTATCCCGAAATATAGTTGCGAATAGAGTAACTGACATTGCTATAAATTTAAGTGGCCAACTTCATTCAGTTGCATTAAATTTTGATGCGTTTTCAATTGCAATCGATGAGAGTACTGATTTAACAAATACACCCCAGTTAGCCGTTTTTATTCGAGGATGTGACGGGAATATGAAAATAACTGAGGAGCTATTAGAAGTAATTCCAATGGATGGTACAACAACAGGAGGTGATATTTTCGATCTACTTATGATTGTTATTGAAAAATATGATCTTCCAATGAATAACTTGGTATCTCTGGCGATTGATGGGGCCCCTTCTATGACGGGAGCTACGCATGGTGTCACTGGTAGACTAAAAGCTTATGTTAAATTTCAGTATAACAAATCTGTTCAACACATCCATTGCATTATTCACCAGCAAGTCATATATTCAAAAGTAATTTAAATGGATAATGTATTTAAGTTGGTAAAATTGTTAATTTTATTCAAGCACGCGGATTAAACCATCGGGAATTTACGTCATTGATGAAAGATGTGGAATCTGATTACGAAGATTTGCCATATTACACTAAAATTCGCTGGCTTTCAAGTCATAAAGTTTTAAGAAGATGTTTACAACTGCTGGACGAAATCGTACTGTTTATAGAAATTAAAGATTATGAGTGCTCTGAACTGAAAGATGTTAATTGGATACAAGATGTGGCTTTCTCAGTTGACATAACTTGGCATCTCAGTCAACTCAATATTAATCTGCAAGGCAGAAACATGCTCATAACTTCAATGTATGACCAAATAAATTCATTCAAACAAAAGATGTCTTTGTGGAAAATACAAATAAAAAGAGAAAATTTATCAAATTTTTCTAGTTGTAAAAATCTTATGCTTAAATATCGAGAACAAAAATTTGACAAATATGAGAAACAACTGAAAATGTTGGAAGAAGATTTCGAAAAGAGGTTTTCCGTTTTTAAAGGTATCAAATCTCAATTCCAATGTCGGTCGACATTGAAAATATTGATGAAAATATGCAAATGGAGTTCATAGAACTACGATGCGATACCTTATTGAAACAGAAATATAAGGAAATTAGTATTCCAGAATTGAACGGGTACTTACCTGCAGATCGTTTTCCACAAATTCGATATTTTGTAATACGCATATTATCCATGTTTGGTAGCACATATATTTGTGAACAGCTTTTTTCACATATGAAGATGAATAAAACTGCGCAGCGAACCAGATTAAATGAAGAACATTTAGCATCGATATTAAAAATTACATCAAGTCAAAGTTTAACACCAGACTTTGATGATTTGAAAAATGACAAGCGGTGCATTATATCCAGCAAAAAATAATTTATATTCATTTTATTAATAAATATATTTCTATAAATTTTTTGTTTGTTTTGTTTATGGTTTATTTATATTCAATTCCACTCAAAATTTGAATTTTCAATAAAAGAAAGTAGATGCGGCCCACAAGAGGATTTGGACTACAATTTTCGAAGAATTTGGCCCGTACACTAAAATGAGTTTGACATGCCTGGTCTAGACCGACAGTGCGATACCCTATACCAAGCTTTTAGAGAATTTGTCTTAAGTCCAAGTAATTTGGTAGTAGGAAATAAGCCAAATCTGAGCAGAATATTTATAAATTTTTTTTTGCTGTATACTTGAAAAAGTTCAGATCGGATACTATATATTTATATATCTATAAAATTAACAGGCTAGGCGATTTCTTGTGACTGATGTTTTGTTCTACCGTTTTATCCCGATTTTGACCAAACGTATATTATTTAAAAGGTATTTCTTTTTAGCCGATGTGCAGATTTACAGATTTTTAAATTATTTCCTTTATTTTGAGTAAATTGCACTTAAAGTTGCTACTAACACATACGCAAAATTTATACAATGCTATGCGTGTGTTTATTAAATTTGTTAATGTGTTTGTAATAAAAATGAGTTTGTTATACCCAACCAACATGTGGTTTGGGTATAATTACTTTGTGCTGCTGTTTGTAATTACCAAAAATATTTGACCTATACCCATCGTTTATTATTCCGGTCGACTTAGAATCACTTTCTGAGTCGATTTAGCGATGTCCGTTCGTCTGTGTGTCCATTGTAAACTTTGTAATCCAACTACAGGTCGCAAATACGAATATATTTTGATGAAATTTTGTATATAAGCTTTCATCGGCCATGGTATGAACGCTATTGAAATTGGTGAAATTCGGTCCATTATCAGACCTAGCCCCATACAAATGGCCCCTATGAAATCGACACAAATTCCCATAAGATCCAAATTATCATATAGATTTCAGTCAAATTGAGTTTGTATGTGACTTTTATATCCATTAATCAGTAGTTCAAAAATAATCCCTATAGGACAATTTTTAGTCATAGGCCCCCATATTCACTTAAATCTATCAAAAAACAAAAACGTTGCACAGATTTTTCCCAAATTTGGTTTGTACATATTTTTCCAAAATATAAGTGACTTTACTAAATATGGTCAGGATCGGTCTATATTTCGAGCTAGTCCCCATATAGATATAGCATCCGATATGAACTTTTTCATATCTGCAGCCAAAAAAATTAATAGCAGTTACACTCAAATTTGGTTTATTCTTATTTTCTATATCGAATTAGTTGAATCGAAGAGATAGGGTCTCTAAACCATGGTATAGGGTATCGGTCTAGACCGACTGTAATTTCTTACTTGTTTTTTGTGTTGATCTGTGAATTGGCTATAATTGATTAGCATACTTTTAGGGTCTTTATGTAATGAAGAAATAAAATTACCTAGAATTTGCGCTCGAATTTCGAGGGCTGGAATCTGCTAGTTAAAATTTTTAAAAATTTTAACGCCATTTTGTAGCTAATATATCCTGTTCAAGGTAGCCAAAAAGTTATGTTAAACTATTGCTAATTGTGATTTTTTTTGTTTTTTTTTTTTATCAAAAAAAAAAAAAAAAAAAAAAAATGGTTACTACTCGCAAGTTATCATTGACATTGACCTGCGGTCCATTTCACAAAGTTGGTAGGATTGCAGTCTTTAGTTGTTGTTAGTGGTCACAGACCTACCGGCTAATATTACCGGCGTTATGAAAGATTTATTAAACTACTATATTTGTGTCAAATTTTAACTTCAGTGGAATAGAACTTCTAGGGAACAAAAGGGAAACAGAAACGTATATTACCAGGAGAAAGATGAAAGTGTCGTCTTTTTTACTCTATACATACTCCTGCACCCGTGACGACCCGTAGGTAGAACACTTAATTTGAATGTTAATGAAATTATTAAAAAAAAATCAAATTACGGTAATTTAAACAGCCCTCTAAAAATCAAATTACCGAATGGCTACAATCTAACGCAGTTAGTATTTTGAATTGGCCCAAATTTTATTGGACTACTCACATTAATATCTGATGGACTCGCAAAATGTCGAGTCTTTCCCTTTTATTGTATACTAGTTATATGATATTAGATATCTACTTTGCATGGGCGGTGCTACGCCCACTGCTCCGATCACGCCCATTTTTTTGTTCGACGAATCACACAAAGAACCTATGGGCTCACGCAAAGCCACAAAGCTCTCTCTTTTACAGTACTCCAGAAATATGACATTAAATTTTTACTTTGCATGGGGAGTGCCACGCCCATTGGTCCAATACTGCCCATTTTGCATCCGACATCTCACATTAATAATAGGTGACATCAGAAAAATTTGAAAAGCTCTATCTATCACATTACTCGATATATATGATATTGAACTATTACTTGTATGGGAGCTACCACGCCCACTTATCCGATCCCGCGCATTTCCGGCGTAGCTACTAATATTAACAATAGGTGATCTCACACAAATTTGCAAAGCTCTCCCTATCATCGTGTATGATATTAAAAATTTACTTTGTGTGGGAGGTGCCACGCCCACCAAAAATATTTAAAAAATTATAGCCTATAGCACTTTCCATATCCGCAGTAAGACTCTATGAAAATTTGAGGAAGATCAGATGGGTAGTTACGGAGATTACCTCCTACAAACAAACAAACAAACAAACAAACAAACAAACAAACACACATTTCCTCTTTATTATATTAGTATAGATTAAAGAGTTTTTCCCTTTATGATTCAAAAATATATTTTGTTAAAACTTCCAATTGTACTATCACTCACGGTATATATAAAGATATTTAAAGTACTTTTAAGATGTCGCTAACCCCATTTAACATGCTGACGAATATGTAATACCAAATTTCGAGTAATGGCAAATTTTTTCAAGAGTTTTGCATTATAAAGTAGATATGTTCTGATTATGTATGAAATAAAATATCCAGCTTATGGGCATGGCAGCTTTGAATGAATGGCAATCACAGTCGTGCAATTGGGCCACCCTTTAGTAGCTCATGGTTAAAAGATTGATAAACGTTTTAAATTCAAAAAATTGAAAAACGTTTTAAAAATTAAAACAATTTTTTTTAATGTACCGAAAATTTACAGAAAAGAAATCGCTGCACACAATTTAAAAACAATATCTTTTTTTTGAAATTGTCATTCTAACAATCACTCAAATATATTGTAACAATCACTCAAATATATTTTTATCAAGTACAGTGAAAAAATTTCCATATCTTTAGTTTCCTAGGAAAAAATCTAATTATTGCAAATTTGATATTACACAATTATTTAAGTCCTTTTCGACCTCTGATAAAATGACGTTAGGGGTATGCTATCAACTTCTTTATTTATCTATCCATTTTCGGAATGCTAGCCACCAACTTTTTAATATTCGACTATATTATATTGGTGGTCACTAGCGATAACCGCCTAAGTCGACTTAAGATATTTGAGTTATGTATGCTATCATATTCTTCTGAAAACGCTATATATTTACGTGAAATCCCCATTTCTCTAGCACTGTTTATTGAAAAGTTATTAATGAAAACATACTGTCCTAAGTCGTAATGAAGCCCCATTGCATTTATATTAAAAGGAATTTTCTTCGAAAGCATGATTTCGGATTCCAAATTTTTATTAATATCCGCAAAAATGTCCCTACTTCTCGCCTCGGCTCCCAGTCTACTCCAGAATCATTAAGCAATCTTATTTCCTTTATTTCCTAGCACACATTTCTTTAACAGTGGCTCACACAAAGATTTGTAGCAGCTCATAATTGTGTACTTCATGGCTAAAAGTTCGCTACGACTGTGTTTTTTCTCAGTACTTCAGAATCACTTTCTGAGTCACCGCTCCTCTGTCTCTTCGTCTGTCCATCTTTCTGTCCATAGAATCCTCTTAATCAAACTACATGTCGGAAATATGAATCTTATATATTTAAAGAATTTATGAATAAACTTTGCATTCAAGATTTTTTCAATATTTTTCTTCTCTCAAACCTCTATAACTAGAGTTCTAATTAACGTAGGCTGTTGACATAAGAACACTCAGTGGATCAAGCTCCTTCTTTTGAGCTATTAACTGCTTAAATTCGTTGGGTCTGAGGAAAGTTATGCGTGGGGAATCAACTTTACTTTTACTGTATGTTAACTTATCTTGGCATATTTTGGCATTACTGTACGTTAACTTCTCTTGGCAAATCCGTTGGGTTTGAGGAAAGTTATGCGTTGACAATGAACTTTACTTTTACTCTACGTTAACTTCTCTTGGCATATTTTGACATTACTGTACGTTAACTTCTCTTGGCAAATTTTGGTATTATATTATAAAACTTAATATAATATAATATAATGTTGCGGAGCAGCAGGGGTCCTCTAGTATATTTTAATATATTTTCGTATATAAGCTTTCCTTGAGCATAGATAGGCCAAGTGACCATAGGCATGTTCAGACATACTCCCCATATAGAGATCAACTATGAAATCAACTTAAATTGCTACGAGATCCAAGTTATTATATAGATTCCGATAAAATTTGGTATTTGTGTTTAGTACACTTAATAATCAGTTATATCCCCATATATTACTGCTTCCCAATCTTCACTAAAATATTAAAAAAAAAAAATACAAAAATAGTGCACAAATTTTTCTCAAATATGCCGAAGTATTCTTTAATTTTCGAACTAATTTTGGATGTAGTAATTCTGAGGTTCTGTTTTAATGTTTGCTTTACACGCTCATTTGGCTTGGAGGGGCGACTATAATGAGGATTTGCCAACGTGAATTGGTAGATTCGTAGTATCAAACGACGTACTGTAGTGCCGTTAGTATCAGGATAATTTTTCTCCCGTCAGCACTGATTTCTTTGAATTTTACACACATCACAAAATATAGTTTGAAATATATTTAACCAACTTAGTCTTCTACTCAAATATATTCGATATAACAGACCTGTACATCGTTGCAAAATTCATAGGATGGCCCGGTCCAAGAACAGCCCGACCTGACGTACAGATAAAAACTAATTTGGTGAAAAGTGCAACCTTATATCTGTGGTTTTCTGGAATAACCGCTTATGTCGATTTTTGTCAGTTTTGAGTTAACGATGCCAAATATATTAATTTTTAACGCTCTTTACATGTGTTAAATTTAAAAAAAAAAAATATTGACCATTTCTGAGTTTTTTCTTTAAATTACGACGTAACTTAAATGTTTATTAAATTAATTTGCAGCACTAACGACGTATGTCAATCTACGTTTGAACGCTGCAAATTATTTTCTCAGAAAACGACACATAGCGACATACGTTGTTATTAATGAAAAAAAAAAAAAAAAAATCAAAATAATTTTGGTTTAGATTTCAGTTTATAACCACTTATAAAAACTTTTTTGTTTATTTCTGTTATTTTTTGTCACTATTATTCTTGATACGTTGTTATATTCTCATCCTAAATCCCGTTAACTTTTTGTTGACGAACAAAAAAATCCATTTTTCAAGCAACAACAACTTATGTCTACATGGGTGGTCGCATTGGTAATTTTCTTTTTCAAAGAAAACGACGTTTGTCGACATAAGTAGTTTTATCTGCACACACTTTAAGTGTAATTTACATATTGTTTTTCGTCCTTCTCTAGCAGCTATTCCTCTGAAGATTTTTAACTCAAAATTTTTTATAAAGTATTTATTGCCCGTATATACAGGACGGTTAAATAAAAAGCTCTAAAATCTTTATATCGAGCCCATAATTTCAAATATAACGTTTTTTGGCTCCCCTGAATATTTTGATTTTATGACATACGCGGTTATTCTAGAAAAACACAGATATAATATATCTTTTAAGTTTCAAGGCGCCGCCACATTGATTAGTATTTATTTGGAGCTATCATAAAAAATAGTGTCAGTGAATTTTAAATATTGGAAAATTGGGCACCGTTATGTATTTAAATAGTTTTAGTTGAAAGGTCTCAGTCCAACCAATATTAAAGCGAGCTAAATTCTACTGGTTAACGGCGGAATTCAAACGAGGCTGTACGAGCTGCCAAAATGAACACCACACCAGAAAATGTTAAGAAAATCCAAAAATTGTTATTGGATGATCGTCAGCTGAAGGTGCGTGAGCTAGCTGAAATTATAAGCATTTCAATATATACTATAAATCACATATTGACCGAAAATTTGGAGATGAGAAAGCGCTCTGCAAGCTGGGTATTCATCATAGTATTTGGCGATATTCCAGGCCAAAAATCAAGTTTTTGCGTCAAATCTCAACACTGGATAAGACATGGGTCCACCAATTCACACCTAAAACAAAGGAATAGTCACAGCAGTGGACTGAAATGGGAGAATTTGTCCACAGAAGGTGCAGCCAGATCAATCCGAGGTGAATATTATGGCTTCTGGTTTTTAAGATGCGCATTGTTACTTTTTTTTTTTGATATACCTCCAAAAAGGAAAACGCAATCAACGATGAGTAATATGCTTAGCTGATGAAAGTATTGAAAAAAAGAGCTGAATTTGGCAAAAAGTGTGTTGTGTCAACGAGGCGTCGCACCAGTTCACACATCCATTTTGCTGATGGATTTCTGGAAGATTCTTACGGAGTAGATATTGAATAATTTTACTCCTCTGGACACTAGAAACTTTATGTCAGGTATCCATTAACATAAACTTCTGCTTCTATTATTATTTTTTTGGCCAAGTTTAAAAGTTTATATATTTGAGTCAATTTTGACCTCAAGTTATATTGTAAATAAAAGATTTTTATTATATATTTTATACCAAGGTTTCTTCAATATTTATTGTTGAATTCATCAGGGTTTTTTTGTGCCTATTTCTGCTGTTCGATGCCAATGGATGCTCCAATACTTCGGATTGCTTTATCATCTATATCGATGGACAGACGTATTTATCACAGTTTTGAGAACTTTTTCGTAATCAAAGAAGCATAAAAAATGTCGCTCTGTATATTTCTTCTTTTCTGAATCAGTATCTGTATTTTATTCTATAATATTGAAGCAGAAATAAAAGCTAGATTTAGAATAGATTTTTGTAAATTATACCATTTTTCAAAATATTTAGATATTTAGTGGCTGCGAAACCTGAACTGCAGATCAACTTCGATAGACTTTAAATTCCAGGTGTATTATTTTTAAATTTATTTGCAGTAACCGCCCTTAGAGCCGATGTTGCCCTATAACAATTGCTATGTCGCTCCATCTTACGTATACACTTAAAAAAAGGTATAATAACATAAACAAATAAGATCAAATTTTTATATTACCTATTGTTTGTATACTCATATACCTACATGTGTACATAAATTAGATTGGACCGACGTTGTGTGGTAATTTTGTGTTTTCTTTTAAATTTAGTTTCGGAACTAATATATTAAAATCAATAATTTTTTAATTGATTGCACTTTAATTGATCGAAATTTGTATGAGCATTACTCATGCACTTTGTGCAATATCAAATTTGTAGTAATTGAAAATTTCAACAAAGACAATTGCAAACTAAATTCAAGTTTTCATTTATTGATAAAAACAAATAGAGCTAAAATTTATTTAAAGATCTAAATAAATTTTAATTAAAAAATTTTTTCCTTGACCATGAACTCCAATAACTTAAAATTTCAAATATACTATTTTCGATCTATTTGCAAAAATTTCGCTATAAGCTGTAGAGCACTTCTATCAAGCACTATGGTGTGCCACCCTAATGCACATACATATTTCTTATACGAGTATTTATATTTTGCACAACAAAACAAAATCTCTTTTATACAAATATAGCATAAGATGTGTAACAAAAACATAAGAGAACTTCAAGTTATTTATATTTATAAGGATTTTTTATTACATATTTAGAGCCATAACAGCAAAAATGACGTAAACGCCACAATATCAGATTTTTTTGCTTTAAAGAACCACTACGAATTTATAGCAAGAGCAATTAGTGTACTTAGTGCAGAAGAACCCTTAAGGAATCTACACTTTAAGGAATCTGAAAACACTTTGGTCACAATATACATTAAAAGTAATTAGTATGACCTATTCATCATTTTAGGATTTAGGATTTCATAATTATATATAAAATTAATATAAATTTATATAATTGTAATTATAGTGAACTCAAATATCGGTTATTAGCATTATCGCAATTCGGTTGGCAATAAATTCGGTAGCCACAATGAATCTTTTTTCTGTGTGTGTGTCCGAAAGAGCTCAAAAACGGTAGTGCATGAAAATAGTAACACTTTCATAGGTTTTATAAAAAATTCATGTGGCATTCTTCCAAATAAAAAAAATTGTTTTTTTTTTCATTCTTAGGGAATTATTTTCCCAAAACCTGTTATATGCAGAAATTCTGATTTCGGATTTAAATTCTTGCTTTTATAAGTTATTTGCTGGTCCTAGGGTCTGGAGTTTTTTTTTCATTAAATGTGGGTCTATGCTATCTTAGCTTTGGAGTAGTTATTACTTAGAATGTGCATGTGATGAAGAAATTCTATTTTCAGTTTCAGATTTTGACCTTTGGAAAAAGCATACTCACGTCCCAAAAAATGTCGACTTGTTTAACTAAACAAAAAACTTTCTTCTGTAAATTTTGGTGCTTACGTCTTTTTCGCGGTTATGGCTTGTTTTGATACCTGCAATAAAACAAAGAAATTCCATATAACGAATTTGAAATATTTTTTTGTAAATCATCCTTGTACAAAAATAAATTCTGTGGGAGTTAGTGTACAAAAAAGAAAAGTTTCTCAGAAATAAATTCGATAAAAATTAGCAGCATGGTGAAATAACAAATTTGTGTTATGGTCATCAGGACGAAAAGAAGAAAATCATATTCAGGTAAGGATATATTTATATTATAAACCTGTGAAATATTATAGTTGATCTCACCGACTATGCGATACACTATAACATGTGTTAAGAGAAATGGTGTTAGGTCCAACTAATTGGATATAGAGAATTAGCATAAACCAAATTTGAGTGACATTGTTATTAATTTTGTTGCTTTCAGTTATGAAAAATTTCATATCGGAGGCTATTTTGAAATGGGAACTAGTTAAAAAAATGGAGCGATCCTTACCATATTTTTGTAAAGTCACCAACTTATCACAAAAACATAAAACAAATTTGAAAAAATCTGTGCAATATTTTTGTTTGTTTTTGTTAGATTTGGGTGAATATAAGGTATGGGGACTAACTGCTACTATAAATGGGCCACCGAAAACTAGTTCTGAACTTCTAATTAGTGGATATAATGGACACGCATAAGATCCAAATTATCATATAGATCTTACTCAAATTGGGTTTTTATGTGTTTATTATATCCATTAATCAGTAGTCCAAAAATAATCCCTTTAGGACAATTCTTATTCATAGGCCCCATATAGAATTGCTTCCCGATCTTCACTAAAATTTATCAAAAAACAAAAATGTTGCACTGGTTTTTCTCAAATTTGGTTTGTATATATTTTTTCAGAATATAATTGACTTTGCCAAATATGAACAGGGTCGGTCCATTTTTCGACCTAGTCCATATATATGGTATCCGATATGAACTTTTTCATATCTGCAGCCAAAAAAATATTAATAACAATGCCACTCAAATTTGGTTTATGCCTTTTTTCTATATCTAATTAGTTGGCCTTATACGCATGGTATAGGGTATCGTATAGTCGGTCTAGACTTGTTTAATTTTATTTAACGTTTTATTGTTTTATTTTTCTTTTTTTTAATTCTTATTTTTGATTTTATGTTTTTCTTGTATTAATAACTACGGTCATTATTTGTTAGCTTTCTTCAAAATGATTTAATATTTTTATATTCACAGATTTTTATTTTTGAAAACCATTTTTTTTTTAAATTTCTATTTTAATTCAATATGTATGATATATCAAATAAATAAATAAATAAATAAATAAATAAATAAATAAATAAATAAATAAATAAATAAATAAAAAGCATTTTTCTGTAAATTCTGGTACTTATGTCTTTTTGGCGATCATGGCTTGATTTGATACATGGAGCATTAATAAAAAAAAGTGTTCAAACTGTCGGTCTCACCCCCTAGAAATATGCGAATAGCAAAAAAACTGAGAAATACAAAGTTTTGGACTAATCAAAAAACGTTTAGTCGTGGCGCAAAGCGATTGAAAATTTCAAGTGTGTTTATATGGGGAAAATATGATTTTTTTTCAGATCTTACGAAAATTTCGTTCTATAATTTAATTTTTCCGACAAGATGTTACATAATTCGGGATCAGAATTAAATTATCCTTTCAAAAGGCTATAAAACTTCAAAATTGTATGAAACCTCGCCAAGAAATAGCAAATACCCCAGACCACTTTTGTGCCAAAAAAAACTAGGTCATGAAATTTGATGACATTTTTTCAACTTTGAGAAATTGATTAAAGCCATCATTCTTGTTTGGTCTCTATACTTATGAGTACTCAGATGTGAAGTATTGTTTTATTACCACGTTGTTAACCTATTGCGCATTGAGACCGAAAATTGGAAATTTTTTTGATAAAATTTTTAAAACTCCTTTTTCAAGTTTGAAAAAATTTTCTTAAACAAAATTTAAAAAAAGTAATATATTACTTTAAGATTTTATTAAATTCATGCTGCAGATTAACTGTGTGAATTTTTAAGTAAATCCCTCTATCAGGATTTTTTTGACAAGGATTTTATTTTTGCGGATTTCGAGAAAACTTGGATTTTTGTGAAATATTCTGTAAATGTACTCTTTCTAATTACTTTGTATCAAAAATTCATCACTTTGCTACTTTTAAATGTTATATTTTATCTTAATAGCCTAGGGTTTCGGAAAAAAATAATATGACTCCATTAACCCTTTTGGAATTGGGGTCACATATGACCCCAAGCTAATAAAAGACAATTTATTCAAAAAATTCAAATATTTTGTAAGTGCTGTCCGATTTTTAGATGTGACGCTTAAAATATAATAACCAAATGTGTAGAAGTTTCTTTTCGAAAATTTGGGAAAAATTCGAGAACGTTAACTCATTATTTGCCAAGGCCAGCTTTGGATTTTAAGATATTTTAAAAGAAAAATGACCTAAAACGAGTTTTTCTATTAAACTCGTTGATACCACTAATTAGAATTTAAGAAAAATAAATATGCAGGTGAGACTACACTTATATTATAAAAGACATAAAACTTAGCAAGTACCTTAGTTAGTTATACTTTATTCAACACCCAACATCAATAAGTGCGGTAAATTTTGGGGGTGGGGGGGTGGGGAAATAAAGATAAAACAAATTCAGATGCGATGTTCATGTATTTGTTGATTGGAAATATAAATAGGTTTATGTTGCAGAAGATATTTACATGCTGATTGTCATTTTTATATATTACATATACACTTGATGGGAATAGTATTCATACGCTTAAAATTTAAACTATCTATCTACTATGGAAAAAATAGGAAAAAAATTACTAAATTGAATTATTTTTTAAAATAAATTGTATGGTTGTTTTTTAGTTCTATTTGGCGCTATTTATTTATTTCTTTAATAAATTTTATGCAGGTAAAGAATGAAAAAAAAAAAAAAACGTTTAAAATATTAATGCAAAATAATATATAATATTAAATATTGCTTAAGTTTGGCGATTTGGCATCGCCTTAGCCAATATCGAAGTATTCTCTTTACTTATTTAACCCTACTCATTCCAAATGACGCTTTCAAACATTTCCTATGAGGTTATTTCATGTTGACACATTCTGCGCACCAGTAGATCCCACAAATGCTCTATAGAAATAAGATCGGATGATTATAGAGGTGATTTAAATATATTTTTAGTATTGTAGAGCCACCGTAGCTTGACATTGTGAGCCGTATGTTTTGGGATCTTTATCGTGTTGAAACCAAAACCAAACCAGGGCCAGTTGCTGTGTGCTTTATTTTAAATTATATTTTTTTAAACTCTTTCTTTTAACTCATACTCTCTGTCTGTCTGTCGTGGGTGGACCTCATTCCCCCTCATCCAACTGATCTGAAACTTGGCCCATAGTCTTTTCTGTGACTAAAGATTATTTTTGGGGTAGTCACACACAGTCACACATAGACACGCACAGTCACGTATTGATCTAAAACCCACTTCCCCTTATCCGATCAATCTGAAACTTGGTCAATAGACTTGCTGTGAAAAAAGATTTACTTTGACATAGTCACGCACACTCACGCATAGACACGCACAGTCACACATAGACACGCACAGTCACGTATTGATCTAAAACCCATTTTCCCTTATCCCATCGATCTGAAACTTAGTCGATAGACTTGCTGTGAAAAAAGAATAACTTGGACATGTCGCGCGTAGTCACGCATAGTCACGCACAGTCACGGAGTGATCTAAAAGTCATTTTACTTCATCCGATCGATCTGAAACTTGGTCCATAGTTTTGATGTGACTAAAGATTAATTTTGGGGTAGTTACGCACAGTCACTCATAGTCACGCACAGTCACGGAGTGATCAAAATGTCATTTCCCTCATCCAATCCATCTGAAACTTGGTCCATACACTTGCTGTAAAAAAGATTTACTTTGACTTAGTCACGCACAGTCACGCATAGTCACTCACAGTCACGGAGTGATTTAAAACACATTTCCACTTATCCGATCAATCTGAAACTTGGTCGATAGACTTGCTGTGAAAAAAGATTAACTTTGACATAATTACGCACGATCACGCTAAGTTACGCACAGTCACGGAGTGATTTAAACCCCATTTCCCCTCATCCAATCAATCTGAAACTTGGTCCATAGACTTGCTGTGACCACAAATTAATTTTAAAATAGTCACGCAAAGTCACGCAGTCACGGAGATTCAGGACTCATATGCATAAGGAAAGAAAGAGTTTTAATAAAAACGTTGTTTTTATGGTATAGATTATTTAATGTTTATGTATTCAATTTAATACAATATATACAGAATAGAAACAAGTTTAGCAACTCCGTTGTCTGCCAGCAACCGCAAACCGCAATGCCACCTCCAACGTGTTTAATCGTTAGTAAATAATTTTATTTATTTAATGAAGTTCCAGTTTTTCGCCACACTAAATACTTTCCCTTAATGTCGAAAATGCAAAACTCAAAACAAAACACATTCACAATGTTCTGGAAACTTGTTTACATACTCATTTGCAAAGTCGGTAGGATTTCTTCCATTGACATCGGAAGTAGAGGTTGTCATCGAGAATTCTCAATTCTCGATTTCTCGAGAATTCTCAACTGTTTACAATTTCTCGATTCTCGAGAATTTCAATTTATTTTCTCGAGAAATAAGAAATTATAAGAATATTTTTAAATCTAAGCAGACAATTCAAAATTATGGAACTACAGTTTTTTTTTTAAATATAAATTTTTCTACATTGATATGGTGTAGTAGTTGTTAAACGGTAAATATTTATTTTTAGAAAAAAATTCTAGGAAGTAGCCTTGTTGTATTGTAAAAACTTTATACATTTTTGGTAGGTTGTTCAGTAATTTCTGGTTATTCATATCATATTCATACATATTGTAAGTTTAAAAATTAAAGTGCAATTATCATTTATTTCTTTTAAAAGTGAAGTGAGATTATATTTATATTTTGTTAAGCTGTTAATCAATCAAACGTAAGTACATTTAGAATATAATATTTTACGGACTATTTTTTATCTTAGACACAATTTAATAATACATTTTTAATATCGATTTTTTAGCCATAAAGTGGAACAGACACGTTACGAAAATTGTTGGCAACATTAAAAAAAAAAACTTGGTGATAAGGATACAGCTATTTGCAATTTGTGTAAAAAATCCATATCATGCAAAGCATGGCAAACGACTGGACTTCATCGCCATTTAACTGGTCATCATAGCATGAAGAGGATTGCTATAGATGACTGTACAGCTGCAGGCATTTCAGAATCAAATTCAACGCTGGACAAATTTGTGACTATCACCAATGCAAATAATGGTCTTGAAGCATTGCAAGAAATTGTGGCTAAATTAGCAGCCAAAGATGGTTTCAGTATTTTGGGAATATCTAAAAGCGAGTTCATTCGTAAAAGTATTAAAAAACCAGGGATTTTCTTTACCACAGCAGCCGTCAGTATCTTGAATTTGGTGTATAAGTATTATTGCTTAGTGAAAGACAAACTAGTTCTCAAAATTAAAACGCTGAAAGAACAGAATATGAAATTTAGTTTGTCTATTGATGAATGGAACAGCTTTAAGAACCGACGATACATGAACGTCCACCTATACTTTGGAGCTTTGGATTCAGTTAATTTAGGATTAATTCCAATAACAGGAAGGTGCCCTGCTGAAAAAATTATAAAAATGGTGAATTCAAAATTGGAATCGTTTGGTATCTGTTTTTCCAAAGATATTGTAGCCACTACATCAGATGGTGCGAGCGTTATGGCGAAATATGGAAAATTATCACCTGCTCATCTACAAATATGCTACAATCACGCTATACATTTGGCGATTATGTCGGTTTTATATGCATCTAAAACAACAAATAATGGGGCCAGCGATGACGAAAATTCCAATTGTACCTCAAACGAAGATGAGCAGGAAGATAATTTTTTGGATATAGAAGATAATCAGATAGATTCAATTTCTCCAAATGGGTTGATATTGATAATCAATCCCCATATAAGTATATTTACGTGACACTATTCAGAAGATTCGAAAAGTGGTTAAACTTTTCAGGAAATCACCGGTGAGAAATAGTGTTTTACAAAATCACGTAAAAGCCGCAGAGCAAAAGGAGCTAGCCCTCTTATTGGATTGTAAGACTAGGTGGAATACCTTAGAGTCAATGGTAGAACGATTTCTTCGTATAATTGATCCTATAAAAAAAAGCTTTAGAAGATCTTATGGATTATCTTTTGATCAGTGATGATATTATTAACGCCAGAAATGTTTTGGATGCTTTGAAACCTGTCCGAATAGTAATAGAGGCATTAAGTCGTAATTTATTTATTTTTTTTATTTATTTTTATTTATTCAGTCTATGGAATCATCCTTACAGACTACTTAAAGTATACATTTATATTATAATTTATATATATAATTAAACATTTAACAAAATTGATATATAACATTTATTTAATTCAGTTGATTTAATGCATTTAAGTGTAATATAATATCTCTTCTCACAATATCCAAACTTTTATTAAAATCAATAAACTGATACAGTATATTAAACTCATCACAAATTCTACGTAGTGGATTAAAATTAGCATAGTTTGTGCAATAATATTTGATAGTTAGAAAGTTATGATTTCTTGATGATCGAAAAGGAATATTTATATTTACTTTGTTGATAAGAAATTCAGATTTAAGACTACCATTTAACAGTTTTAACAGGAAAGTATCATTTAGCATATGTCTGCGACTTTTCAAGAGCCAGACGATTTTCATAAGATGGCAACCTCATATTAGGATCCCAACCCAAACCACCAAAATAACAAAAATTGTTTTTGAACTGATTCAATTTTATTCGAATGTATATGATATTGCGGATCCCAGACTACAGACCCATATTCGAGTATTGGTCTTACCAAGGTAGTAAACAATTGTTTTGTCGTATACGGATCCGAAAACTCTTTAGCCCACCGTTTAATGAATCCAAGTATACCAGTAGCTTTATTTATTTTTAGAGAAATATGACTTCTAAAGTCTAATTTTTTATCCAGCAGTACGCCAAGGTCGTTGAATGTATCCACTAAATCAAGCACAGCATTATTCATGATATACCGACCATTAATTGGAATTGATCTTGTAAAAATCATATATTTGCATTTTTTGACATTTAGGTCCATTAGATTCATATTACACCAAGTAGTTAAACGATCAATATCATTCTGTAAAAGTGATTGTTGATCAAGATTGTTGAGGGTAAAAATTAACTTTACATCGTCTGCATACATAAATGTAGTTGAGTGTTTAATTACAGAAGGAAGATCATTTATAAATAGCGTAAATAAAAGAGGTCCCAAGTGACTACCTTGAGGTACACCAGATAATACTTTTATGTTGTTGGAATACGAGTTACCTAGTTACGAAACTTAATACATTGTGTTCTGTCTTTTAAATATGTTCCAAACCATTTTATCGGCAATATATCAAAGCCCATACGGTCAAGCTTAAACAACAATAGATCATGATTTACTTTATCGAATGCCTTGCTAAAATCATTATAAATAACATCTGTTTGTTTCATATTAATAAAACCATCATTTACCAAAGTTGTAAGCTCCAAAAGATTTGTTATTGTAGAGCGTGATTTGCAGAATCCATGTTGCGTTGGAGATATGATAGAGGACACATGATGTGACAACGTGTCATATATAAGTTTTTCAAATAGTTTTGGAATAGCACTTAATTTAGCAATACCTCTATAATTCGAAATACCGGCTTTAGATCCAGACTTAAAGAAGGGAATAATAAATTATTCTTTCCAAATGGGAGGAAAGTAACCCAATTTAAGGGATATGTTAAACATATAAGTCAAAGGAATATACAATAAATGTGCGCAGCGCTTTAAAATGCAACTAGGAACACCGTCAGGACCAGCAGCATACGACAATTTTAATTTTGTCAGGGCATTCAGAACTGTATGTTGATTGATGGATGGTATATTAATAATTGAAGATTCCGATATTATGTATGCTATTTAATACTGTCGAAGAATAAGTTGATGCAAAAAAGTCTGCAAATATATTTCTTATGGAGTTATCATCTGAAGATTCAAAATCACCGCACTTTATAACCGAAGGAAAGTCCGCAGTACGTCTTTTAGAATTAATAAATTTATAAAATGATTTTGGATTATTTTTTAGATTATTAAATAGTAATTATAATCCAATTGATTAGCAATAATAAATTCCGATCTTGATAACGAGTATTTCATATAATCTATCAATGTTCCATATTTTCTATAATTTTTGTACATTTTGTTTTTCTTATTTTTAACTTGAGATAGATGTTTTGTGTTCCAAGGAGGACCATTCGATTTAGGAGGTAACATTTTAGGTACAGATGCCGAGAAACATTAAAAGAGGTGATGATAAAATGTATGCAAACACAAGTCCAAGTTATCATTGCAACGAGATAACACATTTATCCAGTCAATTTGGAATAGATGGAGTTGTAAATCTTGGTAATTAGTTTTATTAAAGCAAAAGATTTTATCGCTGTGAGTTAACTTTTTTTTATGAAGAGGATAGGAACAAAAGCAAGATATCTCAAGTGTTGGATGGTATATATCTTCCGGATTAGAAATAGGTCCAACAGTCTACCAAATGCATTTGTGACGGAGTTGACTTGGAAAAGACAATTTTCCAATAAACCATGAATAAATGCAGCTGAAGAATCGGAATAATGAGATGGAACTAAATAATTGGTATCAGGATCAGCTTTCCAGGATGTAGACGGCATGTTAAAATCTCCAATTATCATTAATAAGTCAGATGGTTTTATATAATTTTGGATTAAATCAACAGCTTTCAGATGATCCTCATAAACAGAAAGCGGAGAGTTAGGCGGAATGTATGAGCAAATAATGTAAAACACATATAAGCTCAATATGTAAAAAATCGTTTAAGATAATTTCTTCAGACGAATATTCGTTTAGTATAGCAACCAATACGCCGCCACAAGACTTTTTTATTACATTATTATACTGACTATTATTTTTATCAGATTCAATTCTTTCACAACTTTCTCTATCTTTTCTGAAAATTTGATATTTAGGGCAAAAAATCTCAGAGTTGTTAACTTTTTTACTGAGCCAGGTCTCCGTAAATATAATAATATGATTATTGAAGCCAAAGCTATTACAATAAATTGACGAAAGTTTTGAATTCATACCTCTAACGTTTTGATACAAGATGTATATTAATTTTTTGGATTTTGATCAGCGGATTTGGGAAGCCGACCATTATCTTCTTCTCTATATATAAATTCACCTATTAATGCGTTTTTAGGCCAAAAATTGGCATCTACGATTTGTTCAAATAGGTATTCAGGAACAATTATTTTAAATGATGCTCTATTTCTGGAATTCATTTTGTAAACACTAATATCCTCAGGAATACAGTTTTTAATTTTAGAGATCACATAAAATTTCATCTCATCAGCTTTCGTATCATGTGCGAAACGTGTAGCAAATATAGTTTTCTTCGGAGGAATTGTTCGCAACCTAGAAGTGGGTATTGATTCAATACCAGTTGTAGGCACTATATTTGAAGTACCAGATGTTGAAGCAGATGGGATTGGTGATGCAGCATCAAAATTAATCAATCGACCAGCGTTCTTAGGATTATAAAGTAAATTATTAGCCGTAGCAGTTCTAGGCATTGAAGAAATTGAAGAAATATTTGGAGCAATAATGTTCAGAGCATGCTGAGTACTATGGTTATTAGCATTTGATGTAATCGGAAATGCTGCAGTTTCATTTAATATTGGAGTAGGTTTATTAATTAAAAGTTGAACGTTGTTTGAATGAGAAACGGCAGGATCAATACCTGTAATATTTTGAAAAGGATTTGGTAAATATAAAACAGATGCAGTAGCAGTAGTACCATTCTGTTGTGCTCCATTAGGACCAGGATTCTGACTACCCTATTGACAGCGGAAAGAGTCATAAAATTTCTTTTTCAAGCGCTAGAAAAAAATCATTCCGTTTTAGCTTTAAAGTTAAAAGATGAAATAAAAGTTCATATAGGAAAGAGACGGGATAAATCATTAGTGTCTCTTTTGAAATTTTTACAGGATCCGTCCTCTCTGGAAAATGTGGAAGATGAATTTTTCAGTATGACCAGCAAAAATGAAATCACCAAATCAGCTAAAAACTTGATGGTAAGGCTTTTCCCTGCACCACTTCATGAATCACGTGGTAATGAAAATTTGGCAGAGCGTGAATTCAGAATTCGAACCGAATGATACGAACCAGCAGGATACGCACATTACTAATAAAGAAATTCTGATAAAGCAGCTGAAAAATTTCCTTCGTGAAAGCAACAAGAGTTCTCACATCGCAGATACAGACTTTAAAACATTGTCGAGTGAAATTAATATATTTTCTGTCAATGGCATACTTACTCCAAACTTATCGTTGCTTCAAGCAGTATTACTAACAATATAACCAACTTCAACACAAAACGAAAGGAATTTCTCAATTGCGGGAAATTTTGTTTCAAAGAAAAGAACAAGTTTGTCAGGTATATCTATTGATAGTCTCTGCTTTTTGAAGAATCATTTTATATAATGGATTTCGTTTTCCTTTTTTGTTAAATGTAAATATAAAAGAGTTTCGTTTTGTTTATATAATGAATTTCGTTTTTGAGATTTTTTTTTTTTTTATTTTTTCGGGCTAATTATGGTCAATAAAATATTAAAATGATAATAAAAAAAATTCAAATTATTACATCCTTTTCACCCGACGATTCGTTGACGATATTTCAACTTCTTCTGGAGTGTGAACTTTATTGATTTCTAATGAAAAAATATGTAAACAACAACATAATTTTAATTAAATATTAAAATCTTAAATATTAGTATCACAGGTTAACTTACGATTTTATTTTATTACATTGTCAAGTATTAAATTTGTATAAAAAACTGGACATCACGACACAAAATTTTAATAAATTTAATAAATAATTACAATTTTAAAAAAATCATAGTTTAACCTAACAACTAGTATCAGAGATTGTTTTTATTATTAGACTAATGCTATAGAATATTGCAGTTTAATATTATCCTGGTCTTCTTTGGTGTTTAATGTTTTTTGTATTTTTTGTTGTATACGTAAACTTTCTAGTGTATCTCGCTTTTGTTCGTTTTTCTCCTTATCTAATATGCGTACATCGTTAAAATTTGGTTTGTGTTTACTCGCTTTTATGTGTTGAGATAAAGCTGTGCTTTCTTTGTTTTTGTTTACGTCGGATTCATGCTCAGCTATTCTTACACCTAACATTCTTTTTGTCGTTCCTATATATACTTTATTGCACTGTTCATTTTCATTACCGTCACACTTGATTTCATACATAACATTATCCGTTTTTAATTTGTCAATTTTCGATTTTTTGCTTGTAAAAAGATGTCTTAGTGTTTGCTTTGATTTATAAGCTATTGTTATTTTTTCATCATTGATCTCCCTTTTCAGTGTTTTGCTCTCTGTTAGTTTTGGTATGTAAGGCACACTGTAAAAATTTTTCGCTTCACTGTGTTGTTTGTCCTTTTTGTTATGTTTATTGTTAAGTGTTATGTCTAATAAATTATTAATGACAAAATTGGGATAATTATTCATGGTAAATATTTTCCTTATTATAATAATGTTGTCTTTTTTAAATCGTTCGTCGCTTAGTTTCATTATTTTTTGAATAAAATTCATTGCCGTATTCCTTTTCAGTTTTTCTGGTTGCGTCGAGTGATAATTTATCATTCTTCCTGATGCAATCTCTTTTGAATACCAATTAGTCATCAGTTTACCATCATCCCTTATAATCGTCATATCCAAGTATGTTATGCTCATATTCTTTTCTTTTTCAATAGTAAATTTAAGTTTATTATGATACGCGTTTAGAGTCTTCATGATTATTTCCTCATCCTTTTTATTAATAATCGCAAACATATCGTTTACATACTTGGTTATGAACTTTATTTCTATATTTTTAAGTTTCAATTCATCGATTACGTAGTTTAAAAGTTCATCGAGCACTATATCGGCAATCGTCGGTGGGCATACCATACGCTTGATGGTAAAATTTTCCATTGAACGTGAAATAGTTGTTACCAACTAAACAAAATTGTAATAGCCTTAAAAATTGTTGTCTCTGTATTGTGGTTTCCTTTTTTAGGATTTCCCATTTGTCTAAAATGTTTTTTATTGCTAGGTGTGTCGGTATATTAAAAATAAATATTATTTTAATAAATAAATATAGTTAAAGTTAACTTGTATTAAAAATTATATATTACATAGCATTAGTATTTTTTGAATTATTTTTATTTATTTTTACATTAAAATTACAAAAATGTAATGCATATATAAGAATTTTAAATAAAATATAATGAATTTAGTTTCCTTTTTTGGTAAAAATAAAAATTGTTTTAATAAATAAATATAGTTAACAGTACTTGTATTAAATATAACCTATTTCTTCGTTTTTTCATTGGTCTATCTAATTTTTTGTAAGTATCAGAATTTCTCGATAATTCTCGAGACAAGCGATTTCGGTTTCTTGAGAAGTTTAATTTATCGAGAAATCACAACCTCTTATCGGAATTGATTGGCTTTCTACGTGATGTAAAACCATGATAGTTAGATTTTATTTTAATATTTTGTAGACGGTATTTTCATGGTGTATTTGTATTTTATTGAAGAACTAATATGGTAATCAGTAATTCTGAGATACTGTTTCACTGACTAAAACATGGTTTGCTTTTCACTTTCACTTACCTTGGAAGGGCAACCAAACGAAAAGTTATACCCTCATTTTTAAGTTTTAGAATATTTTTTTCTCGGCAGCACAGAAATATAATGAAGTAAAAACAATTTTTTACAAACAAAATTGTCTTCTGCTAAAAAAATATCGATGTAACATATCGTGGGATTCCCATAAATATAAATGGACGAATCCTTCTTCTGGGAGTTATACTATGGTGGACAAAACTATTTTGACACCAATAAAATAATTTTGATTTGCTTGTATCATGTATGCAGCTTTTCCCGAACCATAATATAATTCAATTCAATATCAATGATAAGGAAAAGATATTTTTCGAAAATGTTGTAAACAAAAGTATTTTGTTAAGAAAAAAAAATATTTTTCGAAAATTAGTACAAATAAAAAAGTAAAATAACAAATATGTATAATAATAAAATAACAAGTAATGAAAAATACATCCTCCTTTAATATATCCTCTTCAGAAAATTAGTAATCATTCGGATTTTGTGGCATGGTGAATTATCCAGTTGCAAGGTAAAGGAAAGCCCAATTAGTTTGACACCGGAAATAAATGCGTGGTCATTCAGAATTTGTAAATATTTGCCTGCATTCATGGTACCAAATCGCCGAAGCCATTGTAGCACATAAATCCCCAAAATATAACCGACCCTCAATCATGTGGAAGCCGTTCACGGCGCCATTTTTTTTTTAAATTTATTTGTTAATCTGCAGAAGATTTCCTTTTTCGATCTGTGATACTCAAATGAACTTTCATCAGTCAATAATGTTTATTCCCAAAAAGATTGAGGCTTGTTTACAAATTGTTGAGCAAATGCCGAATGTTTGAGTTTATTTTATTTAGGGCATCTTCCTTAACTTTTCCCGGAATTATGCGGTCCTTTCTTGGAATTATTTTGCGTTGCCGACCTGATCTATTGATGTTGTTTGTTGAATTCCTTTTTTTGTGTTTATTTATGTGATAATAAGCAGATTGATGAGGCACTTTGTATAACTGGCTGATATACTGTAACTAAATACCTGCATTATATGTACCCTATAACCATTTCATTTCATATATCTTTACATATTTCTTATGTTTTACCCATTGTTATAAGAAAAAAGTGTTCGAAATGAAATAAAATCGACAAATGATGAATAAACTAAGAATCACTAACAGACTGTAATGTCAAAATATTTTGCACAGCCACAGATGCTTAGTTTCACGCACGAAATTCTATAGAAAATAAATGTATAGAGTAAGAGCCGTTGTCCATTGCAATTTAAGAGCCGTAAAGGGCCTCTCTCACTTAAAAATTAAATGTACAATAAATATTACATTGCGTACAGATTTGTTGAAAGACTTTTGTCCAAAAACAAAAAAAATTTAGTAGAGTCGTTGTATAGGTTTTTCAAATATCAAGTAAAATGTTGCATGTGCCAATGGTAAAAAGTTCGTAATTAAAAATACATTCATCAAATTTTTATTAAAACTGAAAATTTTCACCTTCAAGTGTAGGACTCTTTTCTAGTAGCAGGTGTAAAAATACGCAAACATGTTTTGAAAAAAATAATCTTGTTTCTCTTAATTTAGGCAGATATAAATCAATATTGGCAGACAGCTTTAAATAGAAACAGTACCACAAAATGATCGTATATTATATAACACACACACACACAAAACAAATTCTATCCAGTTAGACATATTTATGTCGAAGTTTTTGGGTGGTTTTAGTCTACCATTCGAGGCTATTGGAGAAGAAGCATCGATTTTTATAAATTTCATATCTATCATATTGAAAACAATATGAATTAAATTGATGTTATTTATATTAAAAACCATTAAAACCGAAAATGTCATCACCAATCAAATATTAAAATGACATATTTAATTAAACTTCCACAAGCACAGATTTGGTCCACATATTTCAAATATTTTTGATAATATCATAATATCCTAATAAAAGATTTATAGTAGCATATAAAGAACCATGCAATCAATATTCACTATCTTTTTGCTGCAAAAATATTTAATATGCTCTACAAAATTTTAATGAATATTTTCATGGAGAAAATTTAATTAAATTTCTGAATATCATAAACAAGTGGACATTATTATAATTGTAATCATAAATATTCAATATTTTAATTAGAAAATATTCATTAATTTATATCATTTGTATATTTTAATGTTGAAAGTGTTTATTTGCACTTGAATCATATTTTTTTTTTTTTGAATTTCTAATTTATAAATTCATATTTTCTCAATTATAAATGAAATACAGACGCAAACACAAACACGCATTCATGCAGCGATATATATATTTATATATATAATTGTTGTGGTTAAATTATGAACTAAATCATACGCAGCTACACAAATTAAAAAAAAAAAAATACATTTAAAAACCAATACCCTGCAAACAAAAGCAAACAAAATGGTATGAATATTAAAAAAAAAATAGTATTGCCTATAAAAATTATGTATTGTTATAATAATTATACTATTAATTTTGATATCGTTAAAAGACTCAGTTATAAAATTTATATAAAACTTATTTCGCAAATTAAATTTCACGTTGGCTTAAATATTTTCAGCTCAAGAAATAAATTTCTATTGTAGAGCTGATCTGTTGGAATTTATTACTCTTTGGTACAACCATGCATATTCCTTTTTTGTATACATTCTTTGATCTCATAATGTAATGTAATTTTTCTTTATACCACGATATTATATTAGTTCTTAATAAATACTTGAATTAACAGGGTATGGGCCCAGAGGTTCAAGTGTTTTGGCTTTTTTTTTTAAATAATTCTGTTTGAAAGAACCAATTGTGTTTGTCGCATTAAATTTATTAACCATGAATTCTCTGTATCAAATTGATGAATTTGGAGAGGATAATTGCGACACATGGTGTGTCCATAGACAATGCAATCTGCGATACTCTGAGCTATGGCATATCGTTAGTGGAAAAACACTGAAGCCAGCAGACGCTGCAGAAGCGAGCAAATGGGAATTATTCAACGAAAAGACACTCACCACCATCATATTAAGTGCAAAATCTTCACAATTGAATTATGTTAAAAATGTATTTTAGCGACTGACGCATGGAAGAAACTAAAGGAAATTTACAAACCTAGTGGGCCATTGCGAAAAGTCACCCTCTACAAGAAATTGTTAGCACTTCGTTTGTCAGACAGTAGCACAATGATGCAGTACCTAAATACATTCATAGATAAATTACCCACATAAGAAGTTCTATAAGTCAAGCTTTTAGAAGAGAGCGAACGTCGTTCCCAGCAGGAGGACAAAGAAGATCTTGTAGTTAATCAACAAGAATTTGTTGCGCGTTCTAATATTCAACCTAAATACAAGAATAATAGCAGTAAAAATAATTTCAAGTGTTATAACTGTAATAAGCGCGGTCACTATGCAAAAAATTGTAAAAGAATAATGGAAAAGAACGAAATCGTTCATTTGCTATTTTAGCTGCTTACGTTCGTCAAATGTCATGCTTGTGATCAGTTTATAGAAGCAGAAGGAAATGGGAATGTAACAATTTATGCAAAAGAAGGCAGTATAACTGTGAAAGATGTACTTTACATACCTAAAATGGCTGGAAATTTTATTTCTGTAGCAAGAGCAACTAAGAATAGTTTAAGCGTCAAATTCGAGAGGGAGCTTGCCATAATAAAAGACCAGAAGGGCAAACAAATTTTGAGAGCAGAAAATAATTTCAATTTGTTTATATTTTCAGAGAAGTTAAATTCTAACTTTTGTATGTAGGCTGATAGTGCAGTTCTTTGGCACAACCGCTATGGCCATCTCAACTGTAAATCTCTTGCCGATCTAGCGGAAAAAAAGTTGTAGATGGTATTAATACGGATACAGTTCCGAAAGATGTCATTTGTAAAACCTGTATGCAAAGCAAAATATGTTCCCAACCATTTGTTGCAGCTAGTGAATATCGTTCAAGAGAATTGTTACAGTTAGTTCACACCGATGTTTGCGGGCCGATGAAGAAACCTTCTATTGGAGGCTAACGCTACTATGTCACATTTATAGATGACATGTCCAGAATGATGTTTGTCTATTTTATAAAACATAAAAATGAAGTGTTCGAAAAATTCAAAATATTAAATTTGCTTGTGGAAAATCAGACGGACAGAAAAATTAAAGCTATCAGGAGTGATAATGGTACCGAATATGGAACAAACAATTTGATAATTTATTGCAAGTGTGTGGCATTCAGCGTCAGCTGACTGTTCCATACACACCACAGCAGTACGGCGTTGCCGAACGTGCAAATAGAACCATTGTTGATATGATACGTAGTATGATGTTGCACTCCGATACAAACGTGGCTTTATGGGCAGAAGCGGTTCACACGGCAGTCTATATAAGAAATCGAGCCACGACTAAAATTTTAAAAAACAGAACCCCTTATGAAATTTTCTATGCTAAGAAACCGAATGTAAACCATTTTCGGATATTTGGATCACCCGCTATTGCTCTAAACAAAAAACAAAACGGAAAATTTTCTGCTAAAGGTAATGAATATATTTTTCTAGGATACTCTTTAACGGCAAAAGCATACCGATTATTTGACGCTAAGAATAGAAAAGTTGTAGAAAAACGGGACGTTAAGTTTTGTGAAAGCGTATTCAATAACAAGTCGTCATTTAACATAACAGATGTTTCCGAACTAATTTTAACACCTCAGAATGAAGAAAACGAAGTACAGAAAAGTCATGATGAATATGTGAATGAAGAAACTGAAGCAAATGATATGAATATAACTAAGAGAAGAAAAAGGGATAGAATAAAAAGGAATGCCAAACGGGAATTAGGCAGACCACGTCTAGTTCGAACTGGAGGAAATGAAAAAGTTATCAGAAACTTAGTTTGGCAGCAAATGAAAAATTTTAATTCTAGAAACCGTCGGTGAGGGGTATGCAAGTGAGTATTGTGAACTTTGGAAAGCGGCAATGGGACACGAATATGATGCTCAATAGTTGAAACCCCATCCAACCGGCAGGTAATCGGAAGTAAATGGGTCTTCAGTGTAAAGAGTGTAGCATGGAAATTCCTTTTTCCAATATTTTTTTTACCTTTTGTTTGTTAAAAGAATCATATTCGGTTAGTCGTTAGTAATAAGATTGGTCATTATTAGGGTTAATAAAATACGACTCTGCAGGCTTTAAGTTTTTCGAGTCTCGCTAAACGTATATGACATGATATTTTTCTGGAAGATTCGATAAAGCTGACGTGGCAAGTTGCTTTAGAAAAAAAAGGGAAGAAAGAAAAACGTGTTTGAGAAAGAAAGGTTATTACAACCAGAAGGTCGTGGCGTTAACCGAAACACATTTGTATAAAGCTGTCGCATGATAAATTGCTGAATTGCATGCTTAAAATTTGTTTTCTATTGCAAAGGCATAAGCACCACAAACTGTAATTTGCGACAAACAAGGGTGCGAGTTAAAGGTAGTTTGCCGGGTGAGTTTTTTTTTTTCTATGATTGATACCGTACGCGAGAGTTACAATTACATTTCTCCACAGGATTTCATTCCGGGTTGCCCATTGGCCTTCTCCATTGGATGCCTGCATTTATTTTTCCAAGTAAGCGAACGGAGCCTGCCGTTCATAATAATTGAACTTTTTACATTCGTACCCCTCTTGAGTAAGCAAAACGAAACGAAATTCTTATTTCCGACGTGGCTGAGCCTCAAATCAAGAAAATCCCGGGTTTACCACCAAACAGCACATCTGTCGGCAGCGTGTCGAGGCCTTTAAGGAATTGCACCGTGTCCACTGAACACGCACGAAAATACCTCCGGACTACCAGAAAGCACCAGCCATCGACTGTCAATATAAGATTTATCATTCTATCCATAACAAAAGGGAAATTATGCAGTCCGTCCGCCTGCCCAGTTATTTTCACATCATCCGATAATCACCTACTTATCAGGATCAAAAATTAAATTCCGTCCGTCTATTTCTTGTGTTATCAAGTTTTTTTCCTTCTTGTAAAAGCCCGATGTAAATTTAATTTCTTCTGATCTAAGTGTTAAAAAAAAACAAAAAAATTTTTTTTTTGTTATGAAGCTATAAGGCCGATAGGTTTTCCTTCCATAACCGAGTTCTAATTTTTCCATTCTCGTTAAGAATTGGTGCGAGGCAAGTTCATTAAAAAAAAAAAAAAAATTATAATAATAATAATAAATATATAAAAATTTCCTTTTACGTAGCTCAACATGATTAAAGTTTAAACGAATATTCCTGCAGCATTGGAACCAGCATCCTGAAGTCACGAAGCTGCGGTAACCCAGGTAATTGAATGCAAATATTCCCCGTGTTGAACTTTACTTTTGTTGAGTTTGTTCGCTGGTACGATACTTACCAAAAAAAAAAAAAAAAAAAAACAAAACAGAAAAAAAATAGAGAAAGTTTTTTTTTTGATAATTTGCTTTCATCGATTCATATAATGCATACTTGCTTTATATCAATAGCTCTGTCCTCTTAGAGGGAAGAAAAAAATTTTTTTTTTCTCATAAGCATATGTTTTGTACTTAAACTTTGTTATAATTTACTCTTAAGATCTTGTATTTTTTTTTGTTATTAGCAATAAAATGTTCATGAACTAATAAATTTTTAAGCTCCTCTCTCTTTCGGCTAGGTGCATCAAATATCTTTAATTTTTTCTTCTATCGGTGGGTACACAAGTTTCTCTGTTTACCTTAAATGATATACATGTGTTCCATCATCTCGTTTCGTCCCTCCCACGACCAGGCTGAGCTAGACTGCGAAAAACACAAGGGAGCATGGGACGTAAACAAATAAGCTCTTTTTGATTTTATCGTGGTGTGTGGTCGGCAGTATGCACCGACAGAACATGCTACAAGAGGGACGAAAATGGAAATGTTCAGAAGTTTAAATCACGCCTTGTTGCTAAAGGTTGTAGTCAAAAATATGGAATTGATTTCAGTGAAACAAATTCCGCTGTCATCCGATACTCTACTATCAGTATGGTACTGGCATTAGCAGCAGAATATGGCCTATACCTACATAATATTGATGTTTCTACGGCATATTTGAACAGCCATTTGGAGGACGAGGTGTTTATGAAACCACATGACGGTTTTCTGAACAAGCAGAATGCTAATCAAGTTATAAAGCTAAATAAAGCAATATAAGGCCTCAAGCAGTCTGGCCGAGCTTGGAATTCGACTCTAGATGCAGTTATACGTGGAATTGGTTTTCACCCTCTTTTAAACTTAACCTCATTGCTGTTTACGTGGACGACATTATGATTGCTTGTTCAGAGAAAAGCGACTTGGAGTTTATAAAACATAAAATTTCAGAAAAGTTTAAAATCGTAGATGGTGGTGATGAGAAATATTTTCTTGGTATGGAGAGATCGAGCGGGAGTGCAATATCTGTTGGCCATAAGCAATATTTGCGGAAGTATGGTATGGAAACCTGCCGACCAGTATCAACTCCGCTAGATCCTGGTTTCCAGATTTCATGTCACAAAAACGATTGTGAATTAAGTGACCCTAAGCAGTACCAGTCATTAATAGGGGCACTGATATACCTAGCTATTTCTAGAAGGCCAGATATATTGCATTCTGTGGGAAAGCTGGCACAGAAGAGTAAAGAGCCCAATGTTGAACACGAGAAAGCACCAAAACATATACTAAGGTATCTCTCATCTACAATTAATTTAAAGTTAATTTATTCTAAAACAGGGAAGCCACCAGAGGCGTATGTTGATGCAGATTGGGCCAATTATTCAAACGACCGAAAATCGTACACTGGATTTGCCTTTATTTTAGCTGGAAGCTCCTTCAGTTGGGAAAGCAAGAAACAAACATCCATTGCTCTAAGTAGTACTGAAGCTGAATTTGTTGCGTTGTCTGCTGCCGCAAGAGAAGCGGTTTATCTACAGAGACTGCTTTGTCAGTTAAATTGCTTCAAGGAGGAAGAACCTATGTTAATGTATGGTGATAATTTGGGTGCTCGGAGTATGGCGAAAAATTCAGTCTTACATGGCAGAAGTAAGCACATTGATGTTAAACACATGCATATTAGAGAAGTCGTGAAAATAAATGAGGTTGAGCTATGCTATAACCAAAAACCTCAGTAAAGTGAAACATGTAAAATTTACAAAAAATCTTGGTCTACAGTAAAATTTAATTAAATGAATTTTCGTCTTAATCATATTGTAAATTTTTCTATTATTGAAAAGAAAAATATGCAAGATTGAGAGGGAGTGTTGCAATTTATTACTCTTTGGTACAACCATGCATATATTTCTATATTCCTTTTTTGTATACATTCTTTGATCACATATTGTAATGTGATTTTTCTTTATATCACGATATTATATTAGTTCTTAATAAATACTTGAACTAAAATTCTGTAAAGTTATTTTTTGAAAATATTTCTAATTATCGCTAAAAATGGACGAAGTTGTTGCCATTTCTGCAAACTATGGTGATATCGCTAAAAAAGGGTTTTGTAAATTAATTTATGTTTCTATACCCTATATCACTATGTGCATGTATTGAGTTTGTGCTGGCGTTTGTAGCTATCAGAAATATTTGTTATAACGATTGACTCAGATTCACTTTCTGAGTCAAATTAGCAATGTCCATCCGTCCGTCTGTCCACCTGTGTATCCATGTTAATTTTAATCAAACTACAGGTCGAAATTTTGAATTGTTTGGATGAAATTTGATGCATAAGCTTTTATTGGTCATAGAATGAATAGTGATCCCTAAGAGATCGACTTAAATTGCATAAGGGTTTGTGTTTATTTGTTACACTCATTATAAGTCACAGCCCCCCATATAAGTTTAAATCTATCATAAAACAAAAATACCGCACATGATTGCTTCATATTTGTTTCATATATATATTTGTAAGTTAAGGGTATCGTATAGTTGGTCAAAACCGACTGTAATTTTCTTTCTTGTTCCCACATAATTTTAGGCAAATGGAACAATAATAAAATATTGTTTCGTTTTATATTGATAATTGAAAATTTGTTTTGCAACCGTCTGGAAGAATTGAAGTAAACACCAAAAATTTCAATAAAAATTTTTTACGAAGGTAGACAATGGCTAACACAAAAACCTTCCACATTCAAAAATAAAAAAACAGTAGTTAAAAATGACAAATTTAGTTACACTTCCTCTGACATAGACTCGGAGTTTGCTCGTTGGGTTGAACTCAACGACTTCTATCGGCATTTTGATTGGAAACTTTTTTCCTCGACGATAATATCGATGACGCGCTGAAAATGGTAGATAATGTGGTTTTGCTTGGAATGAAAACATTTATTCCTACAAAAATAATTTTTGCTCAACCAAAGAATAAGTGTTGGATTAACCAGGCGTGCAAAAGTGAAGTCAGATCCAGAGTGGAAGTGTTTAGTATTTGGCGCATGAATAAAAATACCAATACTGATCTCTTACGCAAACAGGCAAGAGCTGAATGTGCCAAATTGCTTAGACGCGAAAAGTTGCTCTACGAACAGCGTCTCTAACTAAAATTCTTTCTGCTACTAGGGTCATTCGTTAAAAGATTAAAGGACAATGTTAGTTCTTCCATTGCAACCCTTATAAAAACTATCTTATATTCACTGACCCGATTGATAAAGCTAACAATCTGGCTGAATAAATCGCAAGTAATCCTTTGTTGCCGGATAGTCATCAACCCGAACTCGAAAGAGTGCCTCAAGCTATTCTTTTGAGCTCGTGCTGTTAAGAGGATCTTTGCAGACCTCAAAATAGACAAGTCACCGGGACCTGTGTTCTTCAACGCTGTCGCGTCCATTTACAATCATATCCCTCGATTTGGAAGACAACCAACGTCCAGCTAATCCCAAAGACGGCTAACAACCGTGAAAATTACCGCCCAATTGCAATTTTCTCTGCGCTTTCCAAGGTAGTGGAGAGCACGGTGAAGCCAACTGGTAGGGGCCAACTTATTAATTTAATTTTTAATTTAATTTATTTCATTATTTTCCATTACAATAAGATTTGCAATCTTATAATTAAAGTAATGGATTTTTACGAAGTAATGATGAATAAGTACATGCAAAAATACACAGTATAACAGAAAAAAATTAATTTAATAAATAAAACCCAAAAAGATAAAAAATTAATAAAAAAAATGGTTAATACATATGAAGAATAATGGGTTAATTTAATAAAAATATATAAATAAATAAATAAATATAAATATAATATAAATAATTTTTTTTTTTAAGAAACAAAATATAAACATAAATGAGAGCTGAATTACATTTAATTAATTATGAGTGAAATTGAAATAATTCATTCTCAAATTGCTGGGCGTTGCTAATAAATTGAATGGACGAGGGTAGGATGTTCCAAAGACGGACTGAATTAATATAAAACTGCCACTCAGATATTAAGCTTCGGTATCTTAAGTGTATGATATCATTCGATCTTGTTGAACGTGTAAAAAGTAACCTCTCGGACAAGTAAAGCGGTCTTGCTTTCGTAAAAGTCGTTTACGGGAGATTTGATTGCGTTTCTTTAAGTCCATTCACCGATTCGGTAAAAGTAAGGTTGTTGCTCTGGATATTTCCAAGGTTTTCGTTTGGGTGTGGCACAGCGCACTATTTCCAAAACTAGTTGCTTTTGGTGTTGGTAATGATTTCTATCTTTTCATATCGACTTTTCTCAGAGGTGGGGTCTCATCCATAGAGTTTAAGTTAAACGCAGGGATACCGCAAGGTTCTGTTCTTTCTCCTTCACTTTTTTTCGATGACCTTCTACGGAAAACTTCCAATCCTATCTACTCGTTTGTAGACGACAGCATATCATTCATATTCATTCTATCAAAGGATAGGCTTTAGGGAGATTGGTAGCATGAGGTAATATATGAATGACACAGTCAATCAGGACCTTTTGATAACCTCTGAGTGGGGTCAAGTGAGCAGGGTCGATTTTAATGCTCGTAAGACCAAATGTTGTTTTTTCCTCCCTCTTTTCTCCTACCCATAACATTAATACTGCATTAATAGGGTACATCCCCTGGATGTTGGTGTATATAAATATATATATATATATATTCTTTATTTCAACAATAACTAATGTTTGCTGCTGCAATGTTTGTTGGGATACAAATAATAAAAATTTATTTGATTTGTTTCTCTGGTTGTTTCGTATACATATATTTTTAACACGTATAGTGTGCTTTCGAATAATTTTGTGAGGGGGTTCTTTTCGAACGAATATAATTAACCTTTTAATGTGTTATCTCTTCTTTGGTGAATGAATATTTTAAAAATGGCTTTAATAACTTAAAAACTGCTGTTTAGGAAATGGTCTGACGAATGTCACTGTTACGAACTGTCTTTGATAATCTACACTTTTAATGCCAATTTTGTTAATGCACCAGCTATATTATCTGGTCTGAAAATAATGTTTGTGTTACGTTGAGAAACTCATTGCCACTAAAATGGCTCAACATTTTTATTACGTAAAATTATTGGTCCTTTAGAAGGTTTATATGCATGCACATGTACATACATATAATTAACATTATTTATAAAAATATTTATACCACATTACCAATAAACCTCATTATCCGTTAGTGATATGTATTTAGAGAGTACTATTTATATAAGTATAGATAAAAAAAAAATTAAGAAAACTATAGTCGATCTAGACCGACTTCACGTTAGCCTATACCAGGAGTTAAAAAATAGGGTCCAACAAAGTGGATATAGAAAAGAAGCATAAGCCAAATTTGTAGTGGCTTTGCTATGTATTTGTTGCCTGCAGATATAAAAAAGTTCTTAACGGATGTTAAGTTGGAAAATCAACCAACCATCGCAAAAAAAATATAAATGAAATTTTGAAACATCTATGAAATATTTATCTTTTTTAAAGATTTAGGTAAAGATCGGGAAACAGTTTTCCATGGATACTATGACTAATAATGTTTCCATAAAATTTATTTTCGAAGTAATAGTAAATGAGTATATAAAACATACATCAACTAAATTTTTAAGCAAGTTTTGGGGTCATTCATGTTATGACCAACAAAATCTTATTTAAAAAAATTCATCAAAATATATTTCAAATTGCGACCTGTAGATTAAAAAAGTTTACGTTGAAGCACAGACAGCACAATCGGTATAAGAAAAAATTTTAGATTATTAAGACTAAAGTGTCTACTCATTGAAAAATGTTTAATTATGAAATAGTGTTTGATAGAGCCAAACATGATAAATTAATTAATGTTTTAAAAGTCATTAACATAGAATGTTAATAAATTAACTGCATAAAATCACTTTACTGAAATGAAAAAGATGAAGTTAATTTTGGAGTTCAGGTGTTCAACGAGAATGCATTATTTCCACAATACTAATCGAAAAGCATATATAAAGAAGATTTGGATCAAATAATTATTGCAATTAAAGTTAATGACCACTATATTAACAATATTCGATACGCGGATGAGACGATACTATTGGTCCACAAAATGGGTAATCTTCAAGAACTTTTAAATGCAACAATTACGGCCTTTAAATAAATAAAGAAAAAACCATGATATTCAGCAGAAATAAGAATACATATTCTGGCTGTATTATAAATATAAATGACGAACTGCTTGAACGAGTATCTAATGCCGTTTTCTTTTCTGACAAAAATGTCGCCCTTTTTTTTGCCCTTTTTTTGAAAAGTGTATTTTTTATATATTCTGAATTAAAAGCAACTTGATATTATATATCAATCGAAAGGCCTCATAGTGCTGTATTTATAAATGCAAATTTTTTGATTATTATCCTCTTGGAAGTCATAGGGTGAAAATATTCAAAAAGGGGGAACAATGGGGAAATATTCTCACACTATGACCTGAAAGAAGTCAATGGCTGAAATTTTTTGTGATTTACGAGAGCTCGACTTTGAGACCTTTCGATTGATGATAAGAGAAGGTTGTTCTTGATTCAGAATATATAAAAAAATACACTTTTCGAAAAAAGGGCAAAAAAGGGCGACATTTTTTGTCAGAAAAGAAAACGGCATAAGCTTAAATACCTTTGTGCTGGTTGCAAGAGAGTTGGTGATACGATAAAGACATAAGCTGTCGAATAGATTTGACCGGAAGCACTTTCTGTAAATACAAAAAGCAATGATATAAGCATAAAACTTCGTATATGGTTAGTCCTACTATAAAGAGTTGATTCGTGGATAGTAAAATAGCAAAAATTAATAGATAAGAAATATTTAAAATGTGGTGCTATCGAAGAATTAAAAAAAACCATTTACCTACAGAGTAACAATAAGGACGACAGATATTTTCCCTGATAAAATAACATAAAATTGTCTATCTTGGGCATATTGTTAGAGGTGAAAAATATGAATTGTTACAATTAATTCTACAAGGCAGAACAGAAAGAAGAAGGAGAACCAGGAAGGAAGAAAATGTTTTAGCTAGAAACATTGGAAATTTGATACGCATACGAACAATAGGTGCATTCGTTTATAAACCACGAAATCGACAGAGATATACTGAAATATTCCGAATTCTATATTTTTTTATCTTGTAAATATTTTTTTTCCTTACAACTTCAAAATTAAATTAAGAAACCTTGAATTCAATCACTTATATTCAGAATTGAATAAGCAATAAAAGAAGAAAGGAGAAATATTAAAAAAATATATTAGAAAAATTATAGTACTTTGCTGAGGCAATAATTGGATATAGAAAAAAAGCAGAAAGTTTATCAAAATTGCTGGTAATGTGTAACATGCAAATATGAAAAAGTTTGTACGGGGACTTGGTCAAAAAATGTACCGATCTTGACAACATGTTAGTTTTCTAAATATTGTCGATCTTTTTGTGGCAATAATTAGTTCTTTATGCTTCGGTTCAAAATCATGTATACAATTTCTAATAATAGATTTTGACATTTTTTTTAAGGTGAATTCCTTTTTTCAAAAAGATATATAAACCAAATTTGACAAACTTGTATGCAAATATTTTGTTATAAGAGAGATTTAAGTAAACATCGGTAATTAGCATTAAATGGGCACTATGACTAGAAATTTTCTTACAGGGTTTCATTTCTAGACAACTTATTATTGGATATAAAACTCACATAGACACAAAATTTTGTGGACATATATATCGAAATCTGGAACATGCGGCCCCTTTAGTTGCTCTGATGTGTGTTATTTGTACCGGAACTAGATCTGAACTTTACAGTAATTTCAATAACATTCGTGCTATGTCCAATAGAAGCATATATTCCAAATTTCATCAAAATATATTCATATTTGCGACCTATGATTTAATTTCAGACAAAAGTGGATTATTAATAAAAAGGTTTTCTCGCTTTATAATATTTAAATTTAATTCGTTTGAAAATGATTTTCTTTTGTAATCTCTTGTTACCACGAACTTAAAACTAAGCTATATTCAATAAAAATCATCTAAAGCATCTGTTCTTTTTGTATTTTAAAGGTTAATATTCTAACTTGTGCAAAACCCTCTACGAATTCTTCACAAATATTCCAAATACTATAATTCATAGTTAATTCAGCATCAATTAATTCCAAACAAAAGCTTCTATATTCCAATAAGTCTTTAACCATGTCATATCTGGAATTCCATCTAGTTTGACAGTCTTTTTTGAAGTTAAGCTTCTTAGCTTAAGAAGAAATATTTAGTGGTCCCATTTTTTTGCAAGTATTTTTTTAAGCGAAAGATTAGGTTGTATGACGATCACTGCCAATTGTAAACTATGGGCAACAAATCTGAAATGAATCGTATTTGGGTGTGAATTTGCTAATGATTCTGCTCCTTCCAGTTCAATATTAGAAACCACATTTGCTTCAGCTTCGTCAAATTCACCTTCTATGCCTAAGTTTCCATACTAGTCTTTTAGTAATTCAGCAGCTGTGATCTTATTTTTTCCGTTATTTGATGCAATTGTTTATACATAATTGCTGCAATTTGATGTCGTAACACTCAAGAATGCTAATGATATGATTTTTTATGTACGCTTCTGTCTTACGATTTTGAGCCTTCTGTATGTCCAAAGGTCGTAGTTTTATTTTTCCGTCAAAAACACATTTAATATTTATCTCTAAAATATATCGAACAAGACGAGAAGCAGATTTAATTTTAATTGAATTAAGTTTTTTTTGATATTTCACATATAATTTTGTTTCTTATGTCCATTGCTTTGTTAATAACCAGATCAATTATATCATGACTATCGGATCCATTATTTCTTTCATGCTAGAATCTTTAAAGATTGTAAAAAGACGGCCATTAGTGGTTACTAATTTTACGCGTGAATCAATGAAACTTTATATACACGTTTTCATCTTGATAATATTTAGATAGTGTTCAAGTGTATTTTCCTTCGTTCTTGGTCTTTTATTGGTGATCTGGCTGAATTTAGATGTTGACGATTGATTTTGTGCTTTCTTGTAGAGTTCGGGATGCTTCCGTTGTAGGTATATGCCGCCCAAGACTTGCCGTGTATTTAACTTTTATTTCATATTTGTATTCTGAGCTTAAAGATACATCTTTTTCTGCATCAAAAACAAATAAATTTTTTGTAAAACATTAGAAAAATCAAAAAGCTGAAAATAAATTTTTTAGGTTGAATATGAGTGCTCACTTTACTAAGTACAATTTAAAAGTTACTTCTAAAACAAGTAAGAAAATTATAGTCGGTCTAGACCGACTATACGATACCCTATACCATGCGTTTAGAGACCCTATCTCTCAGGCCCGACTAACTGGACATAGAAAATAAGCATACCCCAAATTTGAGTGGGATTTTTATTAATTTTTTTTGGCTGCAGATATGAAAAAGTTCACATGGGATGCTATATCTATATGGGGACTTGGCTCAAAAATGGACCGATCCTGACCATGTTTGGAAAAGTCTCTTGTATTTTGCAAAAATATATACAAACAAAATTTGAAAAGAATCTGTGCAATGTTTTTGTTTTTTGATAGATTTAAGTGAAGATCGGGAAACAGCTCTATATGGGGCCTATATCTAAGAGATGTCCCATAGGGATCATTTTTGGACTACTGATTAATGGATGTAATAAACACATACAAACCCAATTTGACTAAGATTTGTGTGCTAATTTGGATCTTATGGCAATTTATGCTGATTTCATAGGGGCCATTTGTATGGGGGCTAGGTCTGAACATTTCAACAATGTTCATCCTATGGCCGATAAAAGCTTACGTACCAAATTTCTTCAAAATATATTCAGATTTGCGACCTACAGTGTGATAACAATGTTTACATGGACACACAGACGGACGGACATCGTTAAATCGAATCAGATACTGATTCTGATTCGATCGGTATAATAAAAGACGGATCTAGGTCAAATATTTTTGGTGGTTACAAACAGCAGCACAAAGTCATTATACCCATACCACATAGTGGTATAGGGTACAAACAAACAAAACACATTTACTTTAAGAAATACACGATTTGCGTCGCTTATATTTGCATTGGTTGTATGAAAACTTTTATCTACTGATTTTTCTACACAAATATAGTGTTTTTACATTACAAAAACTGCAAAAGGGGATTCCCAATTTCAGTCTAGTTTATGTGCTGGTTACTTCTTCGCCAAAAATGGTCGTTATTTTAAATTTTATGAATATTTTGTTATATTTGAACCCGAATCTTGTTGAATTTTTGGTTCCATTCGGGTTTGGGTTCAAAGTTTTTATAAACAGCGGTTTCAGTCCCTGCTCCAAATTCATGACAATCCTACTAATTTTGTCAGATACTTATCTCCCCATAATGTTCGGATATGACCATTTTTGAAGACCTTTTCTCTAACTAATACTATTTTTTAAACCCTTTTTTTTTTCAAAACATTATTGATTTAAAAATTTTGTGACACATGACCACACTTCTCGTATTTGTTTTAGTTATAAATTTTCTTATTATATTCTTGTTCAGAAATATCTTTAATTTTGTTATTTGTTTTTTTCTTTCTATGGTTATGAGATTGTTTTTTTTTTCGTACCCTATACCACTAAGTAGTCAGGGTGTAATGGGTTTGGGTTAACCAAGACCAATCTTTTATTATACCGATCGACTCACAATCATTTTCTGAGTAGATTTAGTAATGACTGTCTATTGTGAGGTTGATTTAATACAGTTTTTGAATTTTTTAGTTTTTATATCAATTACTCAATTTATTGTTTTTTTTTTGTTGTTAATAATTTTTTTGTTCACTGACTGAAAAATTTGAAAATGAAATCAAATTACCTTTTTTTTAGATATACAATTTTTTTTTTGTTCAAGAAATCAAATACGGAAAATTGAACATTATTGAAAATAATTTCAAACGATTCAGACAAGAAAAAAATTAAATTATATAAAATAAAGCAAATAGACTTTTGCTATTTTTTTGTGCACATCAAGATATTTCTCCCTCAACTTTCTAATTCGTACTCATCTTGCTAATTTTTGTGCACATCTGGATATATCGTGTTCATCTTGCTAATTTAGTGCATATTTGTGAACAGACTGATATTTGGTGTTCATCTTGCTATTATGTGCTGAAGGTGTTGAAGGATATTTAGTTAAAAAAAAAAAAAAGACTTAAAAATATATTAATTATATTATTAAATTATAATTTTTTTAATTTATAAAATAGTGTTAAATTAAATTTATATATATTAATTTTATATTAATATTAATATTTACATTTAAATTTTTTTTTTTAATTTAATTTAAAAAAAAAAAAAATATCAGTGATTATAGTGTTCTAATGTGATATTGTGCAAATATGGTCACCTTATTTTAATATGTCAAAATAGAAAATATTCAAACATTTTAAATCCACTCATAATAAATACACAAACATATTTTTAGTTTTACATTCATTCATCATACAAATCCATTCTCACAAAATTTTACAAATAATTCTTTTTATCTGAATGTTATTCTCATTTGTAACTTGTGTCTTTGAGTGAGAATGTCATTTTAACATCAAACGTCAACTAAATATTCTTCGACTACAAGCGCTTGTTACATCGATGGATAAGAGAACGTAAGTTTATTATTTTGATTTATTTATTTTTTTCTACACTCATTTACTCAATTTCATATATTCAAATAATTAAAAAATTATCTAATAGATCTTAATTATGTTACTCATATTTTTTTATGTGTAAAATAATTTATATCTATTATCAGAGTTGCCATTTCTTTGTTTAAATGATTAATTTCTGGCACATAATTTTTTTTTCAGGCGTTGATGTTGTATGTGTATCTGAGACGTGGTTTGACCTGCTTGTTCCTGATACTATTTTTGATTTGCATGACTATAAGTTATATCGCTGTGATAGGGTAACTCATGCAGGTGGTGTTGCTATTTATATTAGAAATGGAATAACTAGTAAATTATATTGTAAATCCAAGCCAATGGAAAAGATTGAACATCTCTTTGTAGAAATTTCAGCACATGGAAACAAAATTCTTGTGGGTTGTGTATACAGACCTCATCACAATGTTGATATGCAAAATTTTTTCAAAACTTTGGAGAATGAAACAGTAAAATTTGAAGATATAGTTATATGTGGCGATTTCAACTCAAATCTTCTAGTGGAAAATTATTTAGTAAATAATATGGAAACAGTTGGACTTTATCCAACAAATGCAACAGTTCCAACCCATTTTTCAGCTACAGCAAACACGCTATTGGATATAATATTTGTTGGCGATAAAGGAAAAGTTTTACTCTATGATCAGATTTCAGCGTCCTGTTTTTCAAAGCATGACTTAATTTTTCTTACCTTTGATTTCCAGATCCAACTTATTATGAATGATGCCACATACTATGACTTTAAACATATGGATAATATTATCATAGCTTTTGATTTAGCAAATATTGATTGGAATTTAATTTACTATATGCTATCTGCTGAAAATCAGCTTAACTTCTTAGAAAACAAAATTGAACAAATTTTCAATAGGTCGGTTCCGTTGAAAGCTGTAAAAACTAGTTTTAAATTAAAACCATGGTTTAATGGTAATATTAAATCTGCAATTGCTTACAGAGATAGGGCTTATAGTCGTTGGAAACGTTTCAAAACTGATTCACTACATGAAGAATATTGTAACGCACGCAGAGAAGTAAACCGAGCTGTTAAGAGTGCTAAATCAACATACTATTCATCTGTCTTCAACTCTGCAATTGGTTCCAAAAAAACATGGAAAAATATACGTGACATTGGTATTCGAAAACCAAGGATAAAGATACAACGGAAATAGATGTAGAATTACTTAATGAAACTTTCACACGACTGCCTACAGTAGCTTTGAATAGTAATTTTTTTAATCAACCTACCACTGAGCAGAGTCAACTATTTAGTTTTAATTGTGTAACACAAGATGATGTATCAAGGAGTTGCCTAGCTGTTAAGTCAAATGCTGTAGGATTTGATAATAATCACCCAAAGTTTTTAAAAGCTATTCTTCCTGTGTTGTTACCATATATCACATTCATATTCAACAATATCATAATTAAAAGTACTTTTCCTGCTAACTGGAAGTATGCTAAAATAATACCTACAACAAAATCCAGTAATGAGTACCGACCTATTTCTATATTACCATTTCTATCAAAAGTATTTGAGAAGCTACTACATAAGCAAATGTACGATTACATAAATAGAAATGGCTTACTTACAAGCAGACAGTCAGGTTTTCGGCATAAGCATAGTTGCGTAACTGCGCTTATTGATGTCACGGAGGAAATACGGAGTAATATTGATGCTGGTTTCATGTCATTTCTTGTTTTATTAGATCACTCTAAGGCATTTGACATGGTTGATCATGGAATTCTTTATATGAAACTGCAAACTTTGTTTAAATTTTCTTTGTCGTCCACTCGATTAATTGCGTCCTACTTATTGGATCGTAAAAAGTCAGTCTTTGCTAATAAAAAAATATCACGACCACTGCCAATATCGAAAGGTGTTCCTCAAGGATCAATCCTTGGTCCTCTTCTTTTTACAATATACGTCAACGATTTACCAGAGCAACTAATGTACAGCAGCGTTCATACCTATGCTGATGATGTTCAATTATATATATGTAATAACAACAAAAATATTGATGATTGCTTAAGTAAACTAAATGAGGATTTACACCGTGTTTTTATGTGGGCTTCATCCAATGGTCTTTGCTTAAATCCCAGCAAATCTAAGTGTCTGGTGATTAATCCAAAATCCAAGAAATCAACTTTTGAACCAGAAGTTATACTAAACAATCAAGCAATTGAGATTGTAAGAACTACAAAGAATCTTGGTATAATTTTTAATAATAATCTTACATGGACTGATCACATAAACACAGCTGCTGGAAAAACATATGCTATGATACGAATTCTGTGGAAAACACAATACTTTACACCAGTTAAGATACGGTTATTACTTGCAAAAACATATATAATGCCAACTTTGTTATACGGATGTGAAGTTTTTTCGAGCTGTGATTATACGAGTTACAATAAATTGGAGAAAGCTTATAACGCCATACTAAGGTATGTTTACGGCCTGAAGAAGTATGATCATATTACACCAGTTTCAAAAAAAAATGTATGGAGTTAGTTTCAGTGATTTACTAAAAATACGTACCTTGACTTTATTACATAAAATTGTATATAGCCGTGAACCTTCTTATCTTTTTAATAGAATATCGTTCACTCGGTCTCGCAGAACAAATGATTTAATACCAATTAGACATCGAACACAAACATCTGAATGACAGTTTTTTATTAATTCAATTCGTCTTTGGAACTTGCTACCTTCAAACATTCAGTTCATAAGCAACGCAATGCAATTTAAAATGGCCCTCTTTAATTTCTATAATTAATTGGTTTACTATTTTAAATCGCTTTTAAATAACTAATTTTTACATTAAACTTTTTTTATAATTATTTTATTTTGTTATTATATTTTTTATTATTTTTAATTGTTATTATACACAATGTTAAATTTCCTTACTACTATGTACCTAGTACTAATCCTGTACTTTAATTATAAGATTTTATGTCTTGTTGTATGGGAATTCGAAATAAATAAATAATAATAATAATAATAATTTGCTTTTAATAAATAAACACCACATATTTTAACTTTTAATTTTTTTTTTCTCTTAAATTATATATTCAAATGGTGACATATTTTTTTTTGTTTTTGATTGCAAACAAATTAAATACCTTTACCTTATAAATTATTTTATTTACAATATTTTTCAATTGATAAAAATATTAATATAATAGATAAGTGTTTATTAATTTAACGATTTAATCAATAAATTTATAATATCGTTTAATTACATGATATAAATAATATAATGCTGAACTAACTTTTTTTTATATTTTATTTCACAAAAATTTAGGGTGATTGGTTAGGTCAAAAGTGGGCTATCTAGGAAAATTTGTAGTAGATAGCAAAGGCTTGGGCGGGTATAGAACATGTAGAGGTTAACGACATCTTTTACCTCTACGCTACCAATTAAACGCACTTATTTTATTTCTTCATTTACTTTTAAATTTATTTTTTTTTGATATTACAATTCTTATGAGTCATCGTAAATAGATAATTTGCTACCAAAATTTTAAAATTACTGTAGCTGGTTTCACCTATATTGAAGAAGACAAGATCCTCCCCATTTTCCCTGAGCACGGCCGGATCAATTGGTAGCATAGTCCCAGAAAGATTTGGTTCGATTTAACGACCGTTACAATATCCATCTGTCTGTCTATATGTCTGTCTGTTTGTATGCACATGCAAAACATGTAATCAAACTACAGTTCGCAAACATGAAAATAATTTGATGGAATTTAGTATATAAGTTTTAATTGGTCATAATATTAACGGGATAGAAATTGGTGAAAATCGATAGATAATCAGACCTAGACCCCATGCAAATGACCCCTAAAACTTCCAACCTAATTGCACTAAGATCCAGATTATAATATAAGATTATGTGCATTTATTACTTCCATAAAATATTACTAAAAAATAAATCCTATAGGAAAATTCTTAGTCATAAAGCGAGTTCCCTCCTGATCCTCACTTAGAACTATCGAAAAACAAAAATTTTGCACAGATTTCTCTCAAATTTGTTTTGTAAATATTTTTGAAAAAATTAAGTGTTCATTGTCGGTACATTTTTCGACCTAGCCCCTATATAAAAGTAGCATCCTTATGAACTTTTTCATATAGGCAGACAACAAATTTATTACAATGCCACCCAAATTTTTTGTATGATAATATTCTATATCCACTAAGTTGCATCTAAAATCCTTACTCTAAACTCATGATATAGGGCATCAGATACTCGGTGTAGACCGACTACAATTTTCGTAGTTATTTTTTCTTCAAATTTTTACTGTCAATTTGTTTATACCACACACAACGGGAAATGTTGTCAGTTCCGTTTTGACAAATATAAGGAAATTAACAAAAGTCGTTCATGCAGCAGAAGCAATGACAAGCAACTGAAAAACAACAGCAACATTGACAATCTCAAATAATATTATGTAACCATAATAACCATTATCATTGCACTAACACTAGGAGTATCCTTCTTTTAAATTTTTTCTTGTAACTGGGTTGTGTAATGGCTAACAATTTCCAGAATTATATAAAAACATAAAAACTAATAATAACAAAACCCCTCTAAATTGCTTTGTGGCCATCATAAAGACAACTTAACTAACAACGGGGACACTTGAAAAAAAAAAAAAAAATATTTTCAAAATAAAAATAAAAACAAAGTGTATGAACACATAAAGTTATTTTGGATATTATATTTGGAAAGAAAATGTAATATAGAAGCAATTTAATGGGAAGTTTAAATAAGCAGAAAATATTTGCAAAAATTTAATAATATTCTCTTTAAAAATGGTATTCACTTAAATTTGTTAAAAAGAAAAAAAAAAAAAAAATTACCATAGATTATTTAAAGTTGATATGAAAATATTGCTTTCAGATTGATTTTTAAATAAAAAAAACTTCCCAAAATATTTCTTATTAAATATTTTCATTTTGTTTGTTAATATTGGTTTGCGTATGAACAACATCGAACATTATAACGAATTCTTACCAATATTATTTTGTATTTAATGACTTTTTTACAACGAATATTAAATTCTTTATCTGTAGCATCATATTGCAAATAATTATTACGATTTTCATTAAATATGATTGTCAACAGTATTGGATATTATTGAAACAGAGTTATTATTTAACAAATAAATACAATTATTTTTCTTTCTGCGACTTTTATGGTTAATGTTGAAAATAAGAATAAAAAATTATTAGCCTTGCAATTGATCATAAATAAATAACATTTAATATTATTGAATTCACATGGAACATTGTTTCGTTACTGGTTATTAAAATCGGTGCACATACACAGATTATATAGAGAAAATCCAATAAGGAAACAGCATTTATTTGAAATACAAAAGAAAATAGTATGAAATATATTTTTTCAGTTTATATTCTTTAAGGATAAAGTAGAATGTTTATGAATGAAGTTTTTTTTTTTTTTGGCAAACATACACTCGAAAAATTTTCAAGCTAATATACGTAAGTTATTCGTTGAATTACAAAGGTTTTGGCGTTTGTTTGCCATTGATGAATTCTCATTTCATTCTTCAGCAAATATCTTCAGAAAATCAAGTGGAAATAACTTTAAACGTTTTTGTGATTAACAGCGTATTCAGGGCCTATGTTTGTTATTTATTGGTATATTTGAAGAGAAGTAGGCGTATGAGTGGTATTTTTAATAGCAAATCAAACATACGTCAATATTTTTATTCTATTTCTTATATTGATCTTATATATTAAAAGAATTTATGAATAAACTTTGCATTCAAGATTTTTTTCAACATTTTTCTTCTCTCAAACCTCTATAACTAGAGTTCTAATTAACGTAGGCTATTGACATAGGTCTAAGAATACTCAGTGGATCAAGCTCCTTCTTTTGAGCTATTAACTGCTTAAATTCGTTGCGTTTGAGGAAAGTTATGCGTGGAGAATCAACTTTACTTTTACTGTACGTTAACTTATCTTGGCATATTTTGGCATTACTGTACGTTAACTTCTCTTGGAAAATTCGTTGGGTTTGAGGAAAGTTATGCGTGGACAATCAACTTTACTTTTACTGTACGTTAACTTCTCTTGGCATATTTTGGCATTACTGTACGTTAACTTCTCTTGGATAATTTTGGTATTATATTATAAAAATTAATATAATATAATATAATGCTGCGGAGCAGCAGGGGTCCTCTAGTATATTAATAAAAGTTATTTAAGTCTTAGCTACAATTGCTCTGAAGAGTGAAATGAGTAATAGTTGGAAATGATTTATAGTTGGAAAAATAAGCGACTGAACATCAAGATAAGGCAAAAAAAAACAACATAACTTAACATAAACTCTGAATAAAAACAGTTTTTTCTTTTTACGATGCCTAGCGGGGCAAAACCTATTACAATGACCCTAAATAAGTCATCAACTCTCAAGAAGCAAAAAAGGCTTCAACCCATTGCCATGAATTTTTTGCCCAACATGGCTTCAACATCGATAAATCGATTCAGTGCACTAGCTGATAACTCTGAAATGGATTTAGAAGCAGAATCCAACATATCAGAAGCCAAAATATTAAAAGTTCCTCCAGAGGTAATAGACTCCAACACTAAACTTACTGAACTACTAACGTTGTTTGGAAAAGAATACATTTACAAGAGTACTTCCACGGGTATTAAAATCTTTGCATCGGCCAAAGAAAAACAAGAATATGGCAAAAAGTTGCTACTGGAAAAGAAAATTCCGTTCCATTCTTACAATGCCAAAGAAAATCGATTATTCAACATATTTCTATATGGTCTGCCCAAGATAAGCATCAACGATATTATCTCCGATTTAAAGAGATATAACTTAAATCCAGCTTTTGTAACAGAAATTGAAACGAAATACAGTTCACCTGACAATGCTGTTTACAAAGTTCAGTTTGTAATAAAATCTTTTAATCCAAAGTCGCTGCTAAACGTGAAAAATATATGCAATGTAATAATTTCTTGGCGAAAATATAAACAAAGAAAAAGTGTAAATCCAACTCATTGTTGGAATTTTCTCATGCATGGCCATGGTGGAGACCACTGCCATCGACAGCCAGCATGTATGATTTGTGCAGGAATTCACCACACTAGTATTTGCCCACTAAATAAAAACGAACGGAAACCAGCTGTTTTCAATTGCTTCAATTGCAAAAAAGAAGGAAAAGAGCGTAAAGACCATTCAGCGAATGACATATACTGTCCGTCTAGAGCTACTTACTTAGAAAACAGAGCAAGAGCTACACAAACAACTCTCGTAGAAACAACAATCTTAAACCAACAATGCAGACAAATTCACCACCGTTCTTGTTAAATTCACAACAAAATAATGTAAACTTGAAAAGTATGTAAATGGTAACTGTTATGCATCATGCTTGAGAGAAAACAACGATCTCTTTAGTATTGATCAACTTTTTCAAATATTTACGTCGGCATTAAGTGACCTTCAGAAATGTACAAACAAAGTACAGCAAATTCAGGTAGTTATCTCAATGTTAAAATATGCTTATGAATTGCCATATCTCTAATAATGTTTTTAATCTACTTCACTGGAATGCCCACGGCATTTCAAATTTTTCCCATCTTAAAAAATTTGATTATTTAATTGAGTCTCTCAATGTACATATAGCCTCATTAAATGAAACTTATTTAAATGAAAATCACAAACCATATTTATGAAATTATTTATTATACAGAAAAGATAGAGAAGGAGCTAGAGGTGGCGGCGTAGCTCTAATTGTTCGAAAAAATGTAAATCACAAACTTCTAAATGTTGTAAATACGATGTTAATTGAAAATATTTCAATAGAAGTAACCATCAATAATTGGCCAGTTATAATAACAACAGCTTATTTACCGAAAGTACTCCCCATCCTTCAGAAATGATATTACGAAACTAACTTCATTCAATAAAACTTTCTTCGTACTAGGAGATTTATATGCAAAGCATACGTCATGGAATTGTACATCAAATAACACTGCTGGAAACGTCCTCTTCAATCTTCGGCAATGTCAAAATTTTTTCATACATCATACAGTAGAACCAACGTATCAACCATACTAACAAAATAGAAATCAATCGGTCAAAGATATTATTCTTACCAACTCAGTAATAAATATGACCTTAGATGTTCTTGGTTACGATGTTCCCTCTGATCACCGATCATTGGTTTGTACATTATATCAATCATCTGTAAATCTTGTACATACAAGTCACTTCGATTACAAATCGTCAAACTGGTTGCGTTTTCAAAACCATATTGAAAGCCGTTTAAGATTTCACTTCGAAATGTATACTAGCGAAGATACAATCGACCGTGATATCGCCAATCTTATGAAGTCATCCTAGAAGCCCGCAACATTTCTACCCCCCATGGTCAGTACAGACAATAACTATGTACTCACATTGGCTACAGTAAAACTAATAAAGGCAAGGCGCATTCTGCATCGAAAAATTAAAAGAGCGTATACCCAAAATTATTCAAATTTCTATAAGCAATGTGTTAAACTTATAAGTACAATTATTGACCACAGAATTAAAATGGAACGAAGTGATAAGTGGACAAAGTTACTATCAAAGTTAAAGCCAGGCGATAAGTCGTTTTGGAAAATCAGCAGGGAACAGCCAACCAGGAAATCTGCGCAGACAATGAGAAAGGTCAATTGTTAGCTGATTCTTTTTTAATGGCAAACAGTCTAACTTAAAATTTTAAACATTCAATTGACAAGACTGTAAATAGAAAAGTGAACCGTTTTAGAAAGGACACCAATAGCTCTGAGGGAGCCATTTTCACTTCAATGGATGAATTAAGAATTAAAAGCCTTAAAACTTCTAAGTCTCCAGGATTGGATAAAATTTCTAATTTATTACTCAAAAAGTTGCCGAAAAAGGATTTAAAGCTTTTAGTTGTTTTATTTAACAGCTGTGTTCAATTAAACTATTTTCCAAAGCACTTCAAAACTGCCAAAATTGTTGCGGTCCCAAAGCCAAAGAAACCTAAAAATGACCCAAACAGTTACAGGCCAATTAGTCTTCTATGTAACTTGGGCAAATTATTTGGGAAAATTACACACATCAGACTTAGTTAGTTTGCAACAGATAACAATTTAATAGCTGAAGAACAATTTGGGTTCAAGAAAGAACACAGCTGTATTCAACAGAATTGTTAATATCGTATCGGAAAATAAGCGCAAGAAACATTTTACTGGGCTTATTCTGTTAGATGTCGAAAAGTCATTTGATACTATCTGGCACAATGGCCTTATCTATAAAATACTGAATGCCAAAATATTTATACAAAATAATAACAGAATTTCTGGATGAGAGAAAATACATTGTAAGTGTTAATGGATCGTGTTCTTCACCGACAACTAGAACCGCAGGCCTACCGCAAGGTTCGGTACTTTCGCCATTGCTCTACTCTTTATACACATCTGACTTTTCTCCTCCTCCATATGTAGGCACAGCATACTGTGCAGATGACATAGCCCTGATAACTTTAGGTAAAGTCACCTCAGCTCTACTCAAGAAAATGGAAAAGGGGTTAATAAGTTGCTACAATTATTTTCATAAATGGAAAATAAAAATTAACCCTGCTAAGACCCAAGCTACTATCTTTCCATTCAACAAGTCCCCAAAACGATTACCAAATCGGAATTTGAAATAAGACAATGTCGAAATTCCCATCGTTAACGATGTTAAATACCTTGGTGTTCAGTTGGATAAAAAATTGAAGTTCAAAAAACACATTGATGAAACCGCCAAGAAAGTTTCAAACGTTTTAAAAGCACTTTGGCCATTAATAAACTATCGTTTGTCCCTGAACTTAAAAAACAAAAATCTCATTTTCAAAACTGTAATAAGACCTACATTAACTTTTGCTTGCCCTATATGGTACAAAGCTGCCAGAATACATATAAAAAAATTGCAAATAATCCAAAATAAATCTCTTAAAATAATTAATAACCTGTGTTGGAGGTATTCTACAGATCATCTACATATTAGAAGTGGATTCGAAAAAATTCATGAATTCATTTTTAGGTCTAGCCAAAACTATTTTCACTCTAGCACCATTCTACTTACCCTCTGTCTGATAAGAGCATGTAGAGAATTCTCATTATAAATATTTAGTAAAAATCACCAAACTGAAAACTATATGTATAAAATTGTTTACAAGGTAAACCGTTTATATATACTGCTTTTCAAATAGTGTTTGAAATTTTGTAGTTTTAGAATTAGATTTAGAATCAGATAAAGGTTTTGCCTAATTTCCTTTAAAATATCAAATATACACTATATAAAACATTATGAAGAATTTACTGATCTCATTTGTTGTAATATATTGAATAATATCTCAAACTCTGTAAATATGTATATATAAAATTAAATGAAATAAAGATGATATTTTGAAATTGAAATTGAATTGAAGGCAAAAAAAAAAAAAAAATGATAGATAATAAAAAAAACTTTGGCTTGAGAATACCAAGACTTTTGCGGATTTTAATTTACTGGTCTAGCACTTTTATATTGACTTGGAATTTCTCACCACCCAGTCAATGAGCCTGAAAATTTTCCACACTGTTATTGATAAAACTGTTCAACAGCCAAAAATGAGCAGAGACGACGAAATGTTCAAATTCTGACTCACTAGTCGGTATTGATCTGCTATGTTAGGATTTTATTTAGTTTTAAAAAATTAAAAACAAACAAATAAGAGAATCAAAAACGGCTGTGTCCAATCTTTGATACCCTTCAACTGCGATTCACGTTTACATTAAGAGCTGGACTTATTGCACTATTTATAATAAACATACACAAAATATTTGAAGAAGTAAATAATTTTATAAACTTAATACTGAGTTATTACCACAAGCACACTGAATTTTTAACATCTCTTAGATATGTGTTCTTGTTCTAGATTATATTTTGGCAGAATGAGCCCCGATATACCTAATTTTTAACTCTAATCTGCTCGAAATATTGAAAAACAATAGTATCGTAAATTTACCCGGTTAAATGATTTATTTTGTGAATGAACGTGATTTCAACAGACGGCTAGACGGACGTGCGGACGAATAGTAACTGTGGGACGAATAGTAACTATTCCGTTCAAATTACTCTACATCGCACATAGCTCAGCTGTTTAAGCTGGGTTTTTTAATGTTCGCCTTGAATTTGAATTTCAGCTCACACTTTTCTGGAATTTGTCTCAAAAATTTTCACCTGACAATCTTCGTTGCGATAAATATCAAAAAACCGTGTGCGGGGCAAGATTTTAAGTGCACAAAAGTATGCAGAGCAAAAAAAACTTTCACTTTAGTCAATTTCTCAAAGTTGGAAAAATTGCCATCAAAATTCATGACCTAGTGTTTTTTTTGGCACAAAAATGGTCTGGCTCATTTGCTATGTCTTGGTGAGATTTTATTTGATTTTGAAGCTATACAGCTTTTTAAAAATATCATTTAATACCAAAATCGACTCGTATAACCATTTCTCGAAATAATTAAACTGTAAAATGAAATTTTCATAAAATCTGAGGAAAAGTCATATTTTTCCCATATAAACACATTTTGGGGTATTTTGGACCCCACTAGGCACAAAATGAAAACCGCATTTATGACAGCAAACCTCATAGTTCAGACAAAGCATATGTTAAAAATAAAGAAAAATCATGTCAAATTGACCGAACTTTTGAAACGGATGTCTTCCGAGCGCGATGAAATTTGCGCCATGGTTAGTCCTATTGGGTAGTAGTTTATACACAATTTTTCAATAAGATCGGTCAAGAACTCACTGAGTTAGAAGGTTTCAAAATTTGACATTTTAGCCAAACAGATGTTTTTCTCATCATGGTACTTTTTACCTATTATTCTTAGCAATGTTTGCCCCAAATGTTTTAGATAGCTATTTCTTCAGTCTTTTGGAAAAAAAAAATTAAAAAAAAATTTTTTTTTGACTTTTTTTTTGCAAAATCAAAAATTTTTTTTGACTTTTTTTTGAACAAGGAAATTTTTTTTCTTTTTTTTTTTTGCTCAAAAGATAGCTTAGGTTTTTTCCTTTAAGAGCTTTTTGGTCGTTTAGTGAGATGTGAGTGGCATATCTCTCAAAAAATTTTTTATAACTCAAGACAACGGTTTTTCCATTTTTAGCGTATGCGCTAATTTGAATTTTTTCCTACTAGTGTGTATTTGTTTCTAAAACCTTAAAAATAAAACGTATACTGAGAAACTATATTAGGCTTTCCGATGGTATGTAACATACCTAAGTACAATTTCATACCTTTGATACTGCAATACCCGCAATATGTTAACCTCAGGAAAAAGTCACCATAGAAATGTTGAAAAATAATTTTTTTTTATTTATTTATAATAATAATTAAATTAATATATGTATAATACTTAAAATAAATAAATAACTTATTAGATCCACTTATAACATAACAATTTTTTTAAATTAATTTATTGTAGCTGATGAAGTATTTCAGTTTTGTAAATTTTTAAATACCCAGTTTTTTATCCAGCTTATTTGTCGCCTTTATTTGCTGCTTTTTGCCAAACTTTTGTTGACGGTTTTTTTTTTTTATTTATTAACCAACACTCAGGGGATGCCCCCTACAGATGCAGTGCATTGTGCTGAACTCAGGAAAATAGGTTATTGGAAGTTGGAAAGAGGTAGTAGTGTTTGTGGATATTTGACTTAAATTTTATTAGACTATAACTGTCAGGAAAGACCTCTGCGGGGAGTTTATTCCACATACGACTAGTTCGACTGATAAACGAATTCTCTCTGTAATGCGTTGTGTGGTCAGCTGGACAATAAATTGCAAACGGATGTGATCTACTAGAGAAGCGGGTAGAGCGAACGGAAACTCGGGCACTTGGAATAAGTTCGCTAATCTCAGAAGATCATTTCCCATGGTAGTATCTATAGAACAGTGATACCCAACCCACATTCCGACGATGTTCCAATGAGTCAATAGAATTAGATACCCTACTGTCATTGATGAGCAGCAACGCCCTCCTTTGCACACAGTCCAGTAGCTCCAAAATAGACTTTGAAGCTCCGGCCCATATATGGGAGTTGTATTCCATTTTCGGTCGGATGTATGCGGTATAGATTTTAAGGATATCAGAAGGAGTGAAGTAATCTTTGCACCGTTTTAGAAAACCAAGACACTTGAATGCTTCTTTCGAGACTTGAAAAACATGCTCGTTCCAACGAACATCGCATTGAATTCTCTAGGTTCAGCTGGTGATTTCGCTGCTGTTTTCTTTATTAGCCTTGGAAAGAAATCCCGTTGAGTGGGGGCAGAAAACTTGGGTCTTCCATTGACAATCGGTATAAAAGCATGGTATTGGGCGGCGCCATCAATTGGCATCGCAGCATCGAATCTGCTCTTCAGTGTTTTCAATGTTTCCTCGTGATCCTCTTTGCAACCAAAAACTATTTTAGTTTCTGTACAATTGAATAAAGCAGTCGCATCTAAGATTCGATCTAGATGAGAGCATTGGAGGCTATACTTCGCTGCATTTCTTTTCAGGTTTGCTCCAATATCAACACATGCTCCTTTACCATAGGGATGAAAATGCCACTCAGCTGGTATTCGAAAATCTTTTTTGTGAGCTACTAGCTAACCCGGCAAACGTTTTTTTTACATACAACTTATTTCTAGTGAATATATTTTTGTTAACTATGATGATATATATTTATTTTTCACACTCATCATTCGTGAACTCACACCTTGTTTCAAGACTGTCAGGTTTATGGTACTCCAGATAATAATTTTTTATGAGATGTACCACGCCCGCTATTCCAATCCCGCCTATTTTTTGTGCGACTACTCACATCAACAACCAATAGACGTGCAGAAAGTTTCAAAACTCTGTCCACAACAGTATTCTAGATATATGATGATATGTATTTACCGTGTATGGCAGGGTCCACGCCCACTTGTTTGATACCGCCCGTTTTTAGCCCGAATACTCATATTACTTACTTGTATAGTCCTACAAAATTGCAGGACTCTGCGTATCGTAGAGCTCAAGGTATATGATGTTAAAAATTTTTTATATATGGGGGTGCCACGCCCACTTCATATATTACAAGCTTACATACTGTGAATATTTCAAGAAAATCAGTCTTATGATTTAGCCACGTATTCATGTCAAACCCACAAAAGAATTTTAATTTTTATATACATTGACAAGCTTTGTAATTGTGAAGTTATAATTATAGTTATAGTTAATCTCACAAAATCTTGTCAAAGTTGGGCACTACCAAATGATACAACTGTGTTTTTTTTAACATTGTAGTAGAAAATTACAACGAAATGACTGAAAGATTCAAATCCTTGAAGAATGACCATTGCTCTTTGACTAAAAAGTCATGGGTTCTCAAGTTTAGCAATCCTGTACACATTTCTTCCACAAAATCATCCCCATTTAAAATTGTTGTTTTCAATGTGCATCTGTCAGTCTGAATCCAAGATTGAAATTTGACCTCCTCTATATATTCGCGATCAAAAGAAATGATTAATATCTCTTTAATGAATGTGGTTTCTGGGAAATTTGAACAATTTAATCGTCTAAGTCTTCTGTCGAATCAGTTAGCCAACATCTGATCCTGGTAATGCCAAGAATATAGTGGCAAAAAAGCAGCAACTAAACGCGATAAATAAGCTGGATGAAAGACTGGGTATTTAGAAATTTACAAAACTTAAATCCTTCTTCAACTACAATAAATTATTTTAAAACAAGTAATAAATTATAGTCGCACTGGACCGACTGTACGATAGACTATACCATGGTATAGAGACCCTATCTCTTCGGTCCTACTCATTCGATGTAGAAAATAAACATAAATAAAGAAGAAATTTATTTGGCATTATAAATTTTTTTGGCTGCAGATATGAAAAAGTTCATATCGGATGCTATATTTATATGGGGACTAGATCGAAAAATGGACCAGTCGTGACCATATTTGGGAAAGTTACTTATATTTTGAAAAAATATATACAAACCAAATTTGAGAAAAATCTGTGCAATATATTTTTTTTTTGATAGATTTAAGTGAATATCGGGAAGCAGCTCTATATGGCGCCTATGACTAAGAGTTATACTGTAGGGATTATTTTTGGACTACTGATTAATGGATATAATAAACACTTACGAACCTAATTTGACTAAGATCTATTTGAAAATTTGGATCTTATGGCAATATATGTCGATTTTATAGGGGTCATTTTTATGGAGACTAGGTCTGAACATGGACCGAATTTTCGCCTATTTCAACAAATGGCCGATAGAAGCTTATATACCAAATTTCATCAAAATATGATCATATTTGCGACCTGTAGTTTGATTACCAACTTACATGGACACACAGACGGACGGACGGACGGACGGGTGGACGGACGGACGGACGGGTGGACGGACATCGCTAAATCGACTCAGAAAGTGATTCTGAGTCGATCGGTATAATAAAAGATGGGTCTAGGTTAAATATTTTTGGTAGTTACAAACAGCAGCACAAAGTCATTATACCCAAACCACATAGTGGTATAGGGAATAAATAGTTAATATATAAATCGATCTAATGTGATTAAGATTAAATTTTATTAAATTATTTTTTTTTTATGATTATGATTATTATTAGTATTATTATATACTCGCATTAATTTAATTATTATCACAAATAAATAAAAAAAAATAATTTTTCAAAATTTTTAACATAATGCGGGTATTACAGTATCGAAGGTATGAAATTTTGGTTAGATATGTTACATACCATCGGAAAGGTTAATTTATCTAGTTTGTCAGTATACGTTTTGTTTTTAAGGTTTTAGAAACACACACTAATGGGAACAAATTTAAATTAGTGCATATGCTACAAATTTAAAAACAGTTGTCTTGAGTTACAAAACATTGTTATACCCTATACCACTATGTGGCTTGGGTATAATGTCTTTGTGCTGCTGTTTGTAGAATCACTATCTGATTCGATTTAACGATGTCCGTCCGTCCGTCCGTCCGTCCGTCCGTCTGTGTGTCCATGTAAACCTTGTAGTCAAACTGCAGGTCGCAAATATGAATATATTTTGATGAAATTTGGTACATAAGCTTTTATCGGCCATGGGAGGATCGCTATTGAAACTGGTGAGAATCGATCCATGTTCAGACCTAGCCCCCATGCAAATGACCCCTATGAAATCAACATATATTGCCATAAGATCCAAATTATCATACAAATCTTAGTCAAATTGGGTTTGTATGTGTTTATTACATCCACTAATAAGTAGCCCAAAAATGATCCCCATGGGACAACTCTTAGTCATAGGCCCCATATAGAGTTGCTTCCTGATCTTCACATAAATCTATCAAAAAACAAAAATATTGCACTGATTCTTCTCAAATTTTTTTTGTATATATTTTTGCAAAATACAAGAGACCTTACCAAACGTGGTCAGGATCGGTCCATTTTTGGGCCTAGTCCCCATATAGATATAGCATCCGGTATGAACTTTTTCATATCTTCACCCGAAAAAATTAATAAAAATCCCACTCAAATTTGGTTTATGCTTATTTTCTATATCCAGTTAGTTGGGCCTGAGAGATAGGGTCTCTAAACGCATGGTATAGGGTATCATATAGTCGGTCTAGACCGACTATAATTTTCTTACTTGTTTTTATTTTGTTTTGTATTTTCACTACAAATTATTTTTTGCTCATTGAAGTTAAAATAAAACGGGGAATCCTCGAGTTATTCGTGGTGAGTGCAATTCGGTCATATGAATGTGGAATTTTATATGCTATTTGGGTTAGTTAATGACTGAAGGTCAAAGTGAAAGTTGTTCATACGTGTGAAAGTTTAAAAAAAAACCAAATAAACGTAAAAAAACACCTTATCTTTGTATACTAAGATTAAAATATTAAAAAGACTTAATGAAGGCGTAAGTGGAAATCGTTTAGCTCAAGATTTTAATGTTGCAAAATCTGCCATAAGCTACATAAAATCAAAAAACAAGAAATAATAATGCAGTTGCCTGCACCTATCACGAAGCAAAAAAAAAAATATCTTTACACAACGCAGAATATGAGGAAATGGAAAAGAGTCTTTATAAGTGATTTTTAAATCAACGTGAAAAAAAGAACACACTGACAGGACCCTTATTAGAAGCAAAAGCTAAGTAAATTTTTAGTGAAGTGTAACCCGATAAAGGTGAAAACGCATTTACTGCAAGTGATGGATGGTTTTCCATATTTAAAACCCGTCATGGAATACGGTTTTTAAAAATTGGTGGTGAAATACACTCGAGTGATGTTGGTGAGGTCACTCCATTGCTACACAGATTTCGTGCAAAAGTCGAGGAAATGGGTTTATTGGAAACACAAATCTATAATGTTGATGAAAGCGGATTATTTTTCCGTTGCCTTCCGGGTAAAACATTTATCGTTGCTTGTGAAAAAAGTGCCCGAGGACTTAGAATTCAAAAAGAACGCGTTTCAATTTTGCTAGGCGCAAATTCTGATGGCTTACGCAAATTAAAACCATTGGTTATTGGAAAAGCTAAGAAGCAAAGATGCTTCAGAGGATTTGATAACCCGCCTCATTATGACTTTTCGAAAAATGCTTGGATGACTTCCCATATTTTTTATCATTGGTTATACAAGATATTTATCAAAGAAGTATATTTAACCGGTAGTTTGCGCCCCGGTAGGTGAGTAGGTAGCGTGCTCGCCTATCATGCGGGGGTCGTGGGTTCGATTCCCACCAGAGGCTTTGGTCTGTCGCTGCAAAAAAAAAACTAGCCAAAATTAGAATCTGCAGACAAGCCACTCGGCTTCGAGGAACTAGGCTTAAAAAAAAAGCAATGCATATTTTAAGTTCCTTACATATTTATAAATTTATGTTTTTTTTGTACAGGTCATCCGATTTTCTGAAGACAATAATTTGCCCCCAAAAGCTTTTCTGCTAGTAGATAACTGCTCCGCTCATGCACCAATTGATAAACTTCAAAGCGAGGATGGCAACATAATTGCATATTTTCTGCCGCCAAATGTTACAGCAGCTGTGCAGCCAATGGATCAAAATCCTATAAAACTGACAAAACTTAGAAAGAAGATGCTATCTCAATTAATTGGTGATGGTGGTGATATTGATAAGCTTTTGAAATTGTATTCAATACGAGATGCAATAATATTGTTGAAGCAAGCATGGGATGAGATAACACAGGCAGTTCTACAAAATTCTTGGTCCAACTTATTAAATTGGGACTCAAGCGATTACGACAGCGATGATGATTTGCCACTAGCAAAATTGGCTCAAAAAAATGAGGATTGCAATGAAGGTCTTCAACTAAATCTTAATCTTTTGAATGAAATTATGCCAAATAATTCCGTAAGTGTAAATGAAATCGAGGAATGGAATGAAGACGTGTTTACTGGCGGATCTAATGCAGAGAATAGCGATGAGGTTAGTTTCTGATAGCAGTGACGTCGATATTGTCGACATAACGCCAGCTATTCCTTATTCAAAAATCCTTGAAGGCATCAATAATGTTATAAAATGGTGCAAAACCAGTGATATATTTTCCAGTACACACATCTCCAACCTGTTGAACGTCTGTAACGATATCGTTGTATCCAGTTTAAATAAATCAAAAAAACAAACAAGTATTACTGATTTTATGTTAAAAAACAATTAAATACATACCTAATAATAAAAAAAATTTTTGAAGTTTCTCTATGAATTTAATATGTTCAATTAATTAAATATTATTAAATAAAAATTGTTATGTGTTGAAATAAAGCTTACATAACTAGTTTTATTATAATTTTCAGTAAAAGAAAAATGTTCTTAAATTAGAACTTTTCAGAAATTAGAACTGCCCGATGTACAAAGTGGTTCTAATATCTGAGATTCTACTGAGATTACAGTATCGAAGGTATGAAATTTTGGTTAGATATGTTACATACCATCGGAAAGGTTAATTTGTCTAGTTTGTCAGTAACGATTTATTTTTAACAGTTACACACTAATAGGAAAAAAATGTAAATTAGTGCATATGCTAAAAATTTAAAAATTGCTGTCTTGAGTTACAAAACATTTTTTTTTGATAGATATCCCACTCGCATCCTACTAGGCGACCAAAAAGCTCTTAAGGGAAAAAACCAAGGCTTTCTTTTGAGCAAAAAAGGGTGCTTTTTGAGAAAAAATCAAAAAATTTTTGGTTTTGCAAAAAAAGTCAACATTTTTTTTTTTATTTTTTAAAATTGTTTTTCCGAGAGATTGAAGAGATAGCTATCTAAACCATTTGGGACTAATTTCGCTAAGAATAATAGGTAAGAAGGTACATGGATGAGAAATAACACCTGTTTGGCCAAAATTTAAAGTTTTGACACCCTCTAACTCTGAGAGTTCTTTACTGGCCTTTTTGAAAAATTGTGTCTAAACTAATATCCGATAACACTATTCTTGGTGCAAATTTCATCCCAATCAGAGGACGTCGGTTTCATTTAAATCGTAGTGTAAGTTCATAGTACAAAAAAAAAAAAATAATTAAAATTAACTAAGCTGAAATATTTTTTTCTAAATAGATTCTTAAGCTATTTATGAGTTATTTTTTAAATTTTTTTTATAAGTTTATTGCCTTTAAAAAATATTATGCAGGTAAAAATTTTCAGGAAAAGAAAAAAAAATCAAATGAGAAATTATTCTTTACTTTATCTATGTATATATATCTTTAGTTTTAATATTTTTTTTAATGTAGCGTATTTTTAGTACATAAAATAATAAATTTATTAAAAATATTTATATTTGTACCAAAGACTAGTGGTTGGATATTCAAATATTGACCATATTCGTGTTCCGTATTTAAAATTTAAAATGCTGCGATGAGGATTTAGAACAGATTTTGACAAATGTTGTGAAATTGCTATTGAAATTAGCATGTTTTTAATTCGATCAAATTTGATCTTCGAGATACAAAGTAGCAAAAAATGAAATAAGGAGAGAAAAACTTTTTTTTCTACATTAACATTTCTAAATGTTAGATATTCCTAATAGAAATGGGCAGAAATGGACATAAAAGGGCTATTGCATATTAAATAGTTTATTTTCACCAAACAGGTAGTTCACGTATTTGAATATGCATACTTTTAAGCACACGAAATGCCATAATACATAAAAAATTGCTTTGGTAGTTACTTAAGAAATAGACAAATGCCAAATAAAAGCAAGACAAATGACATTTGGTTTTTGGGTTTTAAAAATTTTAAGTACCTTATTATTTTTATACTTACGTTTAAGAATTGGAATTTCTATATTAATAATTTTGAATAATTATGAAATAATTACCATATAATACTAAGTAGTTTAGTTAATAAAAGCAATTTGATATAAGTTGCAGTAAGCCAGTTTAATTTATATTTCCATTACTTTTTTTTTGTTTAAAGTTAAACAGGCATTTTTGCAAAGTTTCAGAGTGCATGTAAATGAAAAGTTTACTAAAATATCATTTAAAACAAAATGTAACTCATTAAATACATAATTTTATGGAATAATTTAAACTCATTACTTCAGTTAAAGTTATAAAGTTTAATTGTTTGTAAAGATGTATAAATTACTTTTGTTATTTAATTTTTGCTTATTAAAAATAATTTCAATTTAACTTACGGGTAATTCAATCAAATTCCCATTGATTTGATTTTTCTAACAATATTCTTTTTGTGTAGGCATTATAAAATGAATTCCAAGTAAAGTGTTATTCGTGCTCAAAACTATCATGTCATATTATTTGGAATATTATTTCTGTTTGTTCTTTAGCCTTTGGCTATTTTTTTGAATTATGTTTGATGCTGTCTCATTTTTTTTCCTAAGTTAAAATTTTTGAAATGACATGGGTTTATTGCAATTATATAAATATAAGGAAATGGTTTAGATTTTGTTTTTTGGTTCAAAATTCAAAAAAGAAATTTATATAATAATACTTTAAGGTATAAAAATGCCAGTGAAGTATGTATGATGTGAATTGAGTTAGGTACAATTTAAATTTTGTAATTTGTGTCCAATTATCTGCCTGTTTGTTCCATTGAAGTACAGGCATTGAAAAACTATTGCCACTGACATTTAAAAGCAGTCTAGTTATCGTAAGACGCATATAATCACATCTGTGAACATAAACGTTGTTAGTAGAATATGGCGGCATACATACACTCCGGTTCACTTATTTAAAGGCACTAAAAATTCCATATTCAGCAGCCTGTATCTTTTGCAATTTTTAACCGATTGCAGAATTTCGAAATGGAAATGGAAGCTAGACGTCTTGAAATAAAAAAAAAATCATGACAATAGTGGTTTCTGAATTAAAGAACTTTTTTTGTGATGTACTGTTAACCAGTTTAATAGTTAACCATATCATTAACAATGTGTTTTTGCGTCAAGTGCTGATTATTTATATCGTAGAATTTCTTAAGGAATTCGCATCGTATGTTTATAAACAAGTAAGAGTATGCATACACATTTTTATACTCTATACCATGATGTGGTCAGAGTATAATGACTTTGTGCTTATGTTGGTAACTACCAGAAATATTTGACCTACGCACATCTTTTGTTAGACCGATCAACTCAGAATCAACTTCTGAGTCGATTTAGCTATGGCCGTCCGTCCGTCCCTCCGTCCGTCTGTCCTTGTAATCAAACTACAGATCGCAAATATGAATATATTTTAATGAAAGTTGGTATATACGCTTTCATCAGCCATAGGATGAACACTGTTGCAATTGGTGAAATTCGGTCAATGTTCAGAACTAGTCCCCATACAAACGACCCCTGTGATATCGACTTAAATTGCCATAAGATCCAAATTATCATATAGATCTCGGTCAAATTGGGTTTGTGAGTTTGTTACAACCATTTATTAGCTGTCCAATTAGCAATTCTTTGTCGTATCCCCCATATAAAGCTGCTTCCCGATTTTCACTTAAATCTGTCAAAAAATAAAAATATTGCACAGTTTTTTTTTCCCAAATTTGGTTTGTATATATATTTTAAAAATCTAAGCGACTTTACCAAATATGGTTAGGATCGGTCCATTTTTCGACCCAGTCTCAATATAAATATAGCATCTGATATGAACTTTGTCATATCTGCAGCCAAAAAAATTAATAACAATGCCCCTCAAATTTGGTTTATTCCATATCCAATTACTAGGACCGAAGAGATAGGGTATCTAAACCATGGTCTAGGGTATCGTATAGTCAGTCTGGACCGACTATAATTTGCTCACTTGTATCATATTGAACTGACATATGTTGTATGTTAATATTAACCTGGGGAATATAGCATTCTTTGCGCTTTCTAGTAGAATATATCCCTGGGACTTGCAACAATTTATTTATTTTAAATAATTTGTTACCGCTTCTGAAGCTCTCTGAAGATAACGTAAGACATCATTAGCAAAAACACCAGAGCAGATAATTGCTCTATCATCAGCAAAAATGGACATTGTGAAGTAATCTAAACAGGGAAAATAGGCAGTTTATATCTTACATAGGATAGGAGACATAAACTTTGCGGAGAACATGCTGGAATCTCAAAACTTCTAAAACAATGTGTTCCTATATGTACTTTGAAAGTACGATTTGTTTAAAAAAAAACATTGTATTATTGTAGTTAGTTCCGTCGGATAGTTCAGAGATCATTTTATATATGATCACACACTGATAAGTTCTGCCTAAAAGCCCCAAATGTTATACAACATAATTACATACTAACCAAGTACTTTAAAACGGTGATAGAGATTTGCGTGCCCAAGACATCGTGTTGCACTGTGTTAGTATTATGGGGTTCATAGAAATTATTTTTAGAAGAAGTTTTCATTTTACTTGCATTTGTAGTCAAAAGATCACGGATTTTCGTTTAAAGGATATACATATTAGGTGGATCGAAAAAAGCAAATTTTGTATGATGCTTTTGGGCTAGAGCGGAAATGTTGCCTCTATACATAAGTAACTTCTGTTCAAAATTTCACCACCCTAGGATAATGTCTTCTATTCCGGCAAGGAACGTGAAATTTAAAAAATGTAGTAAAATCGGCAATTTTTTTTTTTTTTTTGAAAATTTTTTCAATGTCACAGCACTTAGTGTTCAAAAGTTGCACTTATGTATGGTTAATTCCTGTGGAAAATTTTACGCCCCACGGACAATATGTCCTGTTCTGGCAAGGAGCCTAAAATTACCCATAAATCGACAAATACACCGTTTTTTCATTATTTAACTAACATTTATTAAACATAAACCAGAATTGTCATACACTCGCATACTATTAGATATAAGAATTAAGAAATAAGTATTCAAAATTAAAAGTACGAAAATGTGTGTTTTGTTAGATCTTTAGGTTTTGTACTGTCTCTTGCACCTAAATTCAGGCATGGCTTTTCTCGATTTCAGAGTGGAGTGAATAAATTCATCGCGTTTTTTATGACCACACACTTTCTTTGAGGCATCCGTAACCAATTTTACTATTCTTTCCACAGCTTGTGTGTGGCATGGGAACTTTGTAAAAGTCCAGTCAATTGGTATTGATTCTTTCAGCATACTTTTCAAATCTTCTGTAGTCACATCATTCAGTAATGGTGGTGGAGTTATTTCGCAGGACGACCAGTCCATTAGTTCGATGCAGTCGTTTGCTATCGAATTTTCTAATCCCAACTTGTCCAACCGTCTCACCTGATTCTCGTGCTTTTATGACTCTTCGAATGCCAAGGGCTCTGATATGTGTTCTCTTATCAGTCAGCATCGCGAGCAGAATGTTTTCTGGAGATGCGAAGTAAGCATTCCGAGAAATCACTGGGTCGATGACGTTGCGGTTAACTTGATCCAAGCATCTGGATGACTGAATGAACTGGTAAAGATGGCGAGCTCCATCCTTAATTGAATGATGGATTTTGATGCGGAACCAATATGGCATATACACCCTGATAACGAACTCTACTATGGTACGTAGGTTGTCTGATGGTTCCGTGGTGGAAACAAACATACATCTGATGTCAAGGTGTAGTTAACTGGATCAGATGCTACCACCGGAAGCAGCTCACACGCCTTCTAGGATTTTCCAATGCAACCAGTGTAGGAATTGGGTCCGGAGGTGGGACCATCGAGGGACTCGAACAAGTGGCGGAGAGGCAATTCGTTGAAATGTAGTTGACAAACATCCTATTGCACAGCTCTCCCGATCTTCAGATCAAGACGACGCAGTACCCCATTGTGAACTCCAGTATTTACGACCGTTCCATCACACCCTAGAAAAAGAATATGGTTTAAACCTCCGGGTACTTCTGCTGTGATGTAGTCGTAAATACTTTGAGCAATGGCCAGACTTGATCCTGAAGCTGGTGTAACATGACCAACATAGCTAGATCCTGGTTGTTTCACCAAGGAATAGTGTTCCTCTACAATTGTTATTTGGTAGTATTTATCATCCGCCTTTTCTGTTGACAACGTTTTATCACGTCGGCCGTCGAAGCAAAGACCTGCTAAATGATCATTGTCAATGTCCGAACTCTCACATCGTGCAGAACGCTAGAAGCTATGGCAGCCGTGGCTTGAAGCGATACCCCAAATCTTTGGCTTATTAAGGCGGTATTTGAAAGTTTTCTTCGCATTTGTGAAGAGGATGAAGTCGATGGGTCGGGTTTGTAGTCATAGTCATCAGGTTCAGGTTCAGGTTCATTATCCTTATCCATTGCCTCACCATCTTCTAATAACGTTGATGTTGATGAGGGCTCATCACCATCAGGCCGCGACGAGCAGGACTTAGTAGATTTAGAACTACGAAGGAATTTTTTGTCTTCCGTTCAGCACGTGCTTGGAGTTTTTTGGTTTCATACAAATCGAGCGATCCAATGCACATTAGGCGCTTTGTTCTCTGGTCAGCAAGAAATGTCTGTTCCTTCAAGGGGAACTTAAATTCCTTTGGGCAATTGCAGTCTGTAAACGTGGAGCACTTACAAGCTGCTATATCATGCTTTCCTCTATTCTTTTATAAACAGCTTGATATCTATATATTTCTTGTGATATGCATGAGTCATATCAAGAACACGTTTCTTTGAAACTGTCGGAATGGAAGCATTAGAATACAGCATTTGCAGCTTTACACAAACTTGCTTTGCGATGTAAGCAAATGCGGGTTCCTTGTTACCAGTTATTTCAGATCCAAGATGCCACCTTTCGTAAATGCAGCATTGGAAGCATCCTAACAAAATCTGTCGGTGATCCGAAAATTGGGCAGTCTAATGCTCCTCGCTTTGAAAATTTTGATTATTTTGCCTTGTTTTGTTGCTCACTGCCAGCTCAGTTCGCGACCTATAACAAAAAAAAAAAAAAGATTAATAATTAATATAATCACAATAATAATACTCAATAATTAGCGGTAAATAATTAGTAGTGCATAATAATCTGGAAAATATGCTGCTAAAATAATTGTTAATAAATCATATTTATATCTAAAAGTATAATGAAAAAACAGTGTATTTGTCGATTTTTTGGTAATATCAGGCTCCTTGCCAGAACAGAACATATTGTCCGTGGGGCGCCAAATTTTGCACTGTAATTAACCATACATAGGTGCAACTTTTGCACACTACCGCAAAGTGCTGTGACATTTGAGCAAATTTTTTTTTCGATTTTACCAAATTTTTGAAATTTCACGTCCCTTGCCAGAACAGAAAACATTATCCTAGGGTGATGAAATTTTGAACAGAAGTTACTTATGTATAGAGGCAACTTTTCCGCTCTACCCCAAAAGCATCATAAAAAATTTTCTTTTTTCGATACCCCTAATACATATATATATTTATTTATATAATGGTAACCGAATTGGAAACCCTTTTTGAATATTGATAGCCGAACTGGATATCATAGAAATGGATTTTCATCGTTTTTTTTTTTTTTGGAAAATTGATTTTTACATATTTATATTAGTGAATCAAGACTTTGTGAATTTTTTTACTGCTCTGATTAAATTTAAAATTATTGCTATTGCTGCCGTCTTAATAAATAGCTTTAATTAAGCTGATATTAAATTATTTTTAATAACCTTTGGTTATGTGTATTTATATCCTATACCACTATGTGGTTTGGGTATAATGACTTTGTGCTGCTGTTTGTAACTACCAAAAATATTTGACCTAGACCCATCTTTAATTATACCGATCGAATCAGAATCACTAACTGATTCGATTTAACGATGTCCGTCCGTCTGTGTGTCCATGTAGACATTTTAATCTTTGTACGCGTTTATTACATCCATTAGTGAGTAGTCCAAAAATGATCCCTATGGGACAACTCTTAGTTATAGGCCCAATATAGAGCTACATCCCGATCTTCACTTAAATCTATCAAAAAACAAAATTATTGCACAGATTCTTCTCAAATTTTGTTTGTATATATTTTTGCAAAATACATAAGACTTTACCAAACATAGCCAGGATCGGTCCATTTTTGGGCCTAGTCCCCTTATAGATATATCATCCGATATGAACTTTTTCATATCTGCAGCCAAAAAAATTAATAAAAATCCCACTCAAATTTGTTTTATGCATATTTTCTATATTCAGTCTAAGAGATACGGTCTCTAAACGCATGGTATATGGTATCATATAGTCAGTCTAACCGACTATAATTTTTTTACTTGTTTATTTTAAATTTCTTAATAAATATCATGAATTTCAATATGTTTTTCTAAAAACTTAGTGTTTAGATTTCCTACAGCTGCAAGACACAGATGCATAAAATTCCATGATCATGGTGGATTTTTTTTATTGTTTTAGCACCATAACAAATAGTGTAACAAAAAAAAATTCAAGTTTTCGATAAAATTTTAAAAAATTCTGCAAAATTATTTTTATGTAATTATGCAAATTATTACTGCATGCTACCGTTACTGGAGCTTTCTAATTATTTGTGCCATTTTATAAATATAGTAACGGTCTAGTTGATATTTTCCAAATACGTCTCCCGTACCTATTTATTTACAAGTCTAAGTCACTTCTAGCTTGACTATCCACTTCCATACAAAAAACTTTATGTCTTTTCAAGAATGCGTAGCTGCGAAACTCACTACGATGTCAATATTGATGGCCTACATTTGACTATTTTATAGATTATCCCCAAATCATTACTTGGCCATCTTTATAACCATAATGACGCAATTTTTACTGAAATTCAAATAATTGATTTTTTATATCTTAAACTTAAGCCTCTAGAAGTTTTGGAAAATAATATAGAAGTTTTGGAAAATAACAATAATATAAAAAAAGTAATGATTGCACAGTAAATATGAAAAATATTTATTGACTTTCTTCTATCTATATATAAATATCAAAACGTAATAAATAATAAACAAATAAATAATTTTTTTTTGTAATATTTTAGATGAAGAAGGTCAACTTATAATTATATTACATTTTTGCTGGTCAAACAAAATAAAGGTTCTTATAGAAGATTATCAAAAAAAAAAAAAAAAAAAAAAAACAAAGTACATTCACCGTAATAATGAACAAAAAAAAAACACTCCTTAGTAAGTTGCTTTTGTTTTGTAATCCCCTTCTATTTATCTTGTTTTTTGTTCATTATTTTGTTTCACTTTTATGTTGTTGTTTTTTCTATTTTATCTCCAACAGGCTCATCATTTGGTGACTTTGTGAATCTTTCTGTGTGAGAATGACATAAAAGAAAATGAAGTACATGTTAAGTTATTTGTTTGTTTGTGTACACTAAGCTGACTTATTTTGTAACTTTAGTTTTTATTAGATTTTGCAGTTCTTCAGGATGTGTAATAAATATAATTTTCCCATATCGTGCCTGTAACAATATTTTTTAGTATTCCTCAAACATCAAGTTCTGGAACTGATATGAGGCTTATAAGAGACTGTATTTGAATAATTTTATTGTTGTTTTATCTACCCAGTGATTTGTATGTTAATATATAATGTTTCTACATAAGTCACATCTAAAGATAAAGTGCGAATTGTACCGCAATATAAACTTAGTTCCGTTTGGACTTTTTAAAATGGATAATTTTTAAATAATAATTAGGCGAACATGGAAAAATCTTTCTGATAATAATGTGTTCAGATAAATTATTATTTTACTTTCTAAGATTCAGCTCCACTAAATTTAAAATACACCATGAGTGAAATGAATCCAAATCATTTTGAAGATAGACTTTATTTTTGAACTACTGATAAATGGATATAATAAACATGTATGATCCCAATTTGTTCGAGATCTGCATGATAATTTGAATATTATTGCAATTTAAGCCATTCTCATAGGGGCCATTTGTGTGAGGACTAGGTCTAAACATGGATCGTTTTTTCCGATTTCAATAACGTTTATCGTATGGCCGATAGAAGCTCATGTTCTAAATTTCATAAAAACATATTCATATTTGCGACCTGTAGTTTGATTACAAGGACATCGCACATCATTAAATCGACTCAGAAAGTGATTCCGAGTCGATAATAACACATGGTTCCAGGTCAGACGTTTTTGGTAATTAAAAACAGCAGCACAATGTCATTGGGCGGGTCGATTTGTAGGAAGGCAAAAAATCGCTTAAGAGACAAGGAAAATCATATTCTAGGGATCAGAATAAGAAACTTTGCCCAAGGAACCATACCTCTAAAACGAATTCTGATGTCCCGACTTTTGACCTGTCTGTCTGTCTGTCTGCCATGGGGCAACCCCATTCCCCCACAGGCAATTGATCTAAAACTTGGCCCATAGTCTTGCTGTGACAGATTTATTTTGTCACGCACAGTCACGTATAGTCACGCATAGTAACGGAGTGATTTAAAAGTTACATACTCTCATCCGATCGATCTTTTTGAATAACATAACATAGTCAAGGCGTATGATTATTATTTATTAGCAGAGTAGAAGATACGTATACGTACGAGTGTTAAACCCTGTTTCCATAATACAATTCGTCCCAGACGAACGTAAATTTGTGTGTATTTTGTTTTTGTTCCTCATACAATTTTCGTTCGTCTGTGGCGAATTGTGTTATGGAAACAGGTTATTAGTTTTAATATTAAATCAAACATAGTCAGCCCAATTCGAAGCAAAAAATGGTGATATTTTTAAATGTTTGTATGGGGAAGTCCCCAGCGGGTTCCAGCGGGTGTGCCACTAGCATGGGTGGGTCGGCCCTCCAAAGGTAATGGGGGTCGATCATACATTTGCACTCGATTGGGGCACTCTAAATAGGTCAAAGTGACACAGACAGACAGACAGGTCATATGTAAGGACATCAGAATTCATTTTAGAGGTATGATTTCTCAAGGAAAATTTTTTTTATTTGCTACCCAGAAAACGATTTTCGTTGCCACTTGGGCGATTTTTAAATCGACCCTCCCTCCCTGACCACATACTGCTATAGGGTATAAATACTGCTTAATTTAATATAAAACAAGTAAGAAAATTATAGTTGGTCTAGACCGACTATACGATACCCTATGCCATACGTTTAGAGACCCTATCTCTCAGGCCCAACTAACTGGATATAGAAAATAAGCATAAACCAAATTTGAGTGGGATTTTTATTAATTTTTTTGGCTGCAGATATGAAAATGTTCATATCGGATGCTATATCTATATGGGGACTTGGTCAACAAATGGACTGATCCAAAAATGGACCGTTCACGTTTGGTAAAGTCTCTTGTATTTTGCAAAAATATACAGAAACAAAATTTGAAAAGAATCCGTGCAATATTTTTGTTTATTGATAGATTTAAGTGAAGATCGGGATGCAGCTCTATATGGGGCCTATGACTAAGAGCTGTCCCATAGGGATCATTTTTGGGCAACTGATTAATAGATGTAACAAACACATAGAAACCCAATTTGACTAAGATTTGTGTGATAATTTGGATAAAATCAACATAAATAACCATAAATTTATGTTGATTTTATAGGGGTCATTTGTTTCGAGGCTAGGTCTGAACATGGACCGATTCTCACCAATTTAAACAGCATTCATCCTGTGGCCAACAAAAACCTTATATACCAAATTTCGTCAAAATATATTCATATGTGCGACCTGCAGTTTGATTAAAACTTTACATTGACAGACAAACGGACGGACGGACGGACGGACATCGTTAAATCGAATCAAATAGTGATTCTGATTTGATCGGTTTGATAAAAGATGGGTCTAGGTCAAATATTTTTGGTAGTTACAAACACCAGCACAAAGTCATTATACCCAAACCACAAAGGGGTATAGGGTATAAATATCAGTCAGATGAATAGACAATAACCATAAATGGCACGCGCTGTATATGTCATTTTATAAAAAAAAAAATTATTTAAAAAAAGGAAAAAATTAAATTTTTTTTAAGATTTCATTCGATAACGTTAGTCCAACTTGATTTGCTGAAGCTAAACTTTAATGAAATGAGAACTCATCAATGGTTTTTTGGTTATGTATGAAAAACTAAGCAAACAGACATCAAAATAAGGAAAAAAAAAATTAAAAAGAATTAAAAACAAGTAGGAAAATTATGGTCGGTCTAGACCGACTATACAATACCCTATACCATGGTTTAGAGATCCTATCTCTTCGATCCAACTAATTGGATATAGAAAATAAGCATAAATCGAATTTGAGTGGCATTGTTATTATTTTTTTTTGGCTGCAGATATGTAAAATTTCATATCTGGTGCTATATTTATATTGGGCTAGGTCGAAAAATGGACCGATCCTGATCATATTCGGTAAAGGCACCTATATTTTGAAAAAATATACATAAACCAAATTTGAGAAAAATCTTTCCAATATTTTTGTTTTCTGATAGATTTAAGTGAAGATCGGGAAGCAACTCTATATGGGGCCTATGACTAAGAATTGTCATACAGGTTTTATTTCTGGACTGCTGATTAATGGATACAATAAACACATACAAACCCAATTTGACTATGATCTATGTGATAGTTTGGATCTTACGGCAATTTATGTTGATTTTATAGGGGTCATTTGTTTGGGGGCTAGGTCTGAACATTAACCGATTCTCACCAATTTCAAAATTTTTCATCCTATGGCCGACAAAAGCTTATATACCAAATTTTAATAATATATATTCATATTTGCGACCTGCAGTTTGATTACAAAGTTTACATGGACACACAGACGGACGGACGGACCGACATCGCTTAAACGACTCAGAAAGTGATTCTGAGCTGATCGGTATAATAAAAGATGGGCCTAGGTCAAATATTTTTGGTAGTTACAAACAGCAGCACAAAGTCATTATACCCTAACCACAGGGTATAAATAGTCTGGTCTCAGAAGGCCAAACCGTTTTAGGGTTTTACTGTACTGAGCTAGTACTTTCACAATGACTTGGATTTTTTCATCCTTCAAAATAGTTATTATACAGTGTTATCAGCGGTTTCGTGTTGGGCCTCAAGCTAAGCTTATTTTAAAGCAGATTATAAGGAAATGCAACAATAAATATTTCATCCGTTAAAAGCGCATGAAGTAAGCTATTGTGTGGTATTTTAAAAAAAAATTTAAATTATAACTAGTTTTTCATTATTCCATTTGTGATCATGTGTATATTTTCTAATAATAGAAAAGGTAGTAATTTAGTAGTGTAAGAGAAATATGAAAAAAATTAAAGACAGCGCTAGAACAACACGGCTTGTTCATCTTCAGCATTCTTTTGCCTACTGCTTCAACCTAGGCATTTCTTCTATTTGAAAATATATACACGAACTCAAACAGAACAATAAAAACTTAAAATTTAGAATTAAAATTTCTTGCTTAACTACAAGATTATATGTGAAATGCAAAAACACTCTTTTACATGATATGTATGTTTTTTTTTATACAAAAAACATAACATTATTTTTGCTTTCATTTTTTTCCCCAAATTTTTTCCCTGTACCCACTCCTAATATCTCTTCATACTACTTCGGATACTTTATAAACACTCATAGAGCGTGCATAACAGAAACATATACATGAAATATATCAAAGGAAATGGATTACTTTGTGTATGCTACAATCACTTTTGAAGTTTTTTCTAACGGTTTTTTAGGTATTCGTATTACAGTCGTAAGGAAATTGGGTGAACAAGCCACACGAAATGTTTGGTGATTTTTTTACATAAAATTTCTAACCACTTAATCACAATAAATTTGAAATAATAAGTTAGCGAAATTTACGATCGCAGAAACAATTGACAAAATTGGATATAATTGAAAAAAGTTTTTATGCTAGTCGTCCAGTGAGAACAAAAGGGATTCTTAAAAGTCTATCAACTCCGAGCGATGCAAGACAGTTCACAAATTATGGCGTGGAATTGACAAAGGCCCAAATATGTATCCAGCACATCATCATATAACCCCTGCTTAAATAGATTATTTGCCATCAAAGGACACTATCACAATCACACCAATTTCGACTGAGAGACAACTACAATTTGTACTTGATCACACAGCCGAATGCTGGCTACAGTCAACAATAGCAAATGAGTTAAAGAAATATGGATACACAAAGTTAATCCGTTTTTGTAAATGGGTATGTGATTGTTCTTCGGTACAAAAACAATACAAACAAGTAGTATGTGAAAATATTTCAAATTCAGATTTATTCATGGTATCATTTGTAGCATTTCGATTGGAAACGATTTTGGAAGATTCAGAGCCTTCGACTATTAGAACCCAAACAAAAAATATTTTGAAAAATTAGACAGCATCTTCTACGAAATACTGCAGGCCAATCTAATATGAATTCAAAAAATAAACTCATTATGCCATTAACATAGAAGTTACTGATATCAAGGCCCAAATTACAACGCTACAACCATTAAAATAACAGTTAGATGGGTAGAAAATTGAAGCAAGCTACCAATTAATGCTGACAATTCTAGATGAATAAGTAGGCCAGGCTTTGATTAACACGAAGGCTGCATCCAGCTGAATCATATGCCAAGCAACATCAAACAAATTAAACCAAGTCCCGATAATATCATTGGGTGATGCTGATGAATATGGATTTGGATTATCTCCACTATATGCAAGAATACGACTTATGGAACACATACTAAAAATCAGCTATGAATTGGTTTTCGGGTCTTCAAGATCAATAAGAAACAACGAACCAGCAAAAAGTTAAGAAGTTGAAAAAAGAAATATGTTTAAAATGAATATCGCAAATTTTAGTTGATTGTAGATCAGCCAAAATAAGGGTCAAGAAATACAAATAATGGCAATACCGCAGGAAGATTGTCTTTAGATCCAGAAGTAGTATCTGAAATAACAGAAGTGGATTTTAACCATATTTTCACATTTAAAATTATCCTCTAAAAAATTTTGAGATTATGCTAGGGAAACTGAAAAAATATATACAACCAAGTACGTATGGAGAAATATGTCTGCAACAGTTCACAAAATCCTTGATCATGCAGATGATATCTTAAATATCATTTGGTACCACTTGGAGATCTATCAGAGAAGGCTCAGCAAAAATGGAATAAGGATTACAGATTTTATAGAGAGCACAATACTAGAAAATTTTCACGAAATTCCATAAATGAAGATCTATTTAATATATTATTTTCAACGTCAGATCCATTCATCTCCAGTGATCGAAATATTTGGGAAGTGGAATATCGGGATTCAGATAAAGAATTCAAAAAACAACTGAAAAACAGAAATAACGCAAAACAAAATATGGAATATTTGCAATCAAGCTTTGAGTTAAATGAATAATAATTAAAACTGCATGAATAATAATTATTAGTATGAAAAATTTTTTATTACTATGTTCAATGTAATTTTTGTTTTTATGTTGTATGTAAATTAAATTAATTTTTAAATGTGATAAGTAATACTCATGTTACTGTAAGTAATCGTTATATATATAGTGTAATTTAAAATTGTTTTACCGTGATTTTTTTTATAATTAAATAGAATTTCCTTGAAAAAGTCAACGAAGAATTGACGAAACCTCGGAAAGAAATGTAATTCAAATGCAGTTTTATTTACACTAAAAATCTTACGCCATGTTAGCTAACTTTGAAATAAAAGAAACAAAAGAATATTAGCCAAAATAATATAATAATTATAATAATCAAAGCCTTCCATTGTTATAAATGCCACTAAAACCTATTGCAGTTTTTTTTAAGTTTTTTATCTACATACATATGTATGAAATGTTTTAATAAATAAGAAAGATTCAAGAAATAAAAACACATATTTTCATATCAATATAAGAATCATTGCGCTAATGCTCAGTAGGTTTATTTTGTTAAAATTAACAAATTTGACAGCAAACAATAACAACTTTTTCTGTAGTAATAGCAAGACTTTTAGATAATATTACTACTTTTTTATAAGTGTAAATATTCCTTGAGTGTAAACAAATTTGAAAATTGCCAGCGAAAAATTTTTAATTTTTCAGTGGTAATAGCAAAATTTCCAGTTGATTTTATTTTGACCCAGAATTCCTTAAAAAGTATTCAATCAAATGTAATGATATTAAAATGGACTCAAGTTCAACTAAATATCTATGGAATAGAAAAAAATTACAAAAATATTTTGACCCGTTCAATAGTTACAGATTTTCGCCAATGAAAAACGATTCGTTCTATTAATAGGGAGACGTATGACTAATAAGTAATCAAACGTATACGCACAGCCTTACACAATCATCGAAACACCATGTCAACGGTGATGGGAGTAACAATGTAATAAGATTTTGATGAAATTTGGTATAAACACTTTAACAGCCTTGTGTATGGTCCTTACCAGAAATGACAAAATTATCATTTTGCGTACTCTTGAAGTATTAGTGGTCAGAAATGTATGAATGACTGACGTCAAAAATAAAACGATACCCATACACAATACATTCAGACCAATTGCAACTTAAATAACTGGCTAAGGGTACGCAGTCGATGTGTATACGCACAATCGTCAATACTGTATTCCAGTGAAACTGGATATAAGTAGAAGTTGGGTATGTTACCTGCCATACCCATACCTATAAGTATGAAATATGTATAAGTATGTACATACACTAATATAGGTGGACTTAGAGCATATTTTTGCAAAACAAAAAATTAAAAACTTTAAATATTTGATTTTTATTTTTTGGAATATTAAAATAAAAATTCTTAAAAATGTACTACTTAACACAGAAGACACCTTAGGACACCTCGTGACTTGAAAGTGATTACCTAACGAATACAAAAGTTTTGATAAAACTTATATGTATCATTTAAAATTGCTGTCATTAATTAAATTGCAAAAAAATTATTTGTATTTTTTTTATTAAAATTTTTATTTTATGTAATTATTCCCAAATCGTACTACAACTTTTTCAATTGTATTTCAGAAATTATCAGACGTATTATCAGACATTATCAAATGTAACTCTGACATTTTTAAATATATTTCAGAAAATATCAATTGAATTTCAGAATCAAAAAGCAGTTCACCTTACAATAACGAAAATTAAATAGTATTTCGGAAAACATCAAATGTATTTCAGAAATTATGAAAGGTATTACAGAAATTAACAAATGTATTTCAGAAAACATCAATTGTATTTCCGAAATTAGCAAATGTAATTATGATATTTTTAAATGTATTTCAGAAAATATCAATTCAATTTCAGAATCAAGAAGCAGTTTACTCTACAATACTGAAAATTTTTTATTGTTTCTATTAGTAACTTGCAGTCATAGAAAATGTATACCAATATTTGGACTTATTTTTGTGCACTGGAAAATAGAGTCACAGGACCGAACTCTACATATAAAGAAGAAGAGGGCTTCATTTTGTAATCTGCGACAACATAAAAACCAGGAAAGATGCTTTGGATTCACCATAGCATCCGATTTTGATAACATGATTTGAAAAAGGCACATGTACGAGCAATGTAATACCTTTGTATAGCGTTCCGACTTTATTTCTGAAGTTCTATTGATATTTTTTGAAATTCAGTTCATAGTTTCTGAGATACATTTGAATAGTTCTGAAATACATTTGAGATTTTCTAAAATACATTTTGTAATTTCTGAAATTGAATGTTTTCCAAAATATGTTTGATACTATCTTAAATACATTTTATAATTTCTGAAGTGCCAGTGATGCTTTCTGTAACACATTTAAGTATTTTTAAAATTTAATTGATTTTTTCTGAAATAAAATTGATACATTCTGAAAATCAAATGAAGTTTTCTAAAACTGGAAAAAGTGTAATGTCTGCCCAAATGCATTATTTTGAGACCGATGCCGAAATTTGTCAACATTTTTAAAAACCCGCTCTCACCGAAATTCCTTTTAAAATTACTATTACCTATTAGATAATTTATTTATTAAAATGATTAAAAAAACATTTCGCTGATAAAACTCATCCATACAATCTGTTTTATTCATAAACGCATATCATTTAAGCACTTAATGTACTCTAGCTAAATGACATGCACCTAAGTATTAATATACACCATTATTGCCCAGCACTCGAAATTTGAATGCAAATTATAGGAAATATTATTATTATATTAAATTTTTTTCTTTCAATGTTTTTTTAATTTATCTATTAAAACAACTTATGAATATTTAAATAAGCCTAAAGGTATGCTAATCAACTTTCGCAATTCCACACGGGGCATGCCTATACAATTAAAACATACCCATTAACAGGTTGTAACGAATTATTAGAAATATTTTATTTTATTTTATTTAATATATTTTTAAAACAGGTTTAACACAACTTTTATAATTTTCTGCTTCTCCTCCATATGGACTAGAGCTGTGCCAATTATCACACTCCTCCGTGCCCGCATATTGCTTAAAAAGGGAACTAAAAATTTATCTTCATATATTAATATATATATACTAGTGGAGCCCAACCCTCGAAATGCGAGTGCAAATTCTAGAAAAATTCATTTTTTCATTCAATAATAAATATTTGTTGAACACACAGAAGTTATATAACTGGGTTTCTTAATACATAATTTTATAAGAGCCTAAATGTATGCTAATCAGTCTCGGACAATTCACAATTCAACACAAATTTAATAAACACACATTGTATAGTTGTTCATTTAAAGCTTAAATATATGTTTCGTGGATGTGTTAGTAGCAACTTTAAATACATTTTACTAAAAAAAAAAAAAAATTTTCCAGATGGTGTAAATCTATAAATATGGCAGACAGCTAAAAAGAAATAACTTTCAAATCGGTTACTTTTGGTCGAAGGTGGTTGGTAACTAAACTTTTTAGCTAGTTATATGCCCAGTAGATGGAGATATAGACTAGCATACAATCCAGCTAATTTCGAATTCGCAATGTCGACGATTTCTGAACCCAAACTGACAGCTAAAATCTAATTAAAATATTTGCCAAAGCTTAGAATTTTCTCTTCTTAAAAGGGACTAAAATTGATTGAGAAAGAACGCAACACCTCTTAAATCGGTGTAAATTTAAATAATTACTAATCTGACTCAGTTTTTGTTACTTGTCGAATTAGATAGTAGTAATCACTTTCTTGTTGGCCATTTACATAATTTTTTCATAGTGAATTTAAAGTTTTCCGTAAAATAGCATGTTACATGTAATCAACATCTCTATATCTCGTCCTTTTCCTTTTCGAAACAAATTCTACAAAATATGTACGAAGGTGGTTTTATAATGCAGTGATATTTTACAAAAAATTTTGTTATTCTTTCCAAATAATAAGTAGGAATAAAAAGATCCTAAAAGTAACTTCTTTATACCCTCCATACAGGAGGATATATATCAGCTTATAACACTTCGACAAATTTATTTACGACCCCATCAACACTCGAGTCCATATAGTGATGTCAGTCCGTCCAACAGTCTGTTAAAATCACGCTCATTCACAAAATAAACCATCAATATTTCGAGAAGGTTAGTATTGAATTTACAGTCTCTAGTTGTTTATTTTGTTTCCTTTTTCTTGTTGTACACATGATATAATGTTTTATCGGTGATAACAAGAGAAGAAGAAGAGGGTTGTAGTCTCGCTCTCGTCAAACAAACAAAAATTCAATTGAATGTTTATTCTGACTTAATAAGAGGTAATGTTTAGAAATGTTGGTTCCAATATCTATAATGGTCGCTAAGGCTGGACATACGTTATAAATTTTTTGTATATTTTTAGTGGGCGTGGGACCTCCCAAATAAAGTGTTCTTTTAATATCACATATATTGAGTACTATGAGAGAAAAAGAGATTTGCAAATTTGTCTGATGTCATCAAATATTCATGTGATTACCGCCCATATAAAGTAAATATATAATATCTTGCAATTAATTTTTTTTCTTCTAATTTTGCAATAATTCTCGATGTTTCAATTGATAACCAAATGACGCCACTGGCTCAAAAATCTTACAGTTGAAAAGTGAGAGAAGCAGTGTTAATGTTAAAAATTTACGAAATTACCTAACTGACCTCGAAGTAAATGAACTTTTTGCATTTTGACAGAAATTCGACGAATCCATTATAACGAAGGTGCGATAAACTGTAAAGACACACACACACACATAAATGGATATGTAAGAACAACAATAATACATTTGTGAATTAAGTGTCATACACAATGACGTTTAGCATTTTGAAGTTGTATTAGAAATGATGTTTATGATGTTGATAAAAATAATGACATTGGTGCATTTAATAAGATTTTTCAATAGAAAATGTCATTAGGAAAACCAACATAATCTTATAACAACAGAGGAGAATATAAAACCGCATGAATATTAGATGTATATTTGTACCTGACAGTTTGATGCCATAGGTATATGTGGGTGTATGTCATGAGATTACTAAAAATATTTATTAATACAATTTGGGTGTGGTTAGCTAAAATAGATTCAATGTAAAGCAGGTTGTGTTCAATTTGGAAAAATATTTCTCTGACTTTATTTACTATCAATTTGATTATTTAAACAGTGAATAATTTGTTTTATTATATAACAATCGAAAATTAGGTTGTCGAATTTGACATAAATTCGGTTGGCTTATTTTTTTTTGCATACAGATAAATATATTATATGTGTATAAATTTGAGCAACTTTTGTGTCATAAGGTATAAATAATATCTACATAGTGGTACTGAGTTTTGAGTGGAGTAAATCTCATGAGATCAGAATATAATTAATTTTCGTTTACAAATTCTACAAGTAAAAAGGTATGACTGATATTGTTGAAACCTTTCCTTATAAAGTACACGGATAAAATGGGAAACTAATTAAAAAAACAGGGTAATTAGTTTTTAAAATTGTGTGCAAGCCGTAATAATATAATATAATAACTTTAGTATGTCCTACTTCGCTAAGACGTACCGAGACCTATTGACATGTATGTTTAAATAATAAATTTTACCTATGAAGCTTGTATTGTTCAATTAAAATATTTTATTATACCCTATACCACTATGTGGTTTGGGTATAATGACTTTGTGCTGCTGTTTGTAACAACCAAAAATATTTGACCTAGACCCATCGTTAATTATACCGATCGAATCAGATTCACTTTCTGATTTGATTTAACAATGTCCGTCCGTCCGTCCGTCCGTCCGTCCGTCCGTCTGTGTGTCCATGTAAAGCTTGTAATCAAACTGCAGGTCGCAAATATGAATATATTTTGATGAAAATTGGTATGTAAGCCTTCATCGGCCATGGGATGAACGCTATTGAAATTGGTGAGAATCGGTCCATGTTCAGACCTAGCCCCCATACAAATTACCCATATGAAATCGACATAAATTACCATAAGATCTAAATTGTAATATAGATCTTACTCAAATTGGGTTTGTATGCGTTCATTACATCCATTAATGAGTAGTCCAAAAATGATCCCTTTGACGCCATATACAGCTGCTTCCCGATCTTCACTTAAATCTATTAAAAAACAAAAATATTGCACTGATTCTTCTCAAATTTTGTTTGTATATATTTTTGCAAAATACAAGAGACTTTACCAAACAAGATCAGGATCGGTCCATTTTTGGACCAAGTCCCTATATAGATATAGCATCCGATATGAACTTTTTCATATCTGCAGCCAAAAAAATTAATAAAAATCCCACTAAAATTTGGTTTTTGCTTATTTTCTATGTCCAGTTAGTTGGGCCTAAGAGATAAGGTCTTTAAACGCATGGTATAGGGTATCGTATAGTCGGTCTAGACCGACTATAATTTTCTTACTTGTTTTATATGATTTATTATACCCTATACCACTATGTGGTTTGGGTATAATGACTTTATGCTGCTGTTTGTAACAAACAAAAATATTTGACCTAGACCCATCTTTAATTATACCGATCGAATCAGAATCACTTTCTGAGTTGATTTAACAATGTCCGTCCGTCCGTCCGTCTGTGTGTCCATGTAAACCTTGTAATCAAACTGCAGGTCGCAAATATGAATATATTTTGACGAAATTTGGTATATAAGCTTCTATCGGCCATGGGATGAACGCTATTGAAACTGGTGAGAATCGGTCCATGTTCAGACCTAGCTCCCATACAAATTACCCCTATGAGATCGACATAAATTGCCATAAGATCCAAATTGTCATATAGATCCTACTCAAATTGGGATTATATGCGTTCATTACATCCATTAATGAGTAGTCCAAAAATGATCCTTTTGGCCCCATATAGAGCTGCTTCCCGACCTTCACTTAAATCTATTAAAAAACAAAAATATTGCACTGATTCTTCTCAAATTTTGTTTGTATATATTTTTGCAAAATACAAGAGACTTTACCAAACATGATCAGGATCGGTCCATTTTTGGACCTAGTCCCCATATAGATATAGTATCCGATACGAACTTTTTCATATCTGCAGCCAAAAAAAAATAATAAAAATCCCACTCAAATTTGGTTTTTGGTTATTTTCTATGTCCAGTTAGTTGGGCCTAAGAGATAGGGTTTCTAAACGCATGGTATAGGGTATCGTATAGTCGGTTTAGACCGATTATAATTTTCTTACTTGTTTTCTTTTATTTCAATGTTTGCTGATACACAAATTTTTGGTTGTTTTTCATTCGGTGCAAAAATTATAAAAAATTTCGGTGATCCTACTCTGGACCAAGCTGTATATGGCTAAATTTAGAATATCATTTGACGATTTTTTATTTTGATTACTTTTAATTTTTGCGATTTTTGATTTAGCCTGTTCTTGATTTTGAAGTTTTTTGTTTTGCCAATTTTTGGTTTCGGCGATTCCGCTCACATTTTCCACTACTACTCACATTGATAAATAATACCCTTGTCAAAAGTTTCAAGACTGTCGCTGTCATAGTACTCCAAATTTGTTTAATAAGAGGCTCGTGCAAAGCGTGGGGTCTTACCCTTTTATAGTATTCCAGTTATGATGATATTATATATTTACATTATATGAGCGGTGTCACGTCCTCCGCCCCGATTCGACTAATCACATGAATAACTTATGGGCCCAGAGCTCTCACTATTACAGATATATTTATTTTTTATGGGGGATTCCATGGCCATTAGTCCGATCCAGCCAATTTTTTGTGTGACTACTCACATTAATAACACTGGTCTACACATTAAAAAAAAATTGACTGCAGAAAAGAAGCATGTTTTTCAACTAATCTGGGTGCGCTGAACTCGAATCTGGCATAAAAAATTGGGCTATCACGTCTTGTTAATTTTTTATCGCTTGCTGGACATACTGTAAAATTCTACAGTATGATTCTAAATCTTCATAATAGTAGCGTTTAAGCATGTCTGGGAGATCGTGTGTTATTGATTGAATCAATTTTCGTTTGGTGTTTGGTGAATATATTGTTGGAAAAAAAAGGATATGCAATATCAGAATCTTTAAAATATGCATATCTATATATTATTTTGGTTCTGCTGTCAGAAATTTGGACAAATCGTGGATACCGAAAATGTTTTGCATCAGTTGCAAAACTGTCTTATACAGGTGGTCAAATGGCAAGAAGATCTATTTCGATTTTTCAATTCCAGTACTTTAGAGAGAGTCGAGTAACCAACAAACCTATTATTATTTCTGTTTAACAAAAGTTGCTGGATTCAATACGAAAAATCGAAAAAATATTATTTACGGGAATGTCCCATCGGTTTTCAAACCAGTTCAACGTCCAGCAAATGACCCATTATCAGTCATTCCCAGTGCTATAAGCAGTAAGTCCGCAATATCTTTAACCAGCAGTGGTAGTTTGTATGAGTCTGATGATGAACACCATTTAGTGACTTAAGCTGAGCTGAATGATCTAATTCGGGAGTTAAATTTAACGAAGCAAGACGCAGAATTACTAGCTTCACGCATGCAGCAGTGGAAACATCTTGCAGTTAGGACAAAAGTAACAATCTATAGATACAGAAGCTTGGAATTGGCTGCATATTTTGAAAAGAAGCACTATATTCTATACTGTACTGACGTTGATGGTTTATTTCAAAAAATGAACCCGCCATATGACGAAACCGAATGGAGATTATTTACTGATGGCTCTAAGTACATTTTCAAGGCTCTTCTTTTCCATATTGGTAATGAAAAAAAAAAAGGAAAATTACGAATCAATGATATAAAATAATATTTTTCAGGTCATTGGTCTGTTGACTGGTATGCAAGGAGGTTTAACAAAATATCGTTGTTTCCATTGTCGATGGGCTACTCGCGCTACATGTCATCATTACGTCAGAACAGAGTGGCCAAAAAGAACTGAGTATTCACCAGGAAAACATAAAACTGGACCATTCTAAGAACTTTGTTAAGGCTCTGAACAAAGATACTACAGCATTTCAATTTTTCTTAGCGGGTTTTCCTAAAATTTCATATGCTAAAAACAAAGAATGTATATTTGTTGGCCTTCAGATCAGGAACTTATTGAATAATGACAATTTTTCACAAAGTTTATTGAAGAAGGAATATGCAGCCTGGAAATCTTTCAAGAGCATCGCGGACAGTTTTCTTGGAAACAATAAGAGTGAAAACTGCAGACAAATTGTTGCTGAACTATCGAAAAATTAGAACGAATTAGGGGAACGAATGTCGCTCAAAACGCATTTCCTCCATTCGCATTTAGATTTTTTTTTCCAAAAAACCTAGGTGCGGTGAGCGACGAGCTAGGGGAGCCTGCTCACCAAGATTTAGTGGAAATTGAAAGAAAGTGTCAACTATTTTGCGATAAAAGCATGCTGGGAGACTATCACTGGACTCTAATATATGAAACCGAACCAACAAAATACAAACGACTTTCAAATAACGCCTTTCACTTCTGAAAATTCATTGATTTTTAAATAAGCTAATGATTTTTTATGTAAAAAACGAATTAAAACATTTTGTTTTATCTCGAAAACCTGACGTGATAGATAGATAGTACAAGAATACCCGTCTGAACACCACGGTTCACAATCATGATTCAGGGAGCGAATCAAGTGGTTTATTTTGCCGTCTGAACACGCTATAGGACTGTAAAATTGTCAGAAGATCGGTCCAACGGTTTAGCTTCCTACAAGCTACAAATAAAGAAGCATGCATACTTTTGCCTTTATCTGTAATATTAATAGACAAGGTAGTTTCTTGTGACAATAAACTCTCAGTTGCAATTCGATTTTAAAAAAAATATACCATTTGAAAAGTACTTCTTTACAGATGGGCACCATCTTTACAGATTTCCAACATCTGGTACATTTTTTGGACTAATAATCATTTAAATTTGCTACTAACAACTACATAAAACACATATTTATGCTTCAAAGAAAAAACTATACAAGCTGTGTGTTTCTGTGAAGTAGCTTAAATTGGTTAGCATACTTTTAGGCTTTTATGAAATTATTTCTTAACAAACCGATTTATTTGCAATGAAATTTAATTAATTTTCTTTAAAAATACACGATTTAATGAATTTATTTAAATATTCATAATTTATATATATATATATATATATCTTATATATAACAAGTAAGAAAATTATAGTCGGTCTAGACCGACTATACGATACCCTATACCATGCGTTTAGAGGCCCTATCTCTCAGGCCCAACTAACTGGATATAGGAAATAAGCATAAACCAAATTTGAGTGGGAGTTTTTATTATTTTTTTGGCTGCAGATATGAAAAAGTTCATATCGGATGCTATATCTATATGGGGACAATGCCCCAAAATGGACCGATCCTGACCATGTTTGGTAAAGTCTCTCGTATTTTGCAAAAATATATACACACAACATTTGAGAAGAATCAGTGCAATATTTTTGTTTTTTAATAGATTTAAGTGAAGGTCGGGAAGCAGCTCTATATGGGGCCTATGACTAAGAGTTGTCCAATAGGGATCATTTTTGGACTACTGATTAATGGATGTAATAAATACATACAAACCCAATTTGACTAAGATTTATATGATAATTTGGATCTTATGGCAATTTATGTTGATTTCATAGGGGTCATTTGTATGGAGGCTAGGTCTGACCATACCCCGATTCTCACTAATTTCAATAGCATTCATCTTATGACCGATGAAAGCTTATATGCCAAATTTCATCGAAATATATTCATATTTGCGACCTGCAGTTTGATTAGACACACAGACGGACGGACGGACATCGTTAAATCGAATCAGCTAGTGATTCTGATTTGATCGGTATAATAAAAGGTGGGTCTAGGTCAAATATTTTTGGTAGTTACAAACAGCAGCACAAAGTCATTATACCCAAACCACATAGTGGTATAGGGTATAAAAAGGGAGTTATGTATGTTTGTGTGTTTGTGGTTTATAGGAGACGACACCACATGGACGGATCGCCTTGAAATTTTTACAGTAGGTAACTGCCTACCCGGAACGAAAAATATGCTATATTTTTTTTTTGATTTTTCAAGTGGGCGTGGTACCTCGCATACAAAGTAAATATATAATGTCATATAGCTGAAGTACTGTAATGAAGAAAGCCTTGGAACTTTGTCTGAGTTCATGAGTTAGTAACGTAAGTAGTCCCATAAAAACTGGGCGGGTTCGGACCAGTGGGCGTGGCACTTCCCATACAAAGGAATTTTTAACATCTAATTTTAACATATAATATCTGAAGTACTATGATAGCAAGATTTCTGAAACTATGCACATGTACATATTAAAATAATTCGAAGAGTTGTGGAAAAAATGGGTGGCTTCGGAGCAATGGGCGTGGCACCCACATTACAAAGTAAATATTAAATATCGTATATCTAGAGTACTGTTATAGATAAAGTCTTGGGACTTTGTGTTAGTTCATAAGTTATCAACGTTAGTAGTCGAAAAAAATTTGGCGGAATCAGATAATTGGGTTTGGTACATCCCATACAAAGTAAATATATAATGTCATATATCTCAAGTACTGTAATAGTGAAAGCATTGGAACTTTGTCTGAGTCCATTAATTTTTAATGTGAGTAGTAACATAAAAAATGGGCGCGATGGGACCAGTGGGCGATCCCCATAAAAAGTAAGTATTTAATATAACATAACTGAAGTACTATAATAAGGAAAGTGTAGCGACTTTGTTTGAGTTCATAAGTTATTAATGTGAGTAGTTGCCCGAAAAATGCGCGGAATCAGACTAATGGGCGTGGCTCTTCCTATACAAAAAAATAGTTTTCTACAAAACGTATTGCCTGCTTTTTATTTCGTTACGAGGGGTGTAGCGAAGCGCGTCGGGTTACTGCTAGTATATATATATATATTATGAAAATTTAAAATTTGTTTGAATGTGCACTCTAGCTTCGAGTGCTGGGCTCTGCTAGCATATATAGATATGATAAATCTATCCTCAGCTATGCAGAATTAGGAATATTATATGATTTTCTCACGTTGTTCACCGATATATCTCGACATTTGAAACCTCCGATATCATCTGGTATATGCCATATTCACGGATGAGATGCACCGTTCTTAAGTAATATCAAGAAATATATAATCTCTCAATGTTAAGCTCTTGTTTGGCTACTTTTATGGCAAAAGTTATAGCTGTGTTGTAGTACTTTATTTGGTAGGGGTGGTTAAAAACAAAACGAGTATCTTATATTATGACAATTTTCATAATCATTTTAAAATTCTATAAATTTTAAAAACTCTTTTAATATACTGTCATATTTTTTGATTTTCTACAAAATAACTAAAGTTACATTTTATGGTATTCTTAAGTGTAAATAAATGAAGAAAATGCCAATGTTATGGAATTTATACTTCTCAAAAACATTTATTAATTAGTTTCTAAAGTTGGTCTTCAGTTCGTTTCTACGAAATATTGTAATGGAAAATTTTTCACTTCAATGACCCTTTTTTCCACATTTACGATCATTAATCATTGTGCGTTTGTTTTTTTTTTCTTCTTATTTAGGTTATTTCTGTGTTTTCCATTTTTCCTTCATCTTCTGGTAATAACTAGGGTGAAAATACAAGGATTTTAAAAGATTAATGATGATTTTTGTTGAAAGTCAAAAAACACAAAGCCTTTGCAATGATTATAACGCAGAAAAAACACATTAAATTAGTACACGCCAGTTTTAGTTTTTGGCCTAATTTTTTTTTGTACCTGCTTAAAAATGACTAATTAAGCGGTAAAGCGTAAGTTCGGTTAAAACATACAAATTGAAATGTTTTATTTTACAAACGGATGTGGTGCTTTATAATTTAAGAATGATTTGGCATTATTTGATGATATTCTCTGTTTATTATTAGTGTGTGCTATGACTAAGAACATCAATGGGTTTATTTTGCAGCAGTTATTTAGCGTTGTGTGATTTATATGTATGTATGTATGTCTATGATGACCTATTACTTAAGCGTAATACATAATGACAAATTACGAGTTTTGCCAAAAAGGATTTAGTCTAACAGATTATGAAGCAAAAAAATAGCACCAATGACCAAGTCTTTGTTCATGCTAGTAAAAAAAAAAATATATTGTGTGTATTATTTGAAAGTAAGTATGCATTACTGTTATACCATGTACATATATTCTCTCTGAGCATACTTGCTTTTTCCAAAAAAGTTAACAGTTCCTTTCCAATAAGTGAAATTATAAAAACACTCTTCGTCAGTGGAGTCATTAAAATAGCACCGAATGAAAAAATTCTTAAAAAAGAAAATAATAGTGATTTAATAGTTGAAATAAAATGATCAAAGACTAAAAGTAATTATAAAATTTTGTGTTTTTTTATGTCGTATTGTTTATGTCGTAACAACTGAACGTGTTAGATGTGAAATTGATGAAAGATTATATATTAAAGAAAGATCCCTGAAGAAGTTGGGAAATCCCAACAAAACGTCGGATGGAAAAAAATAAATAATTTTTTATTTGATTTTTGAAAGAGGACCGTAAAAGCCCGTTAGATTAATTTCTAAAAAATTCATAGTTATATGCAGTAACAAGTAAGAAAATTATAGTCGGTCTAGACCGACTATACGATACCCTATACCATGCGTTTACAGACCCTATCTCTTAGGCCCAACTAACTGGACATAGAAAATAAGCAAAAACCAAATTTGAGTGGGATTTTTATTAATTTTTTTGGCTGCAGATATGAAAAAGTTCATATCGGATGCTATATCTATATAGGGACTTGGTCCAAAAATGGACCGATCCTGATCATGTTTGGTAAAGTCTCTTGTATTTTGCAAAAATATATACAAACAAAATTTGAGAAGAATCACTGCAATATTTTTGTTTTTTAATAGATTTAAGTGAAGATCGGGAAGCAGCTCTATATGGGGTCAAAGGAATCATTTTTGGACTACTCATTAGTGGATGTAATGAACGCATACAAACCAAATTTGAGTAAGATCTATATGACAATTTGGATCTTATGGCAATTTATATCGATTTCATATGGGTAATTTGTATGGGGGCTAGGTCTGAACATGGACCGATTCTCACCCATGGCCGACAAAAGCTTATGTACCAAATTTCATCAAAACACATTCATATTTACGACCTGCAGTTTGATTACAAGCTTTACATGGACACACAGACGGACGGACGGACGGACATTGTTAAATCAACTCAGAAAGTGATTCTGATTCGATCGGTATAATTAAAGATGGGTCTAGGTCAAATGTTTTTGGTTGTTACAAACAGCAGCACAAAGTCATTATACCCAAACCACATAGTGGTATAGGGTATAAAAAGGTCGAAAATAAACTTTTATTGATACTAAATGTAAGATGTTTTTTGTTAAAAATAAAATAATTCATCGCATATTTTATTATTTAGTTTCATAGAAATGGGACATGTAAAGCCTTTTATATCTGAAACACGCTATTATAAAAAAAATAGTTTCAGATCATAAATCATATTCGGAAATTAATAAATTGGTTGGGTGCTCTAATAAAATGACTGTAGGTGCAATAAAATTTTCTATAAAATCTGAAAGACATGATCGAAAGCGAGTTTTGCCACTGGGGACCTTTTTTATTTTCAAAACTGAAATTACTCCTATTTCGGCCAGGACAAGGTACCCCAAAAGTCACCCTGCTTTCCAAGAGAATTTTGTCAAAAATCGTTTAAAAGAAAATTCAAGATGATACGCACAACAGTTTAGTTTTTATTGAGGTTTAAAGGTGAGTAGTACGGGAACGCATGACAAGGTCAGTAGGGACCTTGTATACCATAACGAAAAATTTGTCATAACTGGATATGAAAATTGGAAAAAAGCTGAGTGAGTCTTGAAAGAAACATAATCAATCTGCAAGACATATCCAGTGCCTTCAAAGCTAGAAAATGTTCAAAAGCTCACTTACTGAAAACATACACGATAAAGTTTTACAGCACCATTCTAAACAAATTGATGAAAATCGTGAGTATCTCAAAAAAATTATAGATATTATATTGCTTTTAGTGCATCAGGGTCTTGCTCTACGAGGTCATAGAGAAGATTATGGGTGAGTTCCAAAAATTCACTTGCAATGCAACTAAACAAAGTCATGCATTCCTAAATGCAACCGTGTAGATATTGACAATGTCACACATCCCTAAATCTATAATAAAAGTTATAGATGCGTAACAAAAAGCAAACTTTGCATCACTAATTTTGATGTTGCAGTGTTTTGATAACAAATTACACAACACACTTGTTTGCTTTGTTTCGAAACAGTAGTAAAAACGCATCACTGCAATGTATTTTGACGTTTTGGAACTCACCCTATATTTCAAGAAACAGAGGAAACTTTTGAGAAATAGCAGAGCATTTTGCCAAATACGATCCTACTTTTAAACAAAATTTAAACAAACCAAAAAGTTATTGTAGTCCCACAATTCAAAACGAAGTAATCAAAATTTGTGCAAATTAAGTAATTAATACTATAACGGAAAATGTAAAAGAATGTGGGTTTTATTCATTGATGGTGGACGGAGCAAGATGTTATAAAGAAGAACAATTATCAATAACAATCAGATTCGCTAAAAATTTGGAAGTCGAAGAAAGATTTCTTGTTCCGTTAATAGAGATTCTAGTTCCCTGGAAACATTAATCGTGGAGTTTTTGGAATCTAAAAATTTTAAAAACATTCCAATAGTTGGCCAATCGTCCGACGGAGCAAACGTAATGTCTGGTTTTAAAAACGGTTTACAAGCTAAAATAAAGGAATCAAATCCGCAAGCCATTTCTATTCATTGTTTAGCCCACAGGCTAAACTTAGTTCTTGTGGATTCGTGTTCACACATATCATCAGCCCAAACATCCTTTAATACCATAGAGGCCTTGTACGTATACTTTTCTAAACAGGGAAATCATAATGATTTAAAAAGTGAAGCCAAACTCTTCAAATTAAACAGTATAAAATAAACAGCCTTAGCACAACTAGATGGAGTTGTATATATGAAAATTGTAAATCGGTAATTAAAAATTATGCTGTAATTAAAAATGCTCTTGAAGAGGAAATAAACCAAGCCATAGACAAAAATTCAGTAGAGGCTCTTGGAATATTGACTTTAATTATTAAACCTGATTTCGTTGTTAGTTTGTTTATTTTTATTTTGCTCTTCAAACGATAAGCCTTTTGAACAAATTTTTTCAAACGAAAATTCGACACTTGGACAAGCACATGATACAATTGCCGCTACCGCTATTTGAAGCATAAATATTTGTTTTATGTAGGTGTTAGTAGCAAATTTAAATGATTATTACTCCAAAAAATGTACCAGATGTTAGAAATCTGTAAAAATGGTTCCCATCTGCAAAGAAGTACTTTCAAATGGTATATTTTTTTTAAATCGAATTGTAACTGAGAGTTTATTGCCACAAGCAATTACCTTGTCTATTAATATTACAGATAAAGGCAAAAGTATGCACGCTTCTTTATCTGTAGCTTGTAGGAAGCTAAACCGTTGGACCGATCTTCTGACAATTTTACAGTCTTATAGCATGTTCAGACGGCAAAATGAACCACTTGATTCGCTCCCTGAATCATGATTGTGAACCGCGGTGTTCATACGGGTGTTCTTGTACTTGGTTTTTTCTATCACGTCAGGTTTTCGAGATAAAACAAAATATTTTAATTAGTTTTTTACATAAAAAATCATAAGTTTACTTAAAAAGCAATGAATTTTCAAAATTGAAAGGCGTTATTTGAACATCGTCTGTATTTTGTTGGTTCGGAAAAAAATTTAAAGCGAATGAAGGAAATGCATTTTGAGTGACATTCGTGCGCCAAATTTGTGATTCTTTTTCAATAATTCAGCAAAAATTTGTCTGTAGTTTGCACCCTTATTGTTTCAAAGAAGACTCTCCACGATGCTCTTGAAAGATTTCCAGGATGTATCGTGAAAACTTATTACCATTCAGTAGCATTCTGAACTGAGGGCCAAAAAATAAGCCTTCTTTGATTTAAGCATGTGAAATTTTAGGAAAAACCACTAACAAATATTTAAATGCTGCAATATCTTTGTCCAAAGTTCTTCAACAGGCCCAATTTTATGTGCAGCGGTGGAGGAAGAACGTCATTTGGATCAATTAATGATTTATTTTAAATCTTTTATTTCCCTGATGAATACCCAGTTCTTTTTGGTCACTCTGTTCTGATGTAATGATGACATGAAGCGCGGCTCTCCCATAGGCAAAGAAAACAACAATATTTTGTGAAACCAGAAAAAAAATTCACCAACCGAATTGTTCAAACGATTAATGATTGAATTTTCGGTTGTATCAACAGAAATTTTATAATAGAAAAGCATATTCTATTTTGATAAAATTTTTACTGTTAAGACAATAGAATTGTAATTGTAATTGCATTCAATTCAAAATTCGATTATTATCTTCATCGAAATTCGGTTGGCAGTATATTTGGTAGCCATAACGAATCTGTTTTCTGGTGTACCAGTCAACAAACTAATGACCCGAAACAGATTTTATACAGTTATTTACGATGGTCTATACAAACAAATTTAAATAACACTTCTTAAGGTTACCACAGATCTTCCATTTAGGATCCTTGTATTTGAGTAGTATCAAAATTTCAGTCATTGATTCGTAATTTTCCTTTGTATTAATGGCATGAGCAATTTGTATGTGTGGTTTTTCTTTCCCATTATACAAAAGAAGTGCCTTTAAACTGCACTTAGAGCCATCAATAAATAATCTCCGTTCAGTTTTGTCATATGACTGGTTAATTTTTTGAAATAAACCGTCAACATCAGTACGGTATAGAATAGAGTGTTTCTTCTCAAAATATGCAGACAATTCCAAGCTTTTATCTCTATAGACTGTTACTTTTGTCCCAACTTGAAGATGTTTCCACTACTGCATACATGAAGCCTGTAATTCAGGGTCGTGCTTCGTTAAATATAAATCCCGAATTAGATCACTCAGCTCAGCTTGAGTCACTATGTGGTGTTCATCATCAGACTCATACAAACTACCACTGCTGGTTAAAGATATGCGGACTTACTGCTCATAGCACTGGGAATGACTGATAATGGATCATTTGGTGGACGTTGAGCTGGTTTGGAAACCGATGGGACATTCGCGTAAATAATATTTAATAATTAGTTATTTGTAGTTCGGTTCGAGATCATGCATACATTTTCTAATACTAGAAAAGATAATACTTTATGCAATGTAAGAGAAATTTGGAAAAAATTGAAGACAGCGCAGATGGAGTAGCTACTTTCGAACAAAGCGACTTGTTCATCTTCAGCATCCTTCTGCCTATTACTTCAACTCATGCTTAATCAACTATTTAACTCAACATTAGAAAGAAAAGAACATGAGAAATGTTTTTCTTTCTTTTCATACGAGAGTTAGAACGAACAAGCAGAGTTTTTTCCAATTTATAGCTTTCTCTACATTAACATCGCTTTGATCAATTCCAAATCTCGTAATGTGAAAAAATCTCTTTTGTTTTGCCAACCGTCCCATAGATGGGAACTGTAATGGCATGTGAAATCTTAACAGATTTATCACAATTGCATTGGACCGTATGTTTTGTATGTTAGTTTTCAATTTTTTCCAAATTTCTCTTACATTGCATAAAGTATTATCTTTTCTAGTATTAGAAAATGTATGCATGATCTCGAACCGAACTATAAATAACTAATTATTATTACAACACAAGATCGACAATACATAAAAACTAACGTAAATAATATTTTTTCGATTTTTCGTATTGAATCCAGCAACTTTTGTTAAACAGAAATAACAACCGGTTTGGTGGCTCCTCGACTCTTGTATATAAAAGTTCTGCAGCTATTGCAAAACATTGTCGGTGTCCTCGGTTTGTCCAAGTTTCTGACAGCAAAACCAAAATAATGTAAATATGCATATTTTAATGAGTCTCATATTGCGTATCCTTTTTTCCCAACCAAATATTAACCACATACAAAGCAAAAAGATCTTGAATCAGTAGCACTTGATCTCACTGACTGATTTAGAATGAATGTGGGCTTCTGTCAAATTAATAAGTGTGAAATTGTAGTGGCAGTGTTGATTGTTTTACAGTATTACCAGCATGCGATCAAAAATGAAGAAGGCGTGATAGCCCAGATTCCTTTTCAGCGCACCCAAATTAGTTAAAAAGCATGCTTCGTTTCTGCAGTCAATTTTTTTTTACTTTGTAGACCAGTGTTATTGAAATTTGAGAGAGTATAATAAAGAAAGTGAACAACGTGAACCATTTATATGACAGCTATTGATGGTGAATTTTATCTGCTTCCACTCGGTACCAAGACTTATTACAATATACTTATTAACTTCAACTTTTGAATTTATCCTCACTTTTCAGACATTTTAACCACAATGTGCTTTACATGCTTATTTGCTAGAATCTATACTGAGACTCTTTGTCAGTCTGATTTCTAAAACTGTATTTTCTCTTTTTGTTCTACTTCTACTAAATGTCACTTACTTTCAAAAACTATCTGACACATTGTCCGTTTTATTAAAAAAAATATCAAAGCCTTCTGACCCAATTCGTCAGTTAGATTTAAGGTTAGTCCATTAATATTCCAAATCCCACAATTGTTATAGCAATATGGTAACACTATGAAAATTAGTATCTGGATTCTCCTAAACTTTCGTTGTAACATATTTATCGGTTTAAAAATTTCGATATATTTTTGAACTATATTGAGAAAATGGTAAAAGCTATTAACTTCGATATGTTCCATAGATTGTGCTAAATTTTACAAACTGGCATAAGTAATAATAAATTTTTTATTTAAAAAAAGTTATTTGTTGCAAAAGAAGCTATATTTTGAGAAAGCGTTTGAACTATTGATCACAAATTTCTTTATTTTTTTAAAAAAGCAAGATTTTGAGATAGCGTTTGAACTATTGATCACAAATTTCTTTATTTTTTTAAATAAATGTTTGGTTGCAAACAACATCTACTTTCAAGTAATATTGATGTCAATGTGTATTTATAGTTATGATATGTATGTATTTATAGTTTTCCTGAAAACAAAAACCTTTCAATTCATTATGCTTGAAAAAGTTAGCATTGTTCGAATGTTATAATTTCATTTACTTTTTTTCATCCCATATAGTTCTCAGAAGAATCAAGATGCATTAACAATATATACATGGAAACACACTCATCGACAGCCACTTGAATGTTGCTTGTATGTGAACATATGTACTCGTATGTACATATGTATGGATGTAAACATAAACACACCCAAACAGTTGTCTAGTTGTGTGGGGGAATAGTGTTGATTACGATTTTTCCTTGTTGGGCCTTTAAGTATAATTATGTTGAGTATGGATGCTTGTAGCAAGTTTAGGTTGTTGTAATATTTAATGCCTTTCGATACTTAAAGAAAAAAGACGATACAGGAGTTTTGTGATATATTTTTTCTTCTTCTTTTTTTTTTTTTTGGCATAAAACACATTGTTGGGAGTTTTGTTTTCCTTTTTTTCGATTTGCTTCTTATCTATACGCCTTTTATTGTCATGACACTTGAAGTATATCCCCCGAGTTAATATATCAACCGCACTGATTATTATACAACGTGTACTATATATAAACGAGTGTGGGTGAATTTGTAACAAAAAAACAAAAAAAGCGAAAAAAAGAAAATGTATTTGAATGAGTGTTTCTGCTTGTTTATAATAAGCCTGCCTGTAGTGAAGCTAAATGTCTCTAGCGGAGACAATAGGGTTTGTCTGTTTCTACGTACTCGTATATTCCTGTCTGCAGTGCCTGGCATTTATCCAAACTGTTAAGCGAAATGTTTTAAGTACCAGAAGTAGACAACAACAACAAAATCTAAGATTGTGTATATGTCAGCTGACGTGTGTGGAGGTTGGTTTCAATCGACCAGCTATGGGCCAAATAAGTAAAAAAAAAAAAAATTCTACAACCCAATTGTTCTAAAGTTTAATTGTATTTTTGACTGAGTCAACAGAAGTTATATCGGTCATATAATTTCTAATGTGATAAAATTGTTACTGTGAGGACAACAGAGTTGTAATTCGGTAGGCAATAAAGTCTGGGAGCAAGCATTTTTCTTTGAGTATACGAAGTCAAATAAGTGGGATAAAATGGTTATATTAGAAATCATACAAGGGACTTTCAAAAAGTCAAGAAAACTAAATAAAATTACGAGTTTTCAGAATATTTTTAGTCTGATTTATGAAATATCAAAATGAGAAATGAAGACCGGTATTATTTCCCCCCCCCCCAAAAGTAATAAATAAGAATCTTGCTTTTGCCTTTGTCAGATAAAAAAAAATATAAAAAAATTAATATGTATGGATGTGTGCAGATATTTAAGTATATGTAAAACTATGATGCGTGCACAACAATTTGTTTGTATTTCTATTGAGTAATTAAGACATTCATCAAGCAAAAGGCGCCAAACGGTACTCTAAAATGCGCTATTGGAACTGAATGAAACTAAAATCGCTTAAAAGCGTAAGTTATATCTGTGTTTTTCTGGAATAACCGCGTATGTCCATTTTCGTCAGTTTTGGGTTAACGATGCCAAATATAATAATTTTTAACGCTCTTTACATGTGTTTAATTTTTTAAATATTGACCGTTTCTGAGTTTTTTCTTTAAATAACGACGTAACTTCAATGTTTATTAAATTAATTTGCAGCACTAACGACGTATGTCAACCTACGTTTGATCGCTGACAAATTATTTTCTCAGCAAACGACACATAGCGACATAGGTTGCTATAAATGGGAAAAAAATGCAAACTAATTTTGGATTATTTTTCAGTTTATAACCACTTATAAAAACTTTTGTGATTATTTCTGTTATTTTTTGTCACCATTATTCTTGATACTTTGTTATATTCTCATCCTAAGTTCCGTTAACTTTTTGTTGACGAACAAAAAAATCAATTTTTCAAGCAACACAACTTATGTCTACATGGGTGGTTGCATTGATAGTTTTCTTTTTCAAAGAACACGACGTATGTCGACATGAGTTGTTTTGTCTGCACACACTTTAAGTGTTATTTATATATTGTTTTTTCGTCCTTCTCTTGCATCTATTCCTCTGAAGATTTTTGACTCAAAATTTTATATAAAGTATTTATTGCCCATATCTACAGGACTGTTAAACAAAAAGCTCTAAAAACTTTATATCGAGCCCATAATTTCAAATATAACGTTTTTTGGCTCTCCTGAACATTTTGATTTTATGACATACGCGGTTATTCCAGAAAACCACAGATATGTTATTATTATTTTTATTAATTACTCTCTTTATATTAACTTGTAATGTCGATTTGCTTGTCTATTAAATTTTTGCTCGATTTTTAACAATCGAGCTGAAACTTTGCAGGCAGACTCATAACGACGATGAAAAAAATATTGCAAAAAAAAAAAAATAAGATTGCAGAATTTACAATTATTGGGTAAGACTGAAAAGATACGGTAAACTTAATTTACAAAGAAATGGATTATTATAACAAGTTGGTTTTTATGGGTTAGTTATTTTTTCAAATAACTTATATGCTCGTATTATCTCTTCATGTGAGATCATTTAGCATTTAGTGAAACTTTTTGAAGTTATCAATAATATAAACTAGAGTATGTTAAAAACTTCAAACATTCAAAACAAATTTGCCATTTGAGTTAAAACACGTCAAACCATCACGAAAAAATGGCATTTTCGGCATCATCACCTCCGATTTCAATGAAATTCAACACAAATGTCATATACTATAAGAGTATAATTAATCAAAAAAAAATTTGACCCCACATTCTTTCGGGTTCCGAAATATGACGTCATAAATGTTGTAAAAAATTTAAAAAAAATCACAAAAGTGTCTTTACAAAAAGCGATAGAACTTTTGAACTATGCAAGCTAATTTAGTTTTTTTGGTATCGTTTTAAAGGTGAAAGTACGTCCTTTAAAATTATATGCACACTGTGTTTTTTTAAGAAAAGGTCAAAGGTCATATTTTGGGATCTCGAGTTCAAAGGTCCATATCTGAAAAAGAATATTTTTTAAAATTCTTAAAAAAATACATGTCAAGTACTAGGCCCTCTTCTACATTTGCAGAAAATTTAAAGGTGGAGCCTCAATTGGTGTCAGAGTTATGGACCAGAACGTGGTATTAAGTGTGTTTTGTGTTCGTAGTCAATTGATTGTTTTGTACAAGCTGAAGTATGTATGTGCACACTTTCTGTTTCGATTGTTTTTGCAGTTTTTTTTTTTTTTTTTTAATAAATCTACACGTGTAAGTGAAAAAAAAAAGTAAGAAAATTATAGTCGGTTTATACCGACCATATGACCATGGTTTGGAGACCCTATCTCTTCGGTCGAACTAATTCGATATAGAAAATAAGCATAAACCAAATTTGAGTGGCATTGTTATTATTTTTTTTTGGCTGCAGATATGAAAAAGTTCATATCGGGTGCTATATTTATACGGGGACTAGGTCGAAAAATTAACCGATCTTGACCATATTTGGTAAAGTCACTTATATTTTGAAAAAAAAACCACATACATGTGTAGCCTTTCTCTTTCTATCATCACACGAAACTTTTATTGTTGTTGCAAAAACACCGTAAATTTTTTTTTGCATAGGTAGATACATACACGAATTTTAAGCTTAAAGAATATATTGTTTCATTATTTTGACAGTTCGATTTCAGCACGTGACCTAGAAAGAAAACTCGCAAAAAATTTGTTTCAAAAATTTAAATAATTGTGATCTGTGTTTAAAATGTCACATAAAAAAATGTATTGTTGCAACCCTTTCGAAAAAGTGGGACATAAATATATATCATATATATATACGACTAAGAAGAGCTCAAGAGTGGATGACTGTCATATGTAAAAATATTTCAACATCTAATAGAATATGGCATTCATGTAGACTTAGATTAAAAATTGTGTGCTCTTCAGAATCTCCATACTGCTATATTGGAAAGTGTAAATTTTGTCCTGGAACAGATAATTAATTAGATACACTTCGTCAATTATTGGAAGAAAATAACATTGATGAAATAAAGTATAAACAATGGATAAATACTGATAGAGACAAATTGGAAACGATGATCCAACCAACCAATGATTTTTTAGATTTACTCTCTGAAAAACTAAAAAAAATTACTTCAACATTCTTTTATATCAAAACAACAGAATGCCTTTTTAACATATAAAAAATCATCTTTAAAAGAAAACGAATATGTCGTTGTTTGTGATTTTTCTGAAAACGTGTCATTTACTATTCAAGATTCTGTCCAAGGATTTCGTTGGAACAATGCACAAACAACATTGTGTCCAATTGTTATTTATTATAAATCCGATGTAATACTGAAAAACACAAATTTTATAATTATATCGAGCTGTCTTGTACATAACACTGTAGCGGTCCATTTATTCCACAAACACTTTCATATATTTTTAAAAAATAACTAAAAAAGATCCACAAATAATTATATACTTCTCGGATGGATGTGCAGGACAATTTAAAAATAAAAAAAATTTTGTGAATTTATGCTTTCATAAGGCAGATTTTGGTTGCGATGCTGAATGACACTTTTTCGCTACTAGCCATGGAAAAGGCCCTAGTGACGGCCTTGGAGGCACAGTCAAAAGAGAGGTACGTAAAGTTAGCTTACAACGACCACTAGACAACCAGATCACAACGCCACAACTCTTGTTCGATTGGTGCCGAACAAACCTTAAAAATTGCAATTTCATATATCTTTCTGAAGATGATCATAGAGAAGAAGATGAATTTTTAAGAGAATGCTTTTTTGGGCTGCGCACAATTCCTGAAGGAGAAAATAAGTTAAGAGTAAAGATTTTTTCAAATGATAGCGAATTTTTAATTGAAAATGTTCGTTACTAATTTAAGTTTTACTGTCTGAATAAATATTATATTTAACTCAACCTTTTAAAGGTTTAAAAACAATTTTTGTAATAAATTTTAAAAATTTTAAAAACACAAATTATCAATTAAAAGCTTTGAATAGCTTTAATACAAAAAATTACCTGAATTATATTAAACAATATTGTTTTGTTCAATACTTTTTGTACTACATTTCAAATTTACATTACAAATTTCAACTGAAAGCTTTAAACAGTATTATTTAAAAAAAAAAAAATGAATTGAATTATTTTAAAGTTTTTTTCAATATTTTGTAATAAAAAGATAAATGATACAATAATACAATATAAATAATTCGCATGGGAAATACATTTAGAATAATAAGCCTTTGTAAGGTTTGTCTTGTATGAACACAAAACGAACTTAAGACTACGTTCTGGTCTATAACTCTGACACCAATCGAGGCTCCAACTTTAAATTTTCTGCAAATGTAGAAGAGGGTCTAATACTTGACATATATTTTTTTAAGAATTTTAAAAAATATGCTTTTTCAGATATGGACCTTTGAACTCGAGATCCCAAATTAGGACCTTTGACCTTTTCTTAAAAAAACACAATATACATATAATTTTAAAGGACGCACTTTAACCTTTAAAAACGTACCAAAGAAACTAAATTAGCTTGTATAGTTCAAAAGTTCTATCGTTTTTTGTAAGGACACTTTTGTGATTTTTTAAAATTTTTTACATCTTCTATGACGTCATATTTCAGAAGCCGTAAGAATCTGGGGTCTGAAAAGTTATTTTTTGTTAAAGTCCAACGACATACAACAGTTGTGGCGAATTTGTATTAATTAAAGTTTTAATTTTTTATACGTTTGAAGAAAATTAGTTTTAATGAACAAATTTGAAGAATTTTATAATTAATATAGCACGCAGTATTAATCTTTAATCAATATTTAATATATACTTAATATTTTACAATAATTTAAGACATTCTATTCCTTATTTTGTTTTTCAAACAATTAATTTCGACTTCAGCGCATGAGTACGGAAAAACAAATATATCTCCAAGGAAATTCAACAGTCTCCAAGGCCCAACTAATTGGATATAGAAAATAAGCATAAACCAAATTTGAGTGGCATCTATAATATTAATATACTAAAAGATTTCTTGTGACCGATGTTTTGTTCTACCGTTTTATCACGATTTTGACCGAACGTATATTATTTGAAAGGCATTTCTCTGTTTTGCAGACTTAGAGATTTTTTAATTTTTTTCTTTATTTTGAGTAAATTGCATTTAAAGTTGCTACTAGCATATTAAATTTGTTAATGTGTTTGTTAATGAGTTTGTTATCTTCATTCAGAATAATAATAAACCATAAAAGTGTTGGTTTGTGAATTGGCTATGTTAAAAAATAAAGCTGCCTAGAAATTGCACTCGAATTTCGATCGCTGGAATCTGTTAGTAGTAACTAATATTGTTGCCTTTGAACATGAAAAACTTCATACCGGATGCTATACTTATACCGGGACTAGGTCGAAAAAAGGACTGACCCTGACTATATTTGGTAAGGTCACTAATTTTTTGGAAAAATATATATGTAAATACAAAATATGAGAAAAATTTGTTCAATAAATTTTTTTAAAGATATAAGTGGTGATCGTGACGCAGCTTTATATGGGGGCTATAACTAGGAATTGTCCGATAGGGTTTATTTTTGGAACACTGATTAATAAGATTAATAAACACACACAAACCCAATTTGATCGAGATCTATAAGATAATTTGGATTTTTTATAATTTAAGTTGATTTCATAGAGGTCATTTCTATGGGGCTAGGTCTGAACTTCCACCGACTTTCACCGATTTCAATAGCGTCATGCTGTGGTGAGTAAAAGCTTATGCGCTAAATTTCATGAAAATGTATTTCTATTTGCGAACTGTAGTTTGATTACAAGGTCTACATGGACCGCAGACGGACGGACGGACGGACGGACGAATGGACATAGCTAAATCGACTCAGAAAGTGATTATGAGTCAATCCGTATAATAAGAATATTTTTGGTAGTTACAAACAATAGCACAAAGTCATTATATCCTGACCGCATAATGGTATAGGGTATAAATAGGAGTTCGTTGACTGCTTTATATTTTTGAGAGAACGTTCGTACCTTTCGATTTCATTTTTATCGTTTACAAATTCTTTTATAGGAGCATTCTACGATCACGTACAGACAAAACCAACTATATTTATGTGCTTATATTTCATCTAGTTCTTTATTAATTCATAAGATATATAGTCAATTTCTATTATATAATGGAGTACACAATAATCTTTAATCCTACATATAAATTTTTTTAGATAATTCATGACATACTGAAGAAAAAATGTAGACAAATCCCCTCACATATGGGACGGTTCCGGTCAACCAACACTCGAATTTGTTATCTTTGCATTCAGATTACAGCGAAACTGTTACATATGGAGAAAAAGTGTTTTAAGAAAAAACAAGTAAGAAAATTATAGTCGGTCTAGACCGACTATACGATACCCTATACCATGCGTTTAGAGACCCTATCTCTTAGGCCCAACTAACTGGACATAGAAAATAAGCAAAAACCAAATTTGAGTGGGATTTTTATTAATTTTTTTGGCTGCAGATATGAAAAAGTTCATATCGGATGCTATATGTATATAGGGACTTGGTCCAAAAATGGACCGATCCTGATCATGTTTGGTAAAGCCTTTTGTATTTTGCAAAAATATATACAAAAAAAATTTGAGAAGAATCAGTGCATTATTTTTGTTTTTAATAGATTTTAGTGAAGATCGGGAAGCAGTCTATATGGGGCCAAAGGGATCATTTTTGGACTACTCTTTAATGGATGTAATGAACCATTACAAACCCAATTTGAGTAAGATCTATATGACAATTTGGATCTTATGGCAATTTATGTCAATTTCATAGGGGTAATTTGTATGGGGGCTAGGTCTGAACATGGACCGATTCTCACCAGTTTCAACACCGTTCATCCCATGGCCAATGAAAGCTTATATACCAAATTTCATCAAAATATATTTATATTTTCGACCTGCAGTTTGATTACAAGGTTTACATGGACACACAGACGGACGGACGGACGGACGGACATTGTTAAATCAACTCAAAAAGTGATTCTGATTCGATCGGTATAATTAATGATTCGATCGGTATAATTACAGATGGGTCTAGGTCAAATATTTTTGGTTGTTACAAACAGCAGCACAAAGTCATTATACCCAAACCACATAGTGGTATAGGGTATAATTATAATTTAAAGTCAAGCTTGGTGCTGTAGAGAAAAGATTTTCATTAAAACGCATATTTATAATATAAAATTTGTTTTTATATTTTGTTCATATATCTTCCACTAATTAAACACCTCATTGTGCCCTTGATTTACCTCACGATCTTGACCACCTGGTCCAAAGTAAGTCATTCCTTAGAGGGGATAAAATGATTTCGAATCGCACAGTCACCATATCTTTATTTCACACTTGGCTGGCTTAAGCGGAATATTTTTTTTTTTTTCATTTTGATATTATTATTAATATTTGAGTGTATTGTGTAAACCATGTGCGGCCTCCACATGGGAATAATTGCTCATCCACGGTGCATGAATCGTGCAGGATGTAAGCTGCGGCCAAATTGGAAATTTAGAAAAGAAATAAGATAACAACGAAAAAATTTCTTCTAATAATAGTACAAGGTCCGTGGAGACCTTTCCACTAATGCACGTACTAAATCTCATTAAAAGTCAATAAATTGCTCGCGTTGTTTCAAACCCAGCTTTAATCGATTCAGCGAACTTTTTTCTTGGAATACCTATAAAACATTAGGGAGTTGTTAGAGATTTAACATAAGAGTTAAACATAAAATATATAATCAAATATTGTTCTATATTGTTTGGTAATACGATGTAACCAAAGTTGTATTTAGAATAAATTTTCGGCTATAAAAAATACAAATCAAATTTTTAATATGGGTTGGTACTTTCAACCGAAGGAATTAATCGAATTCTCTTGTAAATACCAAAGTGAAATGCTGAACCCCATCGAATTTATAATTTATATGTCGATGATGGAAAAAAGTAATGCCCTAATTTTGTAATACGCAGCAACTTACTCAATATCTTGCAATCCACCGTGTTTATAGAAATGACTGCTGATGCAGTTATGACTGCTATTTTCAGTTATTTTTAGCTTTTAGTTGGTTCACCCTGTATGTCGTTGTTATTGAAGGATACTAAAGTTTTAGTTCGGTTTTAACTCCTAAATTTTAATAACGATGGTCATTAAAAGTAAAAAGAAATACATAGAATTTGTTTAGCTGCTCCTAAGCAAAATTAGAGTGAAATAAATAAAAAAAATTATTTTATAATTTTTGCAAAAATTCTGGCCAATAGTGCGACACAATACAAACTATGACGCCAACAGAAAATAAATCGGCAGCAGCTGTGTTTCCGCCAAAGAAGGATCCCGTGTTGCAAAAAAAGATTTTAAAACACATAACATCCTGTTTGTGTGTGTTTGTTCTAAAAAAAAAAAAGAAAACAAAATGGATAAAAAAAAAATTGTAATGGAATAATGGCTGGGTTCACAGTTGTTTATATTGACTGGTATTAACTATTTTCGTGGTTTATTGAAGTAAAACTAAGAAACAAAGAGCAAAAAAAAATTAAAAGCCAACTTCTTCTTAAGTGTATTTTTATTATAAACTTACTGAGTGAATGTTGTTTATGGTTTAATACTTCTTTTGTCCCTATGTATGTGTCTGTGCCGGTGTTATGTGTTTGCTGTTCTTTCTTGATTTATTTAACAAGGATTTTCGATGTTATCGTAAAGCAGGATGCTGGAAAATGCAATGCATTGGCAAAATTCCAGTTCATCACATTAGATGGCAAGGAAACAAGAAAAACAATTTTAATGTAGGTATATCTTTTGAATAATTCAAAAGTATTTGTTTTTTGTCGTCTCTCTTTTCTTTATATTATGTTGGTCAGTTGTAAAATTATTTAAAGTTTCTTACTGCATTTAAAAAGAATGTATTATCCGCTTTGCAAAGAAAAAAATGGCAAAAGTTATTAAGTTATTAAAAAGAAATTGTTCACTATCGATAAAAAATTTGCGGCTATTTTTTTAATTAAGGAGTTTGTTTTTCAATTATTTCAGTATTTGAAAACACAGCTCAACAGCCATTCTAGGGGGGTAAGAAATTACAAGTAATTGCGATAGTACTAGGCCAGTATAGCTGAAATTCCATACTTTTTTTTTTTAATTTTCAATCGATATCCGGCGCGAATTTTCTTAATTCAATTGTGCCCAAAATCACTTTTATTAGCTAGGAAGCAAAAAAACTGGACCCCGACTCTCTCATAATTGTGTTTTCATTTTAAAGGACCACTGTAATGTTCACGTGTTGGGAAGCTGTCATTTTTATTAATTTTTTGGAAAATACCAAGACAAAGATGTCGCTTACCACCAAGCAATACAATAAATTTTGCATTTCCTCTTCAGGAAAATGTCAATTCTTTCTAGAAGATTTCATTTTTTAAACAAAAACGTAAACGCATATTATTGTATTGTCCAGCGCGTTGCTGGGTTAATCTAGTATTAGTATAAAAAAAAACATTTTTTAGAGACTAAAATACGTTTTGGCTGCTGCCCCAACTGTAATTGTGTTAATAGATTCTTGTAGAATGACCAGAAAATTTTATCTGTTCAAGCTGCACAACATTCACTTTATGGAGAAGTCAGAAGTAGACGCAAAACTTTATTTGAATAGGATATATAAAAAAAAAATTCAGTATCAAAATACTAGTTAATTAAATCTTAGAGTGGCCCAAACTTTAAAATAGTTCGCAATTTCAGCTAACCTTAATCTGTTAATAAAAATTGTTAATATTATTATAAACTAGCTGTTTTTACCCGGTCTTGCCCGGGATGAAAAGGCCTTTGACTTGAAAAATGGTTCAGTATGCTTGCCAGGCGCTGAGTACTTAGTCCCCAATTAACATATTCCCCAATAAAATGAACTTTCTCCCCAAAAATTTGTATGGGCAGTAAATTCATTTTTTATTTCAATTAAAAAGTTTTTGGTTTTTTAATTTAGAAGTTTTTTATAAGATGCTGCAGCAAAAATGCTTCAAAAATAAGGTGCGAAACCGCTTTAAGTTTTTTTTTTCAGTTTATGAACATAAATATAACGGAATGGGCCGCAAATTAAAGGAATCAAAACTTTTAAAAATTGAATTAGTTCATTCAATAAGTGATCATCATTGAGCAGAGACGTCAAATTCAAGTTTCAGAAATGAAAGACTAATGCGACGTTTAATATTGTGTCGCAAGGTTTCTTTAAGTAACTGCTTATAGTATATGTGTGGCCTATTTTGATCAACAGGTAATTATTTCACATACATAGATAAAATTTATCATACGACATTTCACTAAGCTGTGTTCCGCGAGCGAGTCGCGTCCGCTTCCGCGCGTTTGGCAGCCAGACCCGTGCTGCCGCGCAGTTGTTGTCAACTTATTTTAATCGCGAAGAAATATTTCTCAGATCATTGCGATATTTTTGGTAAGCTGTGTTCCGCGAGCACGTCGCGTCCGCATCCGTCGCGTCCGCGTCCGCGCGCCTCGCGCCGCTTCCTCGCAGCTACTACCCGTGCTGCCGCTTAATTCCTAAAACATATTTTTTAGAGCATTGCGATATTTTAGCTGAGCTGTGTTCCGAGAGCGCGTCGCGTGCGCATCCGTCGCGGCCGATTCAGCGGTCGCGCGCCGCGCGTTTGGCAGCCGCACCCGTGCTGCCGCGCAGTTGCTGTCAACTTATTTTAATCGCCAAAATATATTTTTCAGATCATTGCGATATTTTAGCTGAGCTGTGTTCCGCGAGCGCGTCGCGTCCGCGCGCCTCGCGCCGCTTCCTCGCAGCTACTACCCGTGCCTCCGCTTAGTTCTCGTTAACTAATTTTAATTCCTAAAACATATTTTTTAGAGCATTGCGATATTTTAACTGAGCTGTGTTCCGAGAGCGCGTCGCGTCCGCATCCGTCGCGTCCGAGTCCGCGGTCGCGCGCCGCGCGTCGCTTCCGCGCGTTTGGCAACCACACTTGTGCTGCCGCGCAGCTGTTGCCAACTTATTTTAATTGTCAAAATATATTTTTCAGATCATTCGGATATTCTAGCTAAGCTGTATTCCCCGTGCGCGTAGCTTCCGCACAACGAAATGATGCTATTGAAAAAATACTCATTTTAAATGCATTTATTGTAGGACATATATTGAGGGCAGTATGCAAATGTTTACTAAAATAAATATTTAACAAAATTCATTAAATAAAAAGTTTGGGGAATTTGTTCACCGTGTAGTTATTTCCGTGTAACCCAAATTTCAGAGAAATCCATTGAAAAGTACAAATTTGTATAGGGAAGAAATATACCACACAACAAAATATGAATTTTATAAGAAAATTGGGCGTAAAAGTAGGCGTGGTCGGTAAAAATCATATAGCGACCTTCCCTGGAATATGTACTAAATTTCGAAGAAAGCCATTGAAAAATAAAAGTTTTTATAGCAATCGAATAAAGAAACAAATAAAAGGAAAAAAAAAGTTTTATATACATAGAAGTTGGCGCAAAGTAGGCGTGGCCTGTAAGAAGCATATGGTGATCTTCCCTGTAGTATAGAGATCGTGTGACCAAATTTTAGACATCCTTTGAAAAATAAAAATTTCTATAGTGAACATATATACAAAAAACAGAAAATTAATTTTGTATAAAAAGCGGGCGTAGGCGTGACCGGCAAGAATCATATGGCGACCTCTTTGGAGTACAGAGATCGTGTGTAGCAAATTTCAGAGAAATCCGTTAAAAAAAAATGTGTAGCGAACAAATGTACCAAAAAACAGAATATGAATTGTATACAAAAAGTGGGCGTAATAGTAGGCGTGACCGGTACGAAGAATATGTCGACTTTCCCTGGAGGAGAGAGATCGTGTTTACCAAATTTCAGAGAAATCGGTTGAAAAATAAAAATTTGTATAGCGAACAAATATACCAAAAAACAAAATGAATTGTATACAAAAAGTGGGCGTTAAAGTAGGCGTGGCCGGTACGAAGCATATGGCGACCTTTGGTGGAGTACAGAGGTCGTGTGTACCAAATTTCAGAGAATTCCGTTGAAAAACAAAAATTTGTATTGCAAACAAATATACCAAAAAGCAGAAAACGAATTGTATACAAAAAGTGGGCGTAAAAGTAGGTGTGGCCGCAAGAATCACCCGGTGACCTGGCCTGGAGTACAAAGATCGTGTGTACCAAATTTCAGAGAAATGCGTTGAAAAATAAAAATTTGTATAGCGAACAAATATACCAAAAAGCAGAAAATGAATTGTGTATAAAAAAATGGGCGTAAAAATAGGCGTGGTCGATAAAGAGCATATGGCGACCTTAGCTGGAGCACAGGGATCGTGTGTACCGAATTTCAGAGAAATCTGTTAACAAATAAAAATTTGTATAGTGAACAAATATGAATAAAACAGAAAATGAATTTGACATAAAAAGTGGGCGTAAAAGTAGGCGTGGCCGGTAAAAAGTATATGGCGACCTTTCCTGGGATATAGAGATCGTGTGTACAAAATTTCAGGAAAATCCGTTGAAAAATAAAAATTTGTATAGCGGTCAAACAAACAAACAAACAAACAAACAAACAAACAAACAGAAAATGAATTTTATATATATAGATTCTGTGCTGTTTCTTTTTTTTTTTGGATAGAAAAAAAAAAATACAAGACTTAAAGAAAATATAGATATAATTTTTATTTTTTCATTCAAAAAATTCATTAATTGATAACAAATTAATAACATAAACATAAATCTACTGTAGAAAACACCATTACTGGTAACAATATATAACTCTATATGACAACACAATTATTATACCCTACACCACTATGTGGACAGGATAAAATAAGTTTGTGCCGATTTTTTTAAATACCACAAATATTTGATATAAAGCCATCTTTTGGTATACCGCTCGGCTTGAAGTCCCTTTTTGGTTCAATTTAGTGATGTCTGTCCTTCCATCTGTCTATAATTTTTAATATATTTTTTAAACATTTAAAACATAATTTTTAAACATTTAAAAGTGTGCAAAAATATGTACTAAAAATTACAATATAAGCCAAAGAATATGCAATTAGGAACAAAATATGCAAAAACATGAACTCTAAATTGATGACATCCTTTGATTTTGAAAAGTATTTGGTCAACAATTTGTTTGGTCTATTGACAACAAACATGCATTTGCATAAGTTCGGAATCACTATCACAAAAAAAAACTCCTAAATGAAAAAATTCTTAGATTTACGAGTATTTTACTGTTCTATGATTTCAATAAGAATTTTCTTTCTTGTTGTAATTCACATAGAAAAGGCTTTGTGAAATCAAAACAAATGCCCTTTTCTTCTACTAAAAAGCTCTTAAGAGATAAAAAAACAATTGATATTTAAACTATAACATGTTTTTTATTGAACCTTGCCATTAATTTAAAAAATTAGACACTGATTTTATGAAAAAAAAAAAAAAAATCAACGCATTTTGCGCTGATTTAAAAAAAACTCGTAATCAGTGGTCGATGTTAATAAAACACATTTTGGAGATGATGTTATTCTATAATTATAATAAAAACTTTTTATTTATGCAATATATTTTATATTATAATTTTTTCAGTTATGACATAAATTCTGTATGCACACACACATTATTACAAATAAAGAAATTTAAAAAAATTTTGCACTCAAATCACATATTTTTATTTGTTTGCATATGTCTGCCACAATTTTATTTATGTTCGAAACAGTAGTGATGGATTGGATTTTTTTTTGGTGATGCCTAACCTTCTAAAAATAGAAAAGTCATTTTTAATTGAATGAAACTGAAGAACAAAAACAATTAAATGAACAAATAATCTGTTAATTTAAAACAAAATATTTTTCTTTCAACTTTTTCTATAAACTTAAGACAAAACATGCAAAAATTACTTAAAGTTTTTTTGTGAAACTGACTAAAGAACCATATGGCACCTCGGTGTCTAGATAATATATGGTTCTTAACTCAAACATATGTTTACATGAAATAAATAAAAAAGTAAAAATAAAATAAACAACCAAAAAGTTTAAGAATTTTCAAAAGTTTTTATTTAAGTAAATAGCTGCAAAGGATACAACATGCATCCTTCTAAGTTTATATATTTTAATGAAATATTTTAATTGTTGTTATTTGACAATAAAAAAAATGGGGCCAAATCACTGCATTCGATATCGAGTAAAATCAATCGAAATTCCATATTTTGCTTTATTATTTGAAGAAGACGGACAAACGCTCGACCACGATTCGCTTTTATTCTTCAACAGAGGCCATAATTCTTCACCTGTGACAAAGAAAAATTATTCTTAGCATTTTATTTTAAGAAATAAAAAAATGATTTCGATCGAAAAATTTCGATAACGAGAACATAATATTTGTATTTTCAAGAAACCCAAAATTTCAATTTCGTGTTATTTTAAATTCGTTCTTATTCAAGTAACAACGTTTCAAGAACAGGGCTGAATATTCTTAGCTTAACCAAATTTCTACACAATATATATGATTATGTAAGACTTGAAGTAATTTCAGCTAAATATAGAAGGTTTATCTGCTCCATCAGAATCTGCACTGCTTTTCACTAATTCCTATAAAGAAATTCCATTCAAATATTACGTATGTCTCACATTCGATCTATATTTAATAATACTAGCAGATCGCAGCCCTCGACATTCGAGTGCAAATTCTAGGAAATTTTATTTTTCAGTTAATAAAGACCCTAAAGGTATGTCGTTATTGGTTCATGTCCAATTATTAGTTTATGTCCAAGATTAATTTTCAATTGAACACAATTATTATTGTGAATGAAGAAAACAAACTCATAAACACATTAACAAATTTAATAAACACACACATCCCAATAAAGCATTCCAAAGGTGAAATGTAACTGAATTGGAGAATAAGCTTACTATAACAATATTTCTATAATTTTTCTAAGCATTGTCATGACAGGTTTATTTAATTGCAAAATGTGAACTCTTTTTAAATGATGTTTTAAAAAGGCTTTACATAGCAATAGCATTTACAATAACACTTGACATACACTTAGTCTGTATAACAGTTTGGCAAATATGATTGTAAACGACTTATGCGCGCTCTAGTTTTGTAAACGTTCTTGAATATGAAGTCCGGGTATTTGAACGTTTTGTAACCGTTGCACATTGGGTTCAACATTGTGTTGTTTACGATTCAAGTGTTTATTTTTTTCATTAAATCTTTCAACGATGATGATGAAGATTATTATAATGAATTTAATGATGATGGTGAAGTAAATGATTTTCCAATGAAAATTTTTTTAATTCTTTTTTTTTTTAACCGTTATTTTTTATGTGCTTATGCTTATTCACCAACAAAAAAAAAATATATATGGGGGATTTCATGTCAAGTGCACCAACTTTTGAAACCGATGTCTTCCGATCGGGATGAAATTTGCACCAAGGTTAGTCCTATTAGATAGCAGTTTAGACACAATTTTTCAATAAGATCGGCCCAGATCTCTCTGAGTTAGAGGGGATCAAAATTTGACATTTTGGCCAAACAGGTGTTTCTTCTCATCCATGTAACTTATTACCTATTGTTCTCAGAAAATTTTCTCCCAAATAGTTTAGATAGATATTTCTTCAACATTTCGGAAAAAAATACTTAAAAAAAAAAATTTAGACTTTTTTGGTTAAATTAAAGCATTTTTTGCCTTTTTTTTTTCAAAAATTGCATTTTTTTTTTGTTTTTCATAAGAAAGCTTAGGATTTTTCCTTTAAGAGCTTTTTGGTCGCTTAGTGGGATGGGAGTGGGATATCTATCAAAATAAATGTTTTGTAACTCAAGACAACGGTTTTTCAATTTTTCACAAATGCACTATTTTGAATTTTTTCCTATTTGTGTGTAAAACCTTACAAATAAAACTTATACTGAGAAACTAGACAAATTAACCTTTCCGAAGGTATATAACATACCTAACTAAAATTTTATACCCTCGATACTGTAATACCCAGAATATGTTAACCTGAGGGAAAAAATCTCTTTTTTTCTATAGAAATGTTGAAAAATTATTATTTTTTTTATTTATTTTTCATAATAATTAAATTAATGTATAATAATAATATTTAAAATAAAAAAAATAAATAATTTATTAAAATTTAATCTTAATTGCATTAGATCCATTTATATCATAACTATTTTTACACTTAATTTATTGTAGCTGATGAAGTATTTAAGTCTTTCAAATTTTTAAATACCCAGTCTTTCATCCAGCTTTTTTGTCGCCTTTATTTACTGCGTTTTTTTGTCAATCCTTTCTTGGCGTTACTAGGTTCAGCTGTTGATTTCGGTGTTGGTTTATTTGTTGTCTTTGGAAAGAAATCGCATTAAATAGAGGCAGAAAACTTTTTCAACTTGAGTCTTCCATCGACAAGCGGTATAAAAGCATGGTATTGAGCGGTGCCATCGATTGTTATCGCAGCATCGAATCTGCTCTTCAGTGTTTTCAATGTTTCCTGATGATCCTCTTTGCTACTAAAAACTATTTTAGTTTCTTTACAATAATTCGTTGCCCAATGGAATAAAGCAGTCGTATCTAAGATGGGATCTTGATGAGAGCACTGGAGGCTATACTTCGCTGCATTTCTTTTAAGGTTTGCTCCAATACCATCACATGCTCCTTTACCATGAGCAGTAGGATCAAAATGCCACTCAGATGGCATTCCAAAATCTTTTTTATGGGCCATAAGATTTGCCAAGCTACTTTTGTTTTTAAAGTGTTGACGAGCTCCGTCCGAAACGTAGTATACCTTCTTTACTGTAACTTTAGATTTTAGAAATTTTAGTATTCATCATATCCTCAAATCGTAGGAGATGATTGACATACTTTTGTGTTCCAGTTTTTCATCTTTCATGTAGTAAATAACTACTGTGAATATAGTTGCTTGGTCGTTATTGAAGTGGAATGCTTGTATGGCATCCTGAAAAACATATTTATAGTTTTCTGCGAAATCATATGAAATAACGAATTCACCAGACTTCAAAGGTATCTTCAAATCCTTGAAGAATGACCATTGCTCTTTGACTAAAAAGTCATGGTTTCTCAAGTTTAGCAATCCTGTACACATTTCTTCCACAAAATCATCCACATTTAAAATGATTGTTTTCAATGTGCATCTGTCAGTCTGAATCCAAGAATCAAATTTGACCTCCTCTATATATTCTCGATCTAAAGAGTTGATTAAATTTTCTTTGATGAATGTGTTTTTCGGGCAATTGGTACATTCACCTAAGTGGCAAGAAGTTGTTGCATTAGGACCCATAGCCAATTTAAGGCAATCGCGGTAATCGTGTAAATCTTCTGCCGAATCATCTGTTAAATACTTTAAGTTGATTTCCTTCCACATCAGTTTAACATTTTCATGGTAAATTTGGGTTAATTTCGTGAAGCCAGATTGAAATGTTGCAAATAACTGTTTCAGGTTACAGATAACCATTCTCTTCTGTTATGCTATAAAGTTATGTTACATACCTTCGGAAAGGCTAATTTGTCTAGTTTCTCAGTATGAGTTTTATTTGTAAGGTTTTACACACAAATAGGAAAAAATTCAAAATAGTGCATTTGTGAAAAATTGAAAAACCGTTGTCTTGAGTTACAAAGCATTTATTTTGATAGATATCCCACTCCCATCCCACTAAGCGACCAAAAAGCTCTTAAAGGAAAAATCCTAAGCTTTCTTATGTAAAAATAAAAAATAAAAAAAATGCACTTTTTGGAAAAAAGGCAAAAAATGCTTTAATTTAGCAAAAAAAAAGTCTAATTTTTTTTTTTTTTTAAGTATTTTTTTCCGAAATATTGAAGAAATGTCTATCTAAACTATTTGGGAGAAAATTTTCTAAGAACAATAGGTAATAAGTTACATGGATGAGAAGAAACACCTGTTTGGCCAAAATGTCAAATTTTGATCCCCTCTAACTCAGAGAGATCTGGACCGATCTTATTGAAAAATTGTGTCTAAACTACTATCCAATAGGACTAACCTTGGTGCAAATTTCATCCCGATCAGAAGACATCGGTTTCAAAAGTTGGTGCACTTGACATATACATATAATAAATCCTAATGTGACTCTTTTGAGTTTGATTTGTGGAATTATGGAATTTGGATAAAATTTCAATTTAAAATTTTACTAATAATAATATATATATATTAAATATTTATTCCTTTCTTATTTTTTAATAAAAACGTATCTTTTTCTAAAAGCACATTAAATATGCTCTAATCTGCAACTTAATTTCCTAATTAATCGCTTTTCGTTCCAAAGTTACAACTAAAGTTGTGATATAACACTTTTCTCAAAATACAAAAAAGCGTCTAACAGCACAAAAAAATTTTTTTGCTACTTTTTTTCCCTAAATGCTGGTTTTTAATGTATTTATGAATATCCATCAATTCAAAATAACAATATTTTAAAACTACGGCTTTCGTGAATTAATCGCCTCTTTGTTTACCATCGAACCCATTGCGCGTTGTGGCATGTGATGACCCGTTATTTTCCCGTTGAAATTATTGTGAAATCCACCGTCTTTTTCTTTTGTTTGAAGAGTGAAGTGTTTTTCAAATAAATAAAATATATATATAATACATAGGTACAGTTTGTATTACAAAAAGTAAATATATTAGTATATAAATTTATATTTTTTAAATATTTGATATGCCATATAAATCAAAACGAAGCTTTCGTGAAGAATCTAAAGAAATTGTAGAATTGGTAGTGGACGAACTGGCGGACAAACTTTGCTGGAAAGGTACAGAAGATAAAAAGATGTGCACAGCCTGAGTGCAGCAAAAGCCATAAAAAGTAAGTTATTTTATATATTTCATTTCTTTATTTCATTGACTTTTGAAATTCAATAGATGAATTCAATTTGCATTGGATTGTCAGAGTATGAATATATGAAAAGACAAGAGTCTAGAAAGAAATATAAGACAAAGGCAAAGATAAATAAATAAAATAAATAAATTATAAAAAAAAATCAATAAAATTATTTTTACAGCAGAATATTTGAAAAAGACTTATTATTTTATTGTATTTAAAAGCTTACAAAAATATTGCGGTTATAAATTTAAAAAATTATTACGATTATAAACTTACTGCAAGCATGATTACAATACTATTTTCCCGTAAGCTTATTCTATAATAAGACTTCTAAGCTTGTTCACAAGGATTCAGTTTTCGTTATTAAACAATTGTTAAGAAGCCTTTCACAATAATATTCACAACAGTTTTCTAAACTTAAGGCTTATGGTAGCAAGTTTGTTACAAGCTGTTTTTATACTGTTTTGGTTTATTGGGATAGCACTGTATAGTTTTATGTATGTGTTAGTAACAGCTTTATATACATTTTACTCCAAAAAAAATGTAAACATTTTAAAATCTGTAAGTATGGCTAAGAAGCTAAGAAGAAGTAACTTTCAAATAAAATGCGCTTAGTCAAAATTGGGAGAAAAATGTTCAACAAATCAACGGTCAGAAGAAATTGACTTTCTTATAAATATTATAGATTTGCATATTATATTACATAAATCGTCTCAAGAAGTAGTTTGTTGTCGATTGGAATGATAAGTGAAAAGTCAATTACACTGTCGAAGTTTTTCGGGGTTGTTGTCTGGGGGGTGATATATTCCAATTCAGGATGAAAGTAGAAAGAAATTTTTGTCATTCGCCGGCCACTTTTGTTTCTATGACCCTTAATATCAATATAGGGAACTCTTTATGTTTGTTTGCTTAGCTTTTGAGGTATAAACATTCAATTTATTTGAAAGCGGTTCTACTGCATAAGACCAATGAAAAACCATCGGCTCTAATCGCATTTATTACAGGAAGGAAAGAAACATATAATGCACAAGGAAATATTTTACAAAAGGTAAACCGTAGTCCTACCTTGGTGTAGAAAACTACACTTTTTTTTTCAAATATCTCTAAAACTGTTAAAGTTTGGTTACCCAATTTTCTTGACTTTTCTTTATCATGTATATGAACCGAAATGGATTACTTTTAAGGTTCAAATCATACATGGATCGCTGTTTTTCGACAACTTCACTTTGGTATGCTTGGTGTAGTTTTCTACTCGGCATATGAAAGTTGTATGAATATAGTACCTTGTACGCCAAGTGTAAAAAGAATTATTCGGATTTTGTAGATGGTTGGCTATGGAGTTTTGATGCTGAAGTTGATGCCGGTGATGATTTGTTTATATTGAGCCTTTGTTTGTCTCAAATGACAAAAGGCTTCGGAGCGTAGCAGGTAGGACACAGCCGAACGTCTAATGGGTTCACTAATACTACTTCATCGCCCGTGAATTTCAAGGATACTTTCTTTATATTTTTCCATCGCGTATTGAAAAAATCATTTTGAAAAACACGAATGCATTTGGTGGGCTAAAGAATGAAAACCATGAAAAAGTCGATGCTTCATGCTCACTTGGCTGTTTTGATATTGACTGGCGTCCATAAGTTAGTTGAATGTTATTGAATATATATGAATAACGAGCTGTTCGATGTTACCTACGGTCCGATTATTTTTAGAAAAATTATGTCGAAGAGACAGTTTGAGTACTTGACCAAAATTATTCGCTTCGGTCATAAAATAAGTCGGCGCTATGGAGGTTGTGGATTTAGATAAAGCAAACCAAAGGGATATGGTTTGAAATTTTGGAATATGGTTTGAGGTTTTGTGCAAAAACTTTCTATATCTCGAAAATATAACAATACCTTGGGAAAGCTGCTGAAACTGATACAGAAAAAACCAAGGCCAACGAATTTTATTGCATCTGATCGAGTGCCAAAAACTTTATAAAGTTACAGTGTCCAATTTAGGAAACTATTTCTAATGGGGTAGTGATGCGCAAGTTACAGCCTCTCCTACTCAACTGTCAACCTTACCTTCTCGTGGTGTTTCCTGTTTTCACAGACGAGGCTCTGACGACCGAGTATGGGCGGTATATCCCCAATAACCGCGCGGATTAAATACCTGTCGCAAATAGCAGGCCTGTAGGCACAAAGATGGCAGCCCCATCAACAGGATTGGTCGTCTTAGGCTGACAACCTGATCCGTCTGAAATTTAAAATCCTTCTCAGTACAACTACAAGAAATCTACAATCTGGAAATTCGATGACGACTATATGCTTTGAAAAAGGACTACGAATTGGAACATGGAATGTAAGGACGTTAAACCAAGTGGGAAAGTTGGCGGAGGCCAGTAAAATTTTGGAAAATTATAGACTGGCGTTCTTGGGCATGAGTGAAGTCAGATGGAACCAATACGGTCAGATGGCAACCTCAAAAGACATACTTATTCCGGCCAGGAATGCCCAACGAAGAAGATATCCATCAATACGGAGTCGGAATGTTAGTAAACGATAAATTTCGAAATGCCATATTGGACTACAAATTTGTAAATGATCGAACCATCAACGTCGGCAGAAAATGTGAATGCAAATTGGAAGAATATTAAAGCCGCTATAATCGGTGCCTGTGTTTCAAAGCTTGGAAACAAGGCAAAAAAGAACGAAGACTTTATATCTCCGCAAACATGGGATTTGATTGACCAACGTGCAAATCAAAAAGATAAAATTAATTCCATCAACGATATAACTAAAAGAAAGGAAGCACAAAGTCAATATCGACTGCTAGACAAACAGGTAAAACGGTAGGTCCGAGAAGATAAAAAGAAAGAAATACGCGATATGACCATAGAAGCGAAAAATGCAGCTAAGGCTCATAGCACGAAAGACCTGTTTGTTATTACAAAGAAAATTGCCGGCACTGGTAACAAACGCGCATTACCAGTGAAGTCCTCTGATGGAATGCTAATAACCAACGTCGATGAACAGTTGAAGTGTTGGAGAGAACACTTCATGAATGTTTTAAATATTCAAAAACAAAAAGTGACCATTACAAGAAATAATAACGGTACCAGTCTTCCCACTAGAATAGATCCTCCTTGAAGGGATGAAGTGATTGACGCCATTAGAACTCTAAAGAATGGCAAAGCAGAAGGAATAGATAACATAACAGCTGAAGTTCTTAAAACTGACACCGAACTAAATATTTGCAAACATATTACAACCACTCTTCGTACAAATATGGAATTCTGAAACTTTTCCATCTGACTTGACAAGTGGCATAATTGTAAAACTGCGAAAGAAAGGTAATGCAACAGATTGCAGCAATTGGCGTGGTATTACGATTCTCTGCACGGTAATGGAAATCTTCATGAAAATAATTCTGGAACGAATGATTCATCAAGTAGACGTACTAATGCGAAAAGAGCAAGCAGGTTTCAGAAGTAGCAGATCGTGCGTTGATCAGATAAATATGCTTCAAATCATTATAGAGCAATATGTTGAAATGTGGTCGTCCCTGTACCTTCTTTTTTGTGGACTACGAAAAAGAATTTGACTCCATCCACAGTGAGAGCATTTGGGCTGAATTGGGGAACATAGGTGTGCCTAACAATATCATTTCTATAACCAAAAACAGTTATGAGAATTTTAAATGCATGGTTCTACATGAAGGAAAGATGTCCGAGCCTTTTCAGACAATTTCTAATCGTGCGAATGAGAACAAAGCGCGTGGCATTGTGTGGAATCCTTTAAAACCTGGTTCTCGACTGGAGGGCCTAGATTATGCTGATGACAAATGTGAGCTCTCCCACAGGTTTATTGATATGCAAAGCAAACTTAAAGACCTGGAACTTGAATCCTCAAAAGGTGGGCTTAAGATAAATGTAGGAAAAACCAAAGAAATGCGGATAAACACAACGTCAACAGAGCAATTAAACTTCTTGGAGGATCAAGTGGAACATGTTGAGGAGTTTACTTACCTTGGAAATATAATATCTGAAAATGGTGGTACCCTAAAAGATTTGCAAAATAGAATAAAGAAGGCGCTGGGCTCATACACTTAACTTCACAAGGTATGGAGCTCAAAAGACTACAGCCTCAGCACGAAAATCCGTTTGTATAAAGCTTGTGTCCTTTCTGTCCTGCTCTACGGATGTGAAACATTGTTTGTAACGGAGTCAATACAAAACAAACTGCGCGCTTTTGTCAATAGATATCTTCGCAGAATCCTTAGCGTGTTCTGGCCTAATAGAATAACAAACGAAGAACTCTGGGCGAGGACGGATATGTACGACATAAATGTGGAAGTTCGGAGGAGGAAGTTTGGATGGATAGGACATACACTTCGTAAGCCATCGGACGAAGTATGTCACCAAGCTTTGGTATATAACCCCCAAGGAAGTAGAAGAGTAGGAATACCAAGAACCACCTGGCGAAGATCAACATTGGGTGAAATAAGCAGGCTTGAACAAAACGGTCTTGAAGCAGACGGTCCTGCACGAAGATACAACAATATTGGGGAACTCAAAGAAGTTGCTGAACGAAGAGATAGATGGAGTAATCTTGTAGACAGCCTATGCCCAGTATAGAGGCGGCTCGTAATCGAAAGACGACGGGCGAGGTTATATTATTAATATTAATGTACAATTTATTCACGTCTTATGAGTAGGGTCTAAAATTACGACAAAATAAATTGATCATGGTTGGAACAATGCACAAGACCAAGCCCACGATTCCATTGCAAAAATGCTACACTTTTTCAGTGTACATTCGAATTTACCAAAGATTTACTACACTTGTTTCCTAGGTTGGAAAAAACTTTAAATGCACAATACTGCAGGGTACTTTTCACAACACAGCAGAAGTCGAGACTGTTGGAAAGAAGCTACCAGAAATAATATCGTATTACAAAGGAAGTAAGTGTGAAGTTAGCACAGTTGACAAAATGATTTCTGCATATAGAATTAACCCCAATTAGCCAGAAAAACAAAACCATGCAAAGCACCGTTTGTTTTTGCGTGATCTGGGACTTGCTCTTCCCCAACCGTACATGGCGCAAAGAAAACGAGGCATATGTATTATTTCTGTGTGGGGCAAGAAAAGAACTAGAAAGAAAATTATAGCCATGGGTTAGCTTGCTATATTTGCGAAAAAACCGTTTGGAAGGCTCGCCAAAACCAAATTGGTTGCATTCCCTGTATAGAAAATATGTACAACTAACTATACTCAATTTATCACTTTATTTGTAAAGACATACGTAAAACTGGGTTATCTTTAAACAAAATAATTTCTGTTTACAAATTAAACCTATTTCCATATAAAAACATACAAGAAGTAGAAAACTACACAAAGATAGGATTATCAAGTTTTTTTCAAGATAGGAGTATGGTTAGCTACGCTAAATATATGTGGCGTATACTTTTTTACAATTAAAATTTGTAGGAATCGAATGAAGATGGTATTTTTCATTGCTTTTTTGCAAAAAAAAAAAACAAAATTAATCATATTATTTCAGTGCTACGTGCTCAAAAATATTGTGAGTTGTCCCTGGCTTTAATCTTTCAGGATTTGGCGGCCAGAAATTTGGAGTTATTGACGATTTATCGGCTTAAATTATTAAAAAAGGGGAGCAAATGAAAGCTTTTTACATGTACATATTGAAAAACAAAAGATTTTCTTAAGCCTTAGCTAAAATTTAGCTGAATAATGGAATATGAAACCGTCATCGGTTCCAGAGTTATAACTGAAAAATAAAAAAAAATATAAATGGTAATAAAAAACTTTTGCCTGAGAAAGCCAAACGCTTTGGAGGTTTTACTATACTAGCCTATTATTTTCTCATCCCCCCCTATAATGGCTATTGCACTGTGTTATATATGGTAGTTAAAAATCTCAGTACTCACTCATTATATCATGACCACAGAAAGGTTTCGGATACACTTAGGAAGATATCTATAATATATATCGAGGGCACTATGATGTAACCACGTAACTCAATTTTTGAAGGTTTTGAATTTAAGCCGGATTCATATATAGAACATGTTTTTACACAACAGTGTAAAATTTTAAATAAAAATCTCTACCTGTTAATTATTTATTTAAAAATTACTAATTTTTAAAACACGTAACTCATGTTATGCAGTCACGTACTCTGGACGTATACTTGATAACTTGAAAACATACTTACGAAAATTTATTTTATATTTCGTTGAGAAATTATGTCATTTATATTTTTAAAGCGCCCAAGTTAGAAAGCCCTATAACGTGAACACGGCAAGTCTACGCTTTTAAATAACGAGAGTGTTAAACCGTTTAGATTTAATACTATAATAATATAAATCATCCATAATATATATTGATTCTTGATGAAAAGACTCGTCAGCTGGTGCCAGCTGAGCCTGGATCAATTGAAAATAGAAAAGATGATTATTATTAAGGAACTGAATTTTGGGGAATTGTGGCAATTAACAGAAGTGGAAAGTTCTCTGATTGCCTTTCACTTGGGAATGGCCAGAAATGATTCTTTTGTCTAATTGTCAAAGCAACTCACACCGCCAGCATTAAGTTATGTATTCCCCGAGCAATGGTTTCTGATATCCTTCAGAGCTAGCAAACGTGAGAAGGCGAAATGTAAAATGTCCAGCCTGATGGTCTAATAACTGATGAAGTTTCAGGTAATTAGGTGTAGTCAGTCACTGAATTCACAGTTACAAGTCGGTCTGATGGCTTAGGTGGCAGCCCCATCATCAGACTAGGATATCTTGTGCCGATTACTCACTGTATCCGAAATTACACAAACAATTCCCAGAAACTCAAGAAGAAATGAAAATCAAACTGGAAAAAAACGATGACGACCCCGCGCAATGATAAAGGACTTCGATTCGCTACATGGAACTTTAGAGCACTCTATGAACCAGGCAACCTTGAGCAAGTTTGCAAAATTTTTGGAAAATACAATCTCGCCTTCCTAGGTATGAGTGAAGTACGATGGAACCAAAATGGCACCATAAAAACTATAGATGGTCATCAACTGCTGTGGTCTGGTATGCCGAACGAAAATGATGTGCACCAATATGGTGTTGGTATACTGATACATGCGAGTATCTGTGATTATTTATTAGACTACAAATTTATTAACGAGCGCATTATGTCTGTTCGACTGAAATGTAAGAACATCAATCGTACGGTAGTGCAATGCTATGCGCCTACTGAAGGTGTTGACGTAGAGCAGAAAATCAAATTTTATGATACACTGAATCTTACCTTGAAAGATATCCCCAATAAAGATTTTAAAATTGTAATGGGAGATTTCAACTCCAAAGTTGGAGCGGTAAACGATGGTATGGAGGGAATAATATGTAAACATGGTATTGGATCGATCAATAGTAATGGTGAACTCTTAGTAGAAGTGTGTGGTCTAAATCAACTCAAAATTGGGGGTACACTTTTTCCCCACAAATTGAATCACAAGACGACGTGGAATTCACATGACGCTGAAACTCAAAATCAAATTGATCACATCTGCGTAACTGCAAAGTGGAGTAACTCTTTATGGGATGTTCGGAATAAGCGTGGAGCAAACAGAGGATCTGACCACTTTATGCTCTTTGGTAAGCTACATTTGAAACTGCCGAACAAATATAAAAGAACACACACCCCACGTACAAAATATAATGTAGAACGTCTTAAAATACCGCATTTCAAGACCATGTTTTGTGACTCTCTGAAAGAGAGGGTTAACAACCTACCGCCGGAAATGGATATAAACCAGAAATAGTTAAAACTTAAAACTGCTAAGCAGGATACATGCCTAAACTCACTCGGTAAGGCCCGAAAACAATACGATGAATTTATCTCCGAAAGCACATGGAAATTGGTTGATGAACGAGGAAAATTAAAAAACAATATAAACGCTACAACGAATAATGTTAAACGGAAAGAGGCTCAAAAAGAATATAACCAGCTCGATAAAATGGTTAGACGAGCAATCAGAAATGATAAAAGAGAGTTTATCCAATGTCTAGCTTTATCTGCTGACGAAGCAGCAGAAGCAGACGACGTGAAGAAGCTATATAATATCACTAGGAAGTTCAATGGCTCTAGCAACGAAAAATCTGTTCCAATTAGAAATAAAAATAGCGAAGTTATTACAAATACACGAGACCAGCTCGTCAGATCGAAAGAACACTTTATGGAAACAATGAATATTAACCGCTCCGGTATAGAAGTAACACATGAAAACAACGTTGAAACACTTCCCATACGAACAAATCCTCCTACTAAATCGGAAATTTACGAATCCATAAAAGCTCTGAAGCTAAACAAAGCTGCAGGTGCTGACAAAATCCCAGCAGAAATATTTAAAGCGGATCCTAGTATGTTCAGTGAATTGCTATACCCACTTTTTAATGAAATATGGCATAGAGAACAATACCATATTGAAATGTTGAAAGGTATTATAATTAAATTACCAAAGAAAGGTGATAGAACGAGATGTGACAACTGGCGAGGTATAACGGTTCTTCCAGCAGTGATGAAAGTAATAATGAAGATAATATTAGAGCGAATGATGACCTACATAAACAACAAGCTAAGACCAGAGTAAGCCGGTTTTAGACCTGCAATGTCCTGCACAGACCAAATAAATACGTTGCGATTAATTATAGAACAATCTCTCGAAATGCAATCACCCCTACATATGTAGTTTGTTGATTATGAAAAGGCGTTTGACTCAATAAATAGAGATTGTATATGGGCAGAACTGGCCAACCTCGGAGTGCCAGATAAAATAACACGCATGATACGTCAGAGGTACGACACATTTGAGTGCTTCGTGCTACATGATGGCGAAATCTCTGTACCATTTAAAAGAACGTCTGGCGTTAGACAAGGTTGTTTATTATCGCCGCTTCTATTTCTGATTGTATTAGATGTGGTAGTTAAACGCTCAACCACAAATAGGCCGAGAGGAATAGTATGGGACCCACTAAATCCGCAGATTCGTTTGGAATCACTTGACTATGCCGATGACAAATGCGAGCTTTCTCACAGATATGTTGATATACAAGCAATAATTGACGATCTTGCCAGAGAATCAGAGAAAGTAGGTTTGAAGATTAATATCAGCAAAACAAAGGAAATACGCATAAATACAGAGGCAACACAACCACTAACGATCGGCAACGACGTTGTAGAAAATGTAAGCGAGTTCCAATACTTGGGCAGTATGATTGATACAAATGGTGGTGCACTTCTTGATGTCCCGACAAGAATACGAAAAGCAAGAGGTGCTTTTGCCCTTTTATCTAAAACATGGAGGTCGAACGAATACAGCAAAAAGACAAAATTAAATATATTTTCAGCCTGTGTACTGTCAGTATTATTATATGGCTGCGAAACATGGCTGGTAACAGAAGAAATTAAGCGGAAAATGCAAGTGTTTACTAACAGATGTCTCCGTATAATATTAAGAATATTTTGACCCAATACAATAACTAATGATCAACTACTCGCTACAGCAAATATGGGTGATATAAACTGCGAAATTCGAAGACGAAAACTTGGCTGGATAGGGCACACCTTTAGAAGAGAAGACGCGAACATATGCCAAAGAGCTCTAACTTACCATCCCCAAGACGCAAGAAAACGAGGAAGGCCAAACAACTCTTGGCGTCGCTCAACTTCAAATGAGATTAATAGTCTCTCTGATTTTAATGATAGAAAGATTAATAACTTATTAGAATTACGAAGTATTGCAAATAGACGCTCCAGATGGAGGTTTCTCATTGAGACCCTTTGCCCAAAATGAGGTAGCTCTAAATTAATTTAGAGCAAGGCTTATTAAAAAAAAAATTAAGGAACTGAATTTATTAATATGCATTTGAATGAAACGTCAGGATTGTTTTTGAGAATTTATATAAATCATCATCTTCGCAAGAATAGCAATCTTTTGGTAATTCTTCTGGAATAGCATAAAATAGAACGGATCACCCTAAAAAAAATAACTTCAGCTAGCTGAGAAAAATCAAGGAATCGTTCAAGATTGGGAAAGAAGTAAAATGAAAGGCGAAATACAGAAGCCATGAGAAAAAAATTTTCAATTCTATTTTGAATGATCTAACTTGGGATCAAAGACGACAGAACGTTGTGTCGGTGAAACTGTAGCCTAAAATATAGTTTCCTAAGAAAAAATCAGAGGTAAAAGATGTGTCTGAGCACAGTTGGCATTGGCGAGTGACCTGTTTTAGAATGGATTAAGAAAAGTAAAAGTAATAATACACGAAAAATGAAATACAAAAATAAAAAATTTAAACAAAGCACATATAACAAAGTAATTGACTGATTTGCCAAAACTTGTATCTGATTATTGCAAAAAGGTAGTGCAAAATTGAGAAAAGATTAAAAATTCTTCTAATTATTCAGAAGTGAAAACTTGTAAATCTATTAGACCAGGTAACTGTATGTGGATCTCCGATGGTATTACACTTACGAGAACTAAAATACAGTAAAGATAGTAAAATGTATAAGTCATCATTTAATGATGATTGGAAGGATGTATCTCAATGATTGACTAAGAAGTACAACGAAGTTCAGCCAACTCCTTTGTACAATGGATCTGCAATCGTTGAAATCATTAATCTACAAGGATTATCATTCCTTTTATGACAACTTACTTCAAACCGATTAATATTCAAGCATTGCTATATAAATTGATGTTTAAAGATATTGATTAACTTTTTTTATTGAAAAATTTATTTAAGTATGTAAATGTGAATAAAAAAAAATTGTTTGAAATAAATCCCACGCTATAAGTTATTAAAATTTGATCTGACAAAACTTTTGTTTTGTTTTTATTTATAAACACATTTCCTCATAACTAACATTTCATTTGAAACTTAGAACGTAAATTCGTATCTCTAATATTTTCCAAAGCATAATAAATATATATATATATTAGTGTTTTTTTTTTTTTTGATTTTTTGATATCATTACTTTTTAGAAGGTTTTTGCGCCAATAAAAATAATGGCGTTTTTGTTTTTTTAAAATTCCAACTCCTTCAATCGCCTCTCGGCGACTAATATCGCGAATTTTGGGTACCTTACTTTGTAGAACAAAAACAGCTAAATATACTTAAAATCTGACTACACGAATCGATTCTACATAAAAAATTAGGCTTATGAGCAGTTTTTTGCCCTTTTATAATGCACCGGATAGCCATTAGGGTGGTCGGAAAAAATTATTTTTTTTAATTCTTTCATTTTAACTATTTTTTCGTATACACATTTAAAGAGGATTCTTATCTGAAAAAAATGGTATACTATACTTGTTTTGTATTAAAAAAATTATAAACTAAGTAGCACTTTTAAAATTTATTAGAGTTCAAAAATTTTGTTATTCTTATATTATTTAAATTTTCATTGAATTAGGTTTGGAGTTTTAAGTATTCGTAATTTTAACATTATTTTATAAAATGTGTGATCTTAAGAAAATAACTGAAAAAAGAATTAGACGGATTCCAGGTAAATGCATTTTATATTATTTTAATAAAATTATATAACTAGTTACGTTTTTCCCTAAGATATTCGGTCGTGTACAAAGTTAGACGTTTTACGTCGATTTTATACAATCCTTAATCCTATTGGAAAACATTGAAAAGAAACTGGATGTTGGAGAAGCGCACGAAGAATCTGATAGTGAAACCAATGACCCAAATTGGTTGCTTGATGAAGCAAAGTCAAAAGTTTCCACGTTTGTTTTTATTAGTCCAAATATATGTGGACTCTTGGATAGTCTGGGAATTTCTTCCACTTCTATGTCGCGGCTTTTCTTAGAACTTAAACAGCTCAATAATGCGAGAAGAAAATCATCGAAATCCACTGTATGGAATATGCGAAATAACGAACGCCAGGAATCGTTTAGAAGGCTTCACCAATTTAAATTTCCAAACCATTTAATATTGCATTGGGATGGTAAAAAGATGCAGAACAACAGTAACGATATGGTGGAAAGATTGGTGATCAGCGTATCTGCACCAAATGGACTGCAAAAGCTAATATCCTGCAATTTCATCGAAGATGGTTCAGGTCAAACTATTGCAAATGAATTGAAAAAACAGTGCGAAGAGTTAAAAATTACACACAATATTGTGTATGATACAACAGCATCAAATTCCGGTAGAAAAAGTGGAGCAGCAATATTGTTTGAAAAATCCATTAGTTTGGATTCAAACCCAAAACATTTAAACCGAAGACCATGCCGTCTACATCAGAAAGTATTATGTGTAGCAAATCCATTCAAAGCTGTTGTCATGAAAAGTGTCGGTGCTGGAATTCCGATATTTGCCCAGTTTCGAAAATGGTTCAACCAAAACAGCAGTTTGAAAATTACACCGGCTTTACATTCCAAAACACTTAAGCCAATACTGGAAAAAAATAAACAAGCATTGATAGATTTTTATGAAAAACAGACCAAAATTAATCATCGTGAGCAGATCACCGGGAAGTAGCGGAACTAGCACTTGTGCATTTAAATGCGAACTCAAATTACAAAATTAAATCTTGTGGAGCAGATCACCATGCTAGATGGCTCTCTAAGGTTATATACATTTTCAAAATTTTGCTATTTAAAGAGCATTTTAATATATCGGAAATCTTAGTAGAACAGTTCGAGTCGATGCTTATATATTTCATAACAGTATATTTAAAGTATTGGTTTACTTGTGAATCTACTATATATGCGCCAAAAAATGATTTAGATTTCCTAACGGAGCTTGATGAATTTTCCCAAATCGAATTTTCCTTGATCGCAAGTAGTGCTAAATCTACTCAACTACGTCATATGGATTATTTAACCGAAGAAAATGCAATATTTTCAATATTTGATGACAGAATTTCAGTGGAAGAAAAAGAAAATCAACGTGTTAAGTTGTTAGGAATTAATGGTCAAGGTCAACTAATGCAACTCATAAAAATTGATCCAAACATAAGCCTTTTTTCAAGTGATTTAGAAGAAGATAAAAATCAAATATCCACTATGTCAGTGAAGGAAAACACAGAAGATTTTATAAATTTAATTAATACAACAGACCAAATGCTTTACGAAAAAGATTTCATTGAAATCGAAGAAGTTGAGCAAGTGATTAATAATGTTGAAGTAGATGCAATTCACAAGATGACGTATAGTGATTCCTTTTTTTTAAGTCGCCGTTTGATTTTATAACTCTTCAGAGTTTAAAAACTCTAGTTAGTTTTGGAATAAACATCTCATTTATGCTTTTTAATGCAGCTGAGTGGGCAGACCAGAAAAGTTTTTTAAATGCAATTGAAACCTCCAGAAATATTCAGTCAACAAGTATTTATACCGAACAACTTGTTGGTAAAATTTTACGGTCGAACACTTATGGGTTGGTAAAAAATAAAGATAATTTGAATTGTTTAGCTCTATCAGCAATCGAAAAAAGGGTAATTAATTAAATAATTCCTATTTATTGTTTCTAATAAATAAAATGTTTTATTAAATAAAATGTACTTTGCAATAAAAATTAATAACTTTTTAACGGGTAGTAACAAAAATAAGTATAGTATACCATTTTTTTCAGGAAAGAGTCCTCTTTAATTGTGTGTATTAAAAAAATAATAAAAATTAAAGAATAAAAAAATCGATTTTTCAGACCACGCTAATGGCTATCAGGTGAATTGTAAAAGCGTAAAAAAAATGCTTATAAGCCTAATTTTTCATGTGGAATAGATTCGTAAAGTCAGGTTTTAAGTATATTTAGCTGTTTTTGTTCTACAAAGTAAGGTACCCAAAATTCACGATTTTAGCGGCCGAGAGGCGATTGAAGGAGTTGGAATTTTTTAAAAATAAAAACGCCATTATTTTTATTGACGCAAAAACATTCTAAAAATTAATGATATCCCAAAATATAAAAATCGAAAAACACTCTAATATATATATAAGACGGTAATAAAATTTCAAATTAGCAATACATATTAAATTTTTTTTTATTAGGTTTCAAAATAAAATATTTTTTGTATCTCCTTTAAAGTTGTTTTTTTTTAGATACAAGGTTACCTCAGAGTACCCACGATATGTAAATATTATGCTTTCCATAGGCATGTATATTTTAATTGCAATCTCCAATATTTTCATAAATTGTTAGAAATATTAAAATTCAGCTATTCAATTATAAATATTGACTATAGCCCATACCTTAAGGAAATATTAATGTTTTCAACTTCCTGTGTATAGGTAGGTATGGTAATTAAGTTAACAATACTGCTGAAGGCCAATGAAGTCCAGCAATGTGTATTAAATGCATTTAGTGCAGTGAGCACAAACCATGTACGTTTGGTTGCTCTTTGTTCATTAAGATGATGACGATAGTAATTGCATACTAACTAACAATAAAATTAAAACGCTGAGGGCTTTATATGTTTTGCAAAACTGTGAATTCTGCTACACTAGGAGTATGCTAACAGGAAAAAAAAACTATGAAAATACATATGATTTTATCGACAATAACTGAGTTAGTAATGCTGTTAGCTATTTCCATTAACCTTAAAAGTAATAAATCAATAATATAAAAATATTTTTAAAATTTCTCATTTGAGAATATTCAAGGAAAGTTATTATTGAGTTAATATATACCTAAGTTATTAATGATTTGTGGAATTTCCGTGCATTTCTTTTTCAAATAAGGGTTGAAATTTAATCACTTATTTATCAGATTTAATGGCCAAATAACTTTAAACATCTTTTAAGGGAAAAATAATTAATAACATTAAATCGCGGACTACTAAAAATTATTATTTAGAATTGAAGAAGTGATTTTGTATGATTCCTTATATAAAACATATTGTCTGAAGTATGATGATATAGCCCTTCTGATTTTTACATAAAGACAACTAAAAAGTTCCTATATCCATTTGTTTAAAACAGTTTAAACAGGATGTTCATCAAAATTGAAAAGTCTATAAATTTTTGTAGTGAAGAACATATAACCAATACAGACAATTCCATCCATATTCTAGCCGATTTAACTGTTTTGCTTACTTCGGAGCAAACTCGCGTGGCAAATTCCATTGACTTTATTGCTATTTCAATACTGGTGCGGTATAGCGGTTAAAACTTTAATCAGGACCGCGACGGTAAAGCTCTAAATTAATCACTGTATCTGTGAGTCTGTAGCATTTATTGTCGATTTTGACCAAACGTGGCACCCGTCATATCGATATGAGCAACATATACAAAAACAACAAAACAAGATCAACATAGAAAAAATCATATATTTTTCTTTCTTACATTTTCGTAGAAATCACGGGACGTATTGAGCTGATTTTTATAATTTTAAACAGCAACATACTCAGGATGTCAATAAATAATAGTCACTAAAAGCAAGAAACCCAGCTGGCCTATTGAGAGCGTGATCCTGATTTTCACGGACGGACAGACAGACTTCGCTATATCAACTCCTCTTATTATAAGAATCAGGAACTTTTCTAATTATTACAATCGGAAAGTACTGCTCAACGGCGTACTAGAAGTGTTTTAAAAAAAAAATAAAATACTTTTAAAACTACAAATCAATCGGAACAGCTATTGAAGCATTCCTAATACTCCAATAATAGAAGCCATGAAATTTAAGGTCAATCCTGCGAGTACTTTTTAAATGACACTTGCTTTAAAGTATAAAAAGTTCACACGGACCTTGCCGCGCGTCGGAGGGTTAAATAAAACTAATTTCTTGCCTAAATATTTACAATTTTTTTTTTTACAATATAATTAAAAATTTGGACTACGTCAAATTTTTTGGTAGTTACATGCATAAGCAAAAATCAATATGTATACCCTGGCCAAACAGTGGTATATGTAGGGCGCTTCAAGCTATATTTTCTTAAACAGAAATAACTATCAATAAAAGCGGTAAAATTAGCTTTAAAATGTGATATAAGCCATCCAAGTCCTTCATATTTAAAGGGATGCAATAAAATTGCACTGGTTTCGTTTGGATTTGGAATTTCTAACATCCCAACATGGCTTTTGCACTGTGTAGTATATTGTCATCCACTTTATGTAAAAGTTGCAAAGCTCTAACTAATCGGGAAGCTGGTGAAAAACTCAACTGCAAAAATCTGCTTTAAGGCTTAATAAAAATAATGTACTGTCATCCAATTGAGGTCAATAGTGAAAGTTAAGTAGCTCTAGCTGGACGAGAAGTTGGTGAATTTTTATTCATAACATTCCAACTCAAATAAATAGAGTGCAAACATATATAATTTTAGAAAAATAAAAAAAAATTAATAATGGTTTTATAGCAAAGTTAGTCCATATCTATTGATAAGCCATGGTGCAGACGTTATCCCTGGGGTATAATTAAAATAATTATATGTTACAAATTTTCCCTGAACATGCTTATATTATTGTTTGAATATTTCTGTACAATTTTAGTGGTAAATACGGTTTTCTAGTTTAAAATTCATTATAAACAAAACGGCAATAAATCAACTCAGCAAACAAACAAAATCGTTCGGATTAAACAAAGATGTTTTGTAATGGTTTTTGGTGTACAAGGATGTGTACACGGAAAACACTCATGCAAAAACGAAAGTTCAAATATTAACATAACATCATACACATGAGAATTTTTGTATGTAACTATGTATGTATATTTAGTTAAGTATGAAAGCACGATATCGTATCTGGGGCTTAGTGTGTAACAAAGTTTAATATTAATATTAGCACTCAAAATGTTTACACTTGCTCATATTATACAATTTAATGTTGAATATTATCCCTCCTATAAATAGTAAAAGTTGTAATCATTCTCAAATTAATTTCAAAAAATTAACTTACATGAGAAACTTATAATTCCATGTGTGTTTTTTTTTTTCATATATATCACTTTTTATAGATTTATAAATATTTGGCGTTAGAAAATTAATTAAAAACCAAATATGGTTTTTTGATGTATTGTTTATAGTTTATAAATTCAATTTGTATTTTTCTTATGTATGTATGTATTTATAAATGGCCTTAATCCTTATACATATATGCAGTTTATATTATTTGCATATGAAATTATAAAACAAACTTTATTAAGGTTAAAAATATTTACGAGTGTTTTTAAGCTAAAACATGCATTTTGGCTATAAATTGGTCAAAGAGCCAGTTTAGCAAATAGTATTTTATATTTTATTGCTTAAGAAAACGTAAAGAATACTAAGTGGTCTCCAAAGTGTGCGGGTATTTAGCGAGACAATGATAAATATGACTACGAAATGGTGTTTTTAAAATAAAATAAAATCAAGGATAACCAAAAACACAACAATAAAGTCATTATCGTTAATTTGATATGGAGCATGCACAGAAGCTATATAAATTATAATACAGCAGCAATTATATCAACAAATTTTAAATCTAATGTTTTGGTAAAGAAACCCAGAGTAATCTTCAAACACTTACATCACTTTATGCAAAGTTAATGAGGAAAATTATCTTTTGATCATTGTTTGGAAACAATTTCATTAAGTTTCTTGATTTGTGTAGTTAAAAGGCCGTCTATTATAACAAGCTGGAGTTTTGTTTCGTTAAAATTTATGTACAAAAATATCTTTTTAACAAATTTTGCAAAAGTTTTGTTTCCTTTGCGACTTACACAAACTACACTCTAACTCACGCACACACCCCATTAACTGATTGTGTCCGTGATGAATGTTCAACATCCGACACTGACTAACAATATAGAAAGTGGGGGAAAAAACAAATTTAAAAAAGCAGAGGCTGCTGGCAAAAAAAAGAAGATCACGAAGCAAGGAATACCGCGATTTTTATTAGGGTATTTAAACTAAACTGACTAATTTCCCATAAGTTTCAGTGAAAGATGAGATTGAAAGAACAAAGTTAATTTCCCAGAGCTAATGAATTATCATGTAGCCAGGCCAAGATATGAATCAGAGCCATCCAAAATAGTCCATCAATAATGTTTTAAAAAAAATAATTCTGTTTTAGTTAAATCCATTTTTTTTTTTGATTTCACAAAAACCATTTTTTGTCTTTGACAATATTAAAATATTAATCAAATTATAAGTACCCAACACCTGTACAAGTTCCAAAACTACTTTTCGAAACGTGTTTCATGTTTACTAGTCGTATACCACCTGCACAATGATTAGCCAAAAATTTAGTTAACTTCTAAAAATAGGAGCACGAATATTGTAGATGTTACAGGCACAACGAAGTCATGCACAGCGACCTTAATACACCCACATACTGTTACACAAATACTCTCACAACCTTAACAACATCAACGAAAACAAGCGGCAGCTAACATCCTCAACAAATAACACTTTAATGTCAGGTTTTTCCTAATGCTAAAGGAATTTTGTAAACAAATCACGTCTTCTACACACACAACGCATTTTGACACCCTACACTACTCGGGGGTTATTCTCAATTCTTACAAATAAAGCATTTAAAAAAAAAAAAAAAAATGTTTTATGAAAATTAATTTTAATATAACAAAAAATATCAGGATTTTGCACCTCAGCTCTTATAATTTTTTTTCTAAAATAAATAGTATTTAATTCTTCAAATAACAGGTTTCCGAAAAAAATTTATTAAAAGTGAGTAGGACTGTTATATTCGGTTATGACGAATCTTTGAAACGCTCAATCTGGGTTTTACGTTTAGATTAATATCTGGACTTTTTGCACTATTTATAACAAATGTAGAAAAATATTTGAAAAAGTAAATAATTTCATAAATTTGATACTAAATTATTATAGCAAAGACTCTGAGTTGTTAACATTTTCTTTAGAGCTGTCGCAATATTTTAGGTTATATCTTAGCATTTCAAATATCAACCTTTTCGAAGTACTGAAAAACAATATTTTCCTAAGTTTACCTAGGTAACTGGATTATTTTATGAATGAGCGTGATTTCAGATAAAAGGACGGATGGAAAGACGTACAGACGGACTTCTCTATATCCACCCGAGCTATTATAAGGATCCGATGCGCTACAAATGGAATATGGAGGGGAAAAGGCATTCGAATTTAAAGTCACAGCCGCTAGAAATATTCGAGTAGCAAACAACTGAGATATAAAAAGTTTTGGGTCAATAAAAAAAAATTAGGGGCGCTTCAATGCGACTGAAACTTTAAGTGTGTTTATTTGGGGAAAATATAACTTTTTTTAGATGTTAGCCATAATTTTTTTTTTGTCTCTATACCTATGAGCATTCAGACATATTTTTAACCTATTGCGCAATGAGACCAAAAATGGAAAATTTTTTTGATAGAACTTTGAAAACTCCTTTTTTTTAATTTTTTTATTTATTAAGCAACACTCAACTCAGGAAAATAGGTTATGGGAAGGAGGAAAGACAGAGTAGTGTTTGTGTTTATTTGACTTACATTTTATTAGATTATAACTGTCAGGAAAGACCTCTGCGGGGAGTTTATTCCACATACGACTAGTTCGACTGATAAACGAGTTCTCTCTGTAATGCGTTGTGCGGTCAACTGGACAATAAACTACAAACGGATGTGATCTACTAGAGAAGCGGGTAGAGCGAACCGAAACTCGGGCACTTGGAATAAGTTCGCTAATCTCAGATGAACATTTCCCATGTTAGTATCTATAGAACAGTGATACACAACCCACATTCCGACGATGTTCCAATGAGTCAATAGAATTGGATACCCTACTGTCATTGATGACCATCAACGCCCTCCTTTGTACACGGTCCAGTAGCTCCAAAATAGACTTTGAAGCTCCTGCCCATATATAGGAGTTGTATTCCATTTTCGGTCGGATGTAAGTGGTATAGATTTTAAGGAGGTCAGAGGGAGTGAAGTAAGTTTTGCACCCTTTTAAAAAACCAAACGGTTGAAAAACATGCTCGTTCCAACGAACAGCACATTGAATTCTCATGCCTACAACATCAAGAGTATCCGACTCCTCAATACCAACACCACCCATATATACAGATGACATTGTTGAATCCATGGCCTTATTGGTCAACATACAACATTGAGTCTACAGCGCATTAAACTCAACCCTATTCGCTTTACCCCACTCGGAGATTGTTAACAGGTCTCGATTGAGTGTGTCATTCATTGTCCGTTTTTGCCCCCAACCTCCACGAGGCTTGGCCTACAATTAAAGGAAAATGAATGACAAATGCTGATGTCATCTGCGAAAGAGTATATAGTGTTAAAAGTTTGACCAAGAAGTCATTCAGAAAGATAAGGAAAAGAGAAGGAGAAAGAACCTTGGGGTACCCCTGAATTAAGCTGAAACTTATTGGATGAGACCCCATCAATAACAACACGTATTGCTCGATCTCTGAGAAAACTTGATATAAATCGAGAGAGGTCATTACCGACCCCAAATGCAATAAGCTTTGATATCAGTGCACCGTGCCACACACGATCGAGTGCCTTGGAAATATCCAGAGCTAACACTTTACTTTCGCCAAAATTGCGAATTGATCGACTCCAGCGCTCAGAAATAACAGGTCTCCCGTGGAACGATTTCTGCCGAAGCCATACTGACGACCATTAATAAGTGAGTTGGCATCTAGGTGTTCACAAAATGGAAATTGATTACGCTCTCCATCACCTTTGAGAGTACAGAGCAGATTGCAATTGGACGGTAATTTTCAGGGTTATTAGCCGCACCCTTTTTAGGGATTGGTTGGACTTTAGCAACCTTCCAGCAAGAGGTAACGACTGCCGCACGGTACGAAAGGCTGAAAAGGGTGGCCAGTGGACTGGTTAGCGTTGAGATCCGAAAGAACCTTTTTAACTGCACGTGCTCGGAAGAATATTTTAGGCATAGAACAAGAAACTCTTTCGAGTTCGGGCAGTGGTTTATCGCTATCCGGCAAAAATGAATTTTTTGCAAAAAGTTCAGCTAAAAGGTGAGCCTTATCAACTGGGTCAGTGAATATTTGGTCATTAATAATAAGAGTTGGGATTGCAGAACTAGCATTATTCTTTACTCGTTTAACAAATGACCAAAAGCTCTTGCTGCCCCGAGGAGCAGAAAGAACTTTAGCACGAAGAACGCTGATCGTGAAGAAACTTTTCACGCCTTAGTACTTTAGCACATTCGTTTCTCGCCTGTTTGCGTATCAGTTCAGTGACGGAAGTTTTATTTTCACGCCAAAGTCTGAATGTTTCCTCTCTAGATCTGACTGCATCTCTGCAGTCTGGTTACACCAAGATTTTTGATTAGGTTTAGCCAAAATGTACTTTGATTGAATGAATAATCTCATACCAAGCACAAATTTTTTTTCCACCATTATCGCTGCAGCGTCAATGTTATTGTCCAAGAAACAAATTTTCCAGTTGAAATGCTTGAAGAAATTGTTAAGCTCGGCCCAACGAGCCTTTTCGTAAATAAAAACCGAGCGTTTTGTAGCTGGAGTTGAAACACTATGAAGTACAGAGTACGTAAAAGATGCGGAAATGGTGCAGTGATCCGAATTACCGAGAGGTGCAAGAATTTTCACTTCATACTTGTCAGGGTGTGAAGTTAGAAAAAGGTCGAGAATATTTTGGCTTTGCCCTTCAATGCATAGAATGTGCGTTGATTCATTCACTAAGTGGTTATGCGCATACAAATGACCCCTATGAAACCGACATGAAGTGCAATAAGATCCAAATTATAATATAGATCTCAGTCAAATTGGGTTTGTATGTGTTTATTATATCCATTAATCAGTAGTCTAAAAATAATCACTATAGGACAATTCTTAGTCATAGGTCCCATATAAGCTGCTTCTTGATCTTCACTTAAATCTATCAAAAAACAAAAATATTGCACAGATTTTTCTCAAATTTGGTTTGTATATATTTTTTCAATATATAAGTGACTTTACCAAATATGGTCAAGATCAGTCCATTTTTCGACCTGGTGCCCATGTATATATAGCACCCGATATGAACTTTTTCATATTTGCAGCAAAAAAATTAATAACAATGCCACTCTAATTTGGTTTATGCTTACTTTCTATATCGAATTAGTTGGACGGAAAGATAGGGTCCCGAAACCATGGTATAGGGTATCATATTGTCGGTTTAGACCGACTATAATTTTCTTACTTGTTTTATTTGTTTTAATCATTGAAAAGCTTGTAGAGTTATCGTCGCAGTTATTCGTTTTTCAAAACTAAAAACTTTTTAAGGCTTGCGATATATCGTTATGGGCGGATCTCCCACTTCTAAAAATATTTTTTCAAAGCAACATCCGAAAATGTTAATACATTAAATATAACTAAAATATTTTAAAATTAAATTTCGATTTCAAATTAATTTTTGTTTATTATTTTTTTTTTAATGGTAAAAGTATGTGTTTTCTAAATGATTTTTTTAATACAACCAAAATATAGAATAAACAAGTAAGAAATTATAGTCGGTCTAGACCGACTATTCGATACACTATACCATGATTTAGAGACAATATCTCTTCGGTCCAACTAATTCGATATAGAAAATAAGCATAAACCAAATTTGAGTGGTATTGTTATTAATTTTTTTGGCTGTAGATATGAAAAAGTTTAAAACGGATGCTATATTTAGATGGGGACTAGGTCGAAATGTGGACCGATCCTGACCATATTTGGTAAAGTCACTTATGTTTTGAAAAAATATATGCAAACCAAATTTGAGAAAAATCTGTGCAATATTTTGGTTTCTTGATAGATTTAAGTGAAGATCGGGAAGCAGCTCTATATGGGACCTATGACTAAGAATTATCCCAAAAGGATTATTTTTGGACAACTGATTAACGGATATAATAAATACATACAAACCCAATTTGACTGAGATCTATACGATAACTTGGATCTTATGGCAATTTAGGTCGATTTCATAGGGGTCATTTGTGTGCGGACTGAACATTAACCGAATTTTACCAGTTTTAACAGCGTTCATCCCATGGCTGGTGAAAGCTTATATACTGAATTTCATCAAAATATATTCATATTTGCGACCTGTAGTTTGATTACAAGGTTTACATGGGCACACACATGGACACACAGACGGACGGACGGACGAACGTACATCGCTAAATCAACTCAGAAAGTGATTCTGACTTCATCGGTATAATAAAAGGTGGTTCTAGGCCAAATATTTTTGGTAGTTACAAACAGCAGCACAAAGTCATTATACAAAAACCACATGGTGGTATAGGGTATAAAAATACTGATGTGTGTTAAATTTGATATTAAAAATATCACTCTCATATAAACATCGCTTCTATTCTGTTAATAAATGCTAAATGCTGACTCGATTGTTGCTTTTTTCTTAATTTTTTATATATATTTGTTTTTATATTTATTTTTTCTTTTTAATTAAAATTTAATTTTCGCTGTATTTCCCTGAAAATCAAATCAAGTAACAGCAACCCAGTTCACTTAAGCTAGTCGTTTTTCATAATCAACCATAGTTCAAGAGGTAGAGCGCTGGAGTTTCACACACAAAACATGATTTCAAATGAAGACTTTTTTTAATTAAAACTAAAAAAATAAAATTTGAACCAATGCAATAAGCACACTTTTCATTTGTTGAAAAGAATTTAAAAAAATACAAAAATAACTTCACTCCTATCATAAGTCAACGCTATATTCATTCATTCATTCGTGGAAATATGAAAAACAACAACATCCAAATCAAAAGTTATGGTTATTGTTCTGCATATTTGCTGGAAAATATTAAAAAAAATATATCGCATATTGCAGTTTTCTTTCATAAAATTATTCAAATATATAATAGCATATATGATGTTTTTGAATTTATATAAATAACATGTGTCCTTATCGTTCTTCCACTAAAAGGGGTTAACGGTAATAATTTCAGCAAATCAATTTTGACTTATATTATCGAGAAAAGTCTTCAAAGAATTAGAAAATACTAATTCTTTTTAAAATAATTTTTTTTAATAACATAAGATGTTCAAGGTTCACGATTATTTTGGTGAAGACTGAAATTAGAAATCATCAATGGTTCTTGAGTTGTAGCTGAAAAACTAAGCAAACATCAAGATATGGAAAAAACTATGTTCATAAAAAAAGTTTGACATAAGAACGTCAAACCCTTTGGCAATTTTCCTATAATGACGTAGTACTTTAACCCTGACTTGGTATTTTTCACTCCATAGCCAATGACAATGAACATGTTCCACAGTCTAACAGAACAGAAGCTTAAATTCCGTTTACCAACCAATGTTTTTATATAAATTATTAATCTACTTAATTGAATTGAGGGATCTAAATTGAACCAAATATAACCAGATTAACTAGCAAAGCCCAGCTCTCGAAATTCTAGTGCAAAATCTAGGAAAGTTTATTTTTTCTTTTAATAAATAATTTTGTAAGAGCCTACAAATATGCTAGTCAATTTTAGCTAATTCACAAACCAACACTTTTTAAATAATTTCAACAAATTTATTACAAATACTTGTTAAACACACAGAAGGTGTATAAATGGGGTTGTTAATAAATAATTTTAAAGCAGCCTAAAGATAGGATAAACAATTTTGGACAATTCGCAATTCAACATAGGGCTTTTAATATTTAAAGTAAACACTCACACAGTATCTGCTTTATGTATGTGTTAGTAGCAAATTTAAATGAGCCTTACGAAAAAAAAAAATGTTCCAGACTTTGCAAATCTGTAAATCTGGTGGACAGCTAATGAGAACTACCTCTCAAATGTCGTATGTTTGGTCAAGAGTGGTTATTAACTACAATTCTTATGTCGGTTACAAGAAATACTCTTGCCTATTAATATTATAGATTTTTAAATATTTGTAGTTACAACATTTTTTATGTTAAAGTAGTATATATTTAGAACCGACAGATATTTTAACAAATTGAGGGTAAACACATTAAAAACTTACTAGCAGATTCCAGCGCTCGAAATTCGAGTGCAATTTCTAATCAGCTTTATTTTTCAACTCAGCCAATTCACAAACCAACCACTTTTATGGCCTATTATTATTGTGGATGAAGATAACAAACTCATTAACAAACGCATTAACAAATTCAATAAAACACACATAGCATATGTATAATTTTATGTATGTGTTAGTAGCAACTTTAATTGCAAATAACTTTAAAAATCTGTAAATCTGCAAAACGGCTAAAAAGAAATACCTTTCAAATAATATACGTTTGGTCAAAATCAGGATAAAATGGTAGAACAAAACATCGGTCACAATAAGTCGCCTGCCTAGCCTATTAATATTATAGCTTAGTAACTAGAATTATAGATTTCGGTTCTAACAGAAGAAAACTATACTTTTAAATTGGGTTGAACAGTTTTCATCAAAATAAAAGTGCATGAATTAAATTCTATTTTAAGTAACAAAAAAGCAATAGAATGATAAGATTAAAATGTATGGATCATATTTGAAAATTTGAATATACAAGAAGAATAATAAAATTTTATACATGCGAAAGGAAAATAAATTATAAAATCCATTACTCTGTTGAACATTTTTGGGGTCATTATCAGGGTTTTATGGTGTTTAGTATAGTAAAATCGTTTTCAGGCCAAACCTTTTTATCCTTTTTTTATATTCTTTTCTTATTTTGATATTTTTCTGCTTAGTTCTTCAGATATACACATTCAATTAAAAGCGAAAAATGGATGTGTGCAGTTTGAATGCAGTTTAACCACATATGACCAATAAAGAATTTCGGTTCCAATCCCACATAGTACAGAAAAAACGATGTGATGCAACATTTAAACAACGAAGAAAATTATAGTTGGTATAGATACACTATGGCTTAGGTCCAACTAATCAGAAATAGAAAATAATCATAAACCAAATTTGAGTGGCACAGTTTTTAATTTTTTGACTTTGGTTATGAAAGAGTTCATACCGGATGCTATGCTTATATGGGGACTGGGTCGAAAAATGGACCTATCCTGACCATATTTGTTACGATCACTTATACTTTGCATAAACACAGCAAATTTGCGAAAAATTTGCGCAATATCTTTGTTGTTTGAACGATTTAAGAAAAGAATGGGAATCAGCATCATATGTGGGCTCCGACACAGAACTGCCCCATAAATACATGTAATAAACATACATAAACCCAACATACATAAACCCATATCTAAATAATAATTTGGCATCTATATAATATGTGACCCCAAGTCCAAAAGGTACAATGTGGTCGTATAATTTTTTTCCGAAGCCCTAGGCTATCATGATAAAATATAACATTTAAAAGTAGAAAACTGATAAATTTTTGATACCAAGTATTTTGAAGGAATACATTTACTGAATATTTCACATAAAATTAATTTTTCGCGAAATCCGCAAAAAAATTACTTGTAAAAAAGATTCTGGCAGCGGAATTTACTCATTTAATCTCTAACACGTACTTAACAAAACTTTAAACTCAAGATTTATTTTTTGAAATTTTGTTTAGGAAAATTTTTTAAAACTTAAAAAAGGAGCTTTCAAAATTTTTCAAAAAATTTTTTCATCTTTGGTCTCATTTCGCAATAGGTTAAAAACGTGGTAATAAAAATAAAACAATACTTCACATCTGAGTATTTATATGTATAGGGACCAAAAAAATTTTGGCTTTAATCGATTTGTTAAAGTTTACAAAATTTTCATCACATTTCTTGAGTTTTTTTGGCACAAAAGTGGTCTGGGGCTTTTGTTATTTCTTGGCTAGTTTGTATTCGATTTGGAAGCTGTATAGCTTTTTGAAAGGACAATTTAGCATTGATATGTATACACATATCAGCTTGTCGATAAAATTAAGATGTAGAACGAAATTTACGTAAAATCTGAAAAAAGTCATATTTTCCCCATATAAACACACTTGAAATTTTCAGTCGCGTTGATGCACATCTGAATTTTTTTTTTGATTGACTCAAAACTTTGCATTTCCCAGTGTTTTGGCATTCGCATATTTCTAGTGGTTGGGACTTTAAATTCGAACACTTTTCCCTCCTCCATATAATGAAGGGCCACCCTAGTGTCCATGTAAACCTTTTAATCAAACTACAGGTCGCAATTTGGTGTATAATATCCTATTGGCCATAGCATGAACACTATTGAAATTGGGAATAATCAGTACATGTTCACACCTAGTACACATACAAATGACCCTATTAAATCGACTTAAATTGTCATGAAATCCAAATTATCTTGCAGATCTCGATCAAATTGGGTTTGTGTATGTTTATTACTCCCAGTAATCAGTAGTCCAAAAATAGACCTTTAGGAAAATTCTTAGTCATAGCCCCCATATAAGGCTGCTTCCCGAGCTTCACTTAAATCTATCTAATTGATATTTATATATTTTTGCAAAAAATAAGTGACCTTACCAAATACGGTCAGAGTCGGTCCATTTTTCCACCAAATTCCCATTTAAATACAGCATCCAATATGAACTTTTTCATATTCAAATGCAAAAAAAAATTATTAACAATGCCTCCCAAATTTGGTTTATATTTATTTGCTATATTCAATTAGTTGGACCTAAGCCATAGGATTTCTAAATGCATAGGGTATCGTATAGTCGGTCTAGACCGACCCTGCAAAAAAAAGAACAACAATGTTTCAATTCGAATACTAGTTACAACCAACCAACAATACAAGTTATAACTCTTTAACCTTCATAAAATTTTTTCTCTTTCATCCGTCTCTTCAGACTATTAATTAAGTGATCATGATGGTGTGTTGAAAAAGTTCTTCAAGTTATATCATGTCTCTGGTAATGCATTATATGATCAACTGATAGAGCATATTTCATAATTGCACAACTCGATAGTTTTCGTTAATTATCTGCGGATAATTCTAATGTTAGTCTTCACACAAAAACAAGAACAGTCATGTCCTAATCTATGAACATCCGGTACAAAAAGCAGTCTATTTTTTTGTTGTTTTTTTTTTTTTAATTTATAACTCTGAAACAAATAGATACTGTTCAAAATTATATCAATATGTTGTTGTAATTTCTGCAATTATGCATTGGAATTCTTATGCCGATAAATGTTTGTAACCCTCAGTAAATAAAATCTAAATTCAATTATATGAACTAAATTGAAGAAAACATATAACTGAAGTTACTTAAGATCAGGTGTTAAGCAGCATTTGTGGAGAAGTATTTGTTGACTCTGTGCAATGTCCATTGACGGATCACCATATAACATCTTGCAAGATAAGAAGTAATTTTGTTGCTGATAGATCTTGTGAGATTCATAAAACGCATTACGATTATACTAGAGTTAAGGAATATTTACAACATAAATTGAGTGTAAATCGAATCAATTGATAATTCATTTATTTCATTTAATTAACTGAAAATCGTATATATTGTATAAAGGATGCTATTAACAACTCAACAAGCTCTTCTAGATACAAAACCCAACTAAGATTTGAACTTACCCCATTGATAAATGAAAACCTGCAAGCTCATGTAAACGAAAATTGTTGGTGAAACGTCGTAAGACAACAACATCTTGTTGATGAGTTTGGGTAGCGTTATGATGGTAGCTTGTAAATCTTCTCGGTACAACTAGTATTATGACAATTTGAGCAGAGCGGGTAAGGATCTCAAAAAATGTTGGAGATTTATAAATAAAATACTTGGGAAAGTTCCAAAGAAAAATATTGATCTTACAACATATGAAGCAATTATTGATGATAAAGTAAAAGCTAACCCAATATTTTGTTCAATTTGTGGAGGATTTAAGGACACAAATTCAAACGTTTCCTGTAGATAATTTTAATTTCTTGAGAACATTATCTCGAACTTCATTTCATTTCGTTCTACAACTTGTTAATACAAATCAGGTCGAAATATTCATCTATAATATGAATTTTTAAAAATCAACTAGTGTTGATAATATGTATACTAACAACCACTGTTGCATTTTAGCATTTTAGTTGCTAGATTTAGCAACTTTTTTTTGTCGCTTAGCATCCAAAATTTGTGAAAGGATGCTAGATGCTAACTTAGCATCTTTTATTAATAAAAAGTTGCTTTCAGCATTTTTTTTTTTTAAATTTTTTTTTCCATTATTTTTGAATATATAATTTTAGTTTTAATGATATTGATATGTTTAAATTTCTCAAACTGTAATACGAGAAATTTGTGTACTAGTCTTTTCCACTCTGCTCGTTTCTTTCAACAAATATTACAAAATATTTTGAAATAGAAGAATGTAAACAGCAACAACAGTTTTTAATGAATTAAACAATCGATTGCCAAAAAATATAATTGCATTAAAAAAATACCAAAATTTTCAATACAAAACACATTAAACCGGGTAAAAAACCTATAACAAATATTTTAGAAAAGTTTAAATTTAGATCATCTGGAACAGAAAAAATTCTAATCCAATTTAGTTATATCACAGAACAATATTGGGATACAGCACTGAATACAACCTCTTTATAGATTGAAGTTAACAAAAATTCTATTGATGAAAGTCCATTTAAAGAGTTATCCACATTTGTATTGTCTTTTTTGGTTTTGTCTCAAAAGCCGGAGTTGAACGTTTGTTTACTTTAATGACTTTAGTTAAAAGCAAACTTTGCAACAGAATATAATCCGAGTTGTTATGTTCTGTAATACGTATAAAAAAGAAGTTTTGAAATTGAAAAATGGGTGCTGTTACGCTTGCAATATACCGAGCGATTTCGTTGAAAGTCGATCGTCAGAAAAATATCAGAGCTAAGAAGTACTTGAAGATGAAGACATCACAGAAATATTTGTTTCCATAAACCAATTATTGTATCTTTTGATAAAGTAAATTTTGTTATATTTGAAATTAAAATAATCTCTCTAAAATTAAAAATATTTAATTTAAAATTAAAAAGACTCAAAATAATTTTATTTAAAATTTTAGAAATATAAATCGAAACTTACGTTTTATATTAATTTTTCCATTTAAAACCCAAGTAATTAATTAATAAGTACTCTGATATAAACAATTTTCACCCTGTTGTTTTATTATCAACTAGCGCTTTGAAAAAATTTATCAGAATTATGATAATAATAATTACTTTTATAAATATCAGTTTTGATTTAAAAAGCCTGTGGCCTGTGTTGTAAATTTCATATGTGATGGTATTGATAATGGTTCAAAAGCTGTTGTATGTCTGTTTCTGGACTTTACAAAGGCTTTCGATTTAGTTGATCATGATGTAATTAAACAGAAGCTAAAATATTACGGCGTGCTAGGAAAAGAGCTAAAATTATTTGAAAATTACTTTCAAAACCGGAAACAATTTGCACAAGTCAACAGCGAGAACAGTGAAATGCTAAATGTTGAATGTGGAGTGCCGCGGTATAGTTGCTTGGGACCGTTGCTATTTTCTATATATCTAAACAATATTTGTAACTTGAATCTTGAGGGTAGATTATATCGCACCTTAAATAAAAAACAGTACATCTCAAAATTTTCAAATTTTCAGAAGAGGAACAAAAACTGTTTATGTAAAATTGATTGTATTATTTAAAAAAATTTAGTTTCATTATAAAAATGTCCATTTTGAGGAAAGTTTTGCTACACTTTTTTAAAATTTATATTGAGCCCGATTCTCAGGTCAAAAGCAACAAAAAAAAAAACAAATTCATGTTCTTTTGAACACAATGCAAGCCAACCCTGATGCTGCATGCGGGATGTTCAAAGGAAGCAAGGAGGAGCTAAGCCGGGTATGGCGCAATTTGGAGTAGAAAGTAAATTCAGCAGGCAATTCAAGTGGGTTGCTGGTATCACGTAGCTTTCTTCTTGCCATGCTTTGCTCCGTCTTGTGCTGCTGCTGCTCTTCTGCTTCAGCTACCATCAGAAATGCTACACTGAACATTTTTTGTATTTATTTTAATTTATTAAAGATTTTAAAAAAAGTTTTACTATTAATTCCCACAAAAATTTTTAAGTTTGTAAACAAAAAAAAAAAAGTGAAGCAAAACAGCTGTCTTCGAAGAATCGAAATTCTCTCTCCCATATTATTCTTCTCCCCGCCTGTATAGAATATGACGATTTATTCTCGGGAAAAATTAACTCCCCGGGAACTCATTTCCCTGGGACTATTTAGAATTGGGCTGATTGTATTTGTGGAAATAAAGTATAATTTTGAGTTATGACTCTCTGACTGAAATTTTTTCATTTGACTAGTGATATTATCCCAAGTTGTGCCCCAGATATAACAGCCTTTTTCCTGCTGACGAGATAGTTATGAGAAATAAATTTTTGCAGTAGACAGAAATGTGTACTGTGAATTAATTTATGGATAAAAGTCAATTTTGGAAAATTTTGAGTTGTGACTCTTTTGTATTTAAAGTGCGATATGTATTGCCTGACGATGTTTGCCTATTTTATCCCTATAAATATAACTTGGCACTAAAGATAAAATTGAATGAAATATTGCCTTGATACTAGAATATGCTCGATTAAACGCAATGTCCATGCTTTGAATAATAATTTCAATATTTTTGTTGATGGCAATATAATTGATGAAACGCATGAGGTAAAATACTTGGGCATTACTTTGCAAAGTAATCGCATATTTCTAAAGTCAAATCTAAGATTGCACCACCTATTGGTAAATTGTATAAAATGAAAAATAAATTGAATATTAAGACTGAAATGTTAGTATATCAAGCTCTCATTCAAAGTCATTTGAACTATATGGCAATAATATATAGTTGTGAATCAAAAAATGTTTTGAAATCATTGCAAAGTATGCCGAATAAGGTTTTTAAAACCATACACAGTTTACCAGTTACTTATTTAACATTATCTTTAGAGATGGGAAATGGGTAATTACCCAATTGGTAAATACCTGGTAAAATGGGTAAATTGGGTAAAAATGGGTAAATACCCTGGTATTTAGAAAATTTGGAGAACAAACACGTTGTGCAGTAAAATTTCATGAATTTTATAATAAATAGAAGTTGAAATGCTTACAGAGCACTTGAAAAATAACAATTTAAGATAATAACTCTATTATATACATTTATTTAATATTTATATTTGCAACATTACATTATGCAGTAGTAATCACTGTCACTGTCACTGTCGCTGAACGATCCATTATAAGTTTCACTCCTAAAAGAATTAAAAGATGAATGAGGTGTAGATTGGGTGATACCAGTGGAAGTAGAAGGTCCTTCCTCAAATGAATTAGCAGAATTCGTGGTTTCGTCCTCAGCCGGTACAATTTGTAGGGAAGTATCCTTTTTCCGTATGTCTTTATTGGCGAGATTCCAATTATGGGCTATAAAAGATACTTTTCCGGCATTATCTGCAGTTAATCTGTTTCGTTTTTTTTGAGTGTATGAAACTTTGGGTGCTGAATGAGCGTTCAGTGGCAGCTGAAGTGCATGGAGCAGTTAACATACGAACCGCTATTCTGCTGAATGCTGTGGACGCGCAAATACTTTTCCACCATGTCGAAGGAGATATTTCTTCTATGCAGCTCCACACAAAATTTTTAGCCCACAAACCCTCTCTAGCTTTATAGTTTGCTAAGTCTGCCATTATATTTATATTCGTGTTGGTACCCATATCGTAAATAAACTCCATTGCAATTAGACAATCGGATGAACTTAAATCATGCCCTTGACTGTTGGGGTCAAGGAAACTAGCAGCCAAATGTATTGGTTTTACAGGCATTTTCAACCTTTCATCAAAGGTAGACAACAATTCTTGTTTTTCTTTATCATCAATTTCAGTTATTGGTATAAATGCATCTCGTAGCTTATCTCGAATATCTTTAAAGGCTTAATATACTCGATGAATACTATATTGGTTAGATTCGCAAATAGTTATCCATTGCGCCATCGGTTGAAGTAGTTTTAAATTTAAGTCCAGCATATTCCAAAAATCTTCACTTAGTATTGATGATTTTGTTGTAGCCTTCAGGTTCACTTTTTCGTGAACAGCCAAAGCTTGAAGCGGAACTTTACTGTTTATCAAGCTATTTAATGATGTTACGTAGCTGCCCCATCTCGTTTTAACAGGAAGCTTTAACTGCTCTCCTGATCCTTTCTGTTTGCAGATTTTAGAAAATATCGACGAAAAAACTTTATTGTACTTTATTGCTTTTACTATCTCAATAACTAATAAAAAACAGTTCTTTAAGGTAGACCATTTTAAGAAATCATCACTTATTAAATTGAGGCAATGTGCTACACAATTTAGAGGTATTACGTGGGGATATGTCTTCTTAACTTCCTTAAGTGCACCTTGGATATTTCTTGCATTATCGCCAACCAAAACTACGAACTTTTGTTCACCGTATTCCTTCATGACGTTCACAACTTCTTTAGCGAGATAGAAGTGTGACTGTTGCTTTCCGTTGCCAAATTTCGAACAAAAACAATCTCTGGCTTAGAAATTAGAAAATTTATTACACCACTTTACACCTTCATGTTGCTCCATCCGTCACACTGCAGATGACTTTAGTTGTGTAGTAATAACGTTTGCCGTTTCATTATATAGTTTGTTTAAAAATTTACTGGAAATTGCCTTTCCGTTTGGCAATTTATATGAAGGTTGCAATTCTTCAAAAAACTGTACCCAGAGCGGATGTTCCACTATTGCAAATGGAGCACCAGATACGATAATGGCCTTGGACAGTTTCTCATGAAGGTTCTCTTTATACTCATCAGACATTATTTGGCATGAGTTTGATGCTTGGAGGGAATTCGACGAGCTTAAGACATCAGTGGATTGAGTCGAATTTTCCATTGAAATTGTTGTCAGTTCAACTGGATTCGTTTTACCAATTCCTCGTTTCACCATAATTGGACATTTAAGACACTTCATTAAATGTGTTGTCATTTTATTAACATTTGCTCGTTTATAAACCGTGTCACAATATCTGCAACGAACTGATTCTGTGTTGCTTGCATGGTATTTACATGGTATTTACCAAATGTATGGGTAAAAACCGGGTAGAATCCCATCTCTAATTGTCTTTATATGGTAATATGTGTAAATCAATTATGCCTTTTCATGGTTTATATAAATATCAGGTGCTTATTTTCGTCTTCAAATATTTGTGGAACATTGGCTATCATACTGTTAGTTTTGCTCAGAACAAATCAGTTATTCCCACAAGGAATCACAAGGTATCGAATCTGCCAGCTTGCCTCAAAAATATCTTTATGGCGCTAAGGACACTAAATCTGAATTGTAATTGTACATGTAACTTTACTTAATAAATATTTAAAAAAAAAAAACAGTTGCCTTAAACTTCGAATAGTTAAATGGAAATTGTAATATAGTTCTTATAACAGAATAATATGATAGTGAATGAGACCGTGAAAACTCGTTTGCTGCAATGAGTCCATTATCTGTGTGTTAATATGAAAAATTTCTTTCTTTTTTATCTAAATTTTAGTACATTCTGAGGGAAACAACATTTTTCTTGGTACCTAATATCACAGTATACAGTGATCACATCCCTCAATCGTATTCCAATGTGTTTACTACCAATCTCAATCAATTTAGTTAGGATTTGTTCTTATCGTGTAGGTTATTATATAGTCGGCCTAGACTGATTTCAACTTTTTTTACCTCATAATATTGTTCGATTTCCTATTCCTTATCATTGAAATACACAACTCACACACACACACACGCGGAAACAACCGTTATAGTATGCCTGAACTACATCTACAAACATCCTTTTTGGTAAAACTTTAGGCAAAGTAAAAGCTTTGTTCTTTTTCCTGTGTCTCCCGCACCCAGTATATTTGGAAGGCTTTTCAGCAGTAAATCAATGAAAGTATTGTTGAAAACTTTCTATATTCTTAGGAAGTATTTGAAAATTGATGTAATAGGACTGGAAAAATGTTTCGGTAATAAAAAAAAAAAAAATAGAAATGAATAGGAAATATTATCACTCCCGTGTATATTCAGTGCCATGTTGTAAAAAAAAATATGCAGAAGGTAACCTTAAATTTGTTTGATTGTTCACAAAAGTTAAAGAGGTATGGGAAATTGGTTGATTGGAAAAATGCATTTCATATGAAAACAAATTATAGAAAAAAATTACTTTATTCTTTATTCTTTTTTAAATGGATATATATATATATATATATTTTTTTTTTAACAATTACTCAGAACAACTTTTTTTCAATGGAAACTAGATATACATATTTAATTTCATAAATTTTTTTGAAATTCGAAACAAACATTTTTAATTTGCTTATCAAATATTTTAATACACAAATTCGATTACTTGGAAAACTTCCCTTTTTGCTTGAAGTACTTTATGTTAAATAAAAGAAAATTGAACAAATTAATGATGCTACAGTTAACAAAAATTGTTGCTTTTCGCTCATTGACAATAACTTTGTTATTGTTACTACTGTTGTCATAATTTAAACCAAAAGTTTGTCATTAGCCAGCAAATTGCGTTGTTGGTAAATAAATAATTAACAAATAGAGCTTCATCTTTATTAACGTGTACTTCATTTACTTAAGAACAAAACTTTGATAAAAATTGATAAAAAGAAAATAATGTGTAAGGCATGACTTAACCAGAGGATGTACAAGTAACTTTACACAGTTCGAACAGGTAAGTTTGAATGGCAAATGCTTAAGAGAAGACAAACATTTTAAGACTTAAGGGATCAATATAAATAATATCAAATTCGAAACAGTAACACACTGCAATAAAATTACAAAATGGGTGTTATAAAGGAAGTTTTATGGTCACAAAAAAAAAAAAAAATTGTATAAAAAAAAATAATTTATTCGTTAAGTTTTTTTTATTTCTGCCCTATACAACTTGAGAATTTGCAATAGTTTCTGTCACAATTTGAAATGCATCGAAATAAGTGTTCTTAGAAAATGTTAAAGTTAAAGAAAAATGAACGTACATTGGATTGAACAGTGTCACAACTGAGGATTAATTCAAAATTTGAAGTGAATATTTTGTAACTAATTTCTGTAGCGGGTAGTAGGAAATTAAAGGCATAATCAATAGCTGTCAAAGTTAGTGTACTAAGATTTATACTTTGTTTGCCATGCTCTCTCTAATTTCAGTATTTTCTTTTTTTGGTCGTAGTAGTAAACAGTGAAGAATAAGCGATTTGTATAGTAATTCTTTTTAGTTTCTTCTAAAATTACATTTTTTTTAAATAGTTGCGTCAACTCAAGTTATTTGGCTAAATTATTGATAAATATTTCAGTTATACTTTTAAAATTTTTTTTGTATATTATCCTAAAAATAGAACTTTTTCGAAATTGAGATTGAGTTTAAAGTATTATTCCAGGTGACTGGATAAAACTGTACAAACAGTGACAAAATATGAGGGTCTCAGTTGACAATACTTGTTAAGGAATTAAATATTCAAGTTTTTATTAAAAATCTCCAGTTGGAAACACAAAGTTATAAAGATATAGAACACTTTTCAGTTTTGGTTTTTGTTTTGTCGTTATTTTCGTAGCTATGATTGTTCCTGTTGCTGTTGTAAATATTAAAACTAGTATTACAACTAATAATTTCAATGAATATGCATTTTGGAGAGAGGTAAAATTTTGTTGCTGTCGAAATACAACATGTACTGGAGACAAAAGTTGTATAATAATGCAGCAACTTGGCGAAAACTAAAAATATTTAATCGGTGCACAGTTGAAACACTTGATATTGCAATTAAAGTTTTCGATAAAAAAAATTTCCTTGCCGAAATAAGAACAAGAACAAGAGCAAAAGAAATGTTTGAGATATGACAAAGTACATATATATTCTAGAGCCTAAACAATAACAGCAGTATTTATATTTCAAACTAGATGCAACCCGGTGTGCTTCGCTACACCCTCCCCCTCCCCCCCCCCCCCTTCCGAATCGTTATGAAAGGGCTCACGCTAAGTCCCAAGACTCTCACTAATACAGTAATTCTGATATATCACATTTAATATTAAGTTTGTGTGGGGGTACCACGCGCATTTGCCTAGTCCCGCCCATTTTTTTGTCTGACTACTCACGTTAATAATAGATGACCAGGACAAATTTGCAAAGCTTTCTCTATCATAGTGCTTAATATATATGATATTAAAAATTTACTTTGTATGGGAGGTGCCACGCCCACTAAAAATATTTAAAAAAATTAAAGCCTGTAGCACTCCTATATCCGCAGTAAGACTGTGTGAAAATTTCAGGAAGATCAGATGAGTAGTTACGGAGATTACCTCCTACAAACAAATATTACTTCTTTATTATGTTAGTATAGATTTTGTATAGATTTTTTATTTCAATGCTTGCTGATGCTGATGTACAATGTTTTTTTGTTTTTTTATTCGGTACAACAATTATCAGATTTTTCGGTGTTCCTACCCTGGAGCAAGGTACATGTAGCTGCCCATGAGAAGAAGATGGATTATCCATATTAGACCTGGCAACACTTAACTATTCGCCTTGAACTTAGAATATCATTTGGCAATTTTTCTTTTTAGCGATTTTTGATTTTGCCCATTTTTGATTTTGAAGATTTTTGTTTGTTGGGCGATTTTAATTTTTCGCGATTTTTGGGTTTGGCGATTTTTGATTTTGGCGCTATATTTTCCGTGACAAATCACATTGATAACTAATGAACTTGTCAAAAGACTGTCGCTTTCGTAGTGCTTCATATTTTTTACATAGGAGGTGCCACGCCCACTAATCCCATCCCGCCCAATTTTTATTGGACTACTCACATTAATATATAATGAACTCATGCAATATGTCGAGTCTTTCCCTTTTATAGTACACCAGTTATATGATATTAGATATCTACTTTGCATGGGCGGTGCTACGCCCACTGCTCCGATCACGACCATTTTTTTGTTCGGCTAATCACACAAAGAACCTATGGGCTCACGCAAAGCCACAAAGCTCTCTCTTTTACAGTACTCCAGATATACGACATTAAATAGTTACTTTGCATGGGGAGTGCCACGCCCATTGGTGTGAACCCGCCAATTTTTTGTTCGACTACTCATACTAAGATCTGATAGGCTCGTGCAAAGTGTCAAAGCTTCCTTTTTAGCACACCAGTTATATGATAACATATATTTACTTTGTATGGGCGGTGCCACGCCCACTGCTCCGATAACGCTCATTTTTTGTCTAACTAATCAAATGAATTACTTATGGGCTCACACAAAGTCCCAAGACTCTCACTATTACAGTACTCCAGATATATGGCATTTTATATTTACTTTGTATGGCAGGTGCCACGCCTATTGATCCGATACCGCCCATTTTGCATCCGACTACTCACATTAATAATAGGTGACATCAGAAAAATTTTTAAAACTCTCTCTATCACAGTACTCGAGATATATAATATTGAACTATTACTTGTATGGGAGGTACCACGCCCACTTATCCGATCCCGCCCATTTCCGGCGTAGCTACTAATATTAACAATAGGTGACCTCACACAAATTTGCAAAGCTCTCCCTATCATAGTACTCAATATATGTATATGATATTAAAAATTTACTTTGTGTGGGAGGTGCCACACCCACCAAAAATATTTAAAAAATTATAGCCTATAGCACTTCCCATATCCGCAGTAAGACTCTGTGAAAATTTCAGGAAGATCAGATGAGTAGTTACGGAGATTACCCCTTACAAACAAACAAACAAACAAACAAACAAACAAACAAACAAACAAACACACATTACCTCTTTATAATATTAATAAGTATAGATTGGGAAATCATAATATTTTATTGAAACATACTTTAAATACCTTGATCGCTTTACATTCTAGAATAGAGGTTAACTATCTGAGGCTCAAAGAGTTTGAAACAAAGATTCAAGTAAATGCAGTGGCAAAGAGTCTAATAAAGATGTATGTTATAAATCGTATTTTGGTTCAGATGCCTTCATTACCAGCAAAAGCTATATAGATAATAAAAATTCTCTATAAGAGAGAAAAACTTTGTGAGCCCTTCACAGACAATTCATACTGGTGTACCACAAGGTAGTACCTTGGGCCCACTTATGTACAAATTTTACAAATCAGACGTGCCAACAAATAAAAACACACCTGCTCGACTTTTGCGGATGATACTGCAATTTTAAGCGTACAAGAAAACCCCTTCAACAGTATCTTTTCTTTTACAGAGCCATATTGAACAGCTGGAAGATTGGCCACATACATATGTGGAAGCTTAAAGTGAATGAACGTAAATAAGTATATCCACTTAACTTTTACCCTAGGACACATGTCCTCAAATTCGGGGTACGAGCCAGCTTATACCACAATATTCTTCTGTAAAATATTTCGGACTACATCCTGATCGCCGACTTACCTGGAAAAGTCATATAGATGCTAAATTAACACAAATAAAATTGAAATTTGTCCAATTCACATGGCTAATGGGCAGTATCTTAAATCTAAGTCTCGATTATAAGCTCTTGATTTATAACTCGATTTTAAAACCTATTTGGCATTCAGTTATGTGGAACAGCCTCAGCTTCAACCACAGAAAGAATTCAAAGATGGCAAAACAAGATTTTGAGAATGATTACATGCACATCATGGTACGTGCGAAACTCACATTTGCACATAGACTTAAATGTTTCTCTAGTAAAATGCCAAATCAATAGATATAGTGCAAACTATTTAATCAATAATAGTATCCACCAAAGCTTAAGAATGAGGGCTGAAAAATGGATTGATATAAAAACACTGTTGATGTGTAAACATCTATACGCGCGGGGGGATAAAAATCTATCTCACAATACAATCACAAAAACAGCGTAAGATATAAGACGTAAGCAGAATTGTATTGCTGAAAATTATAATATATAATAACCCCTTTGTCGCTGTTGAAAAATGAACAAGTAAGAAAATTATAGTCGGTCTAGACCGACTATACGATACCCTATACCATGCGCTTAGAGACCCTATCTCATAGGCCCAACTAATTGGATATAGAAAAGTACCATAAACAAAATTTGAGTGGCATTTTTTTATTAATTTTTTTGGCTGCAGATATGAAAAAGTTCATATCGGCTGCTATGTCTATGTCAAAAAAAAAAAAAAAAAAAAAGTACATCACAGAGGCCACCAGACTTGCTAATTCCGCCGAAGACATCAAATGAAGAAGAGATAAAAACGGCGATGATCATTGGGAAGATAATGATTGTGTTTACCATGATGATAATGCGGAGGAACTTTAATTTTAATTGTTCAAAACTAATAGCCTAACCGTTTCGGGACGACAGGGATGTTTTTATCCCAGAAACATTTGAAAAATCATATCTCTGAAAATTCTCACACGATTTGGTTGAAAACCATCCCAAATCATTATTTATATTCTTCTCTACAAAAAATTTAATATAGCTGTCAACATAACACATCAAGCTTATGTCAAAAGTCATAAATCAGTTCGCGCGGTTTGAGTTGCTAATAAGACCATCGACAAAAGCTCAAAGAACAAGTGTTTTAATTGTGGAAAAAAGTGTCATTTAGTAAAGTTTTACTCAAACAGTTGTTATTTCATAGAAAATATAATCGAAAACCAATAAAAAGATATTTTTCAGAATTTGCGGCTAAGGTAAGTTTCGTGGGATAAAATCATCCCAAAACTGTTTATTTGTGGGACGTTAACATCCCAACCGTACTCATTCACATTATTTTTCTTAGAAAGATATGGACGGAAAACGTAAACTGGCGACACCAGAAATTGAGGATTTTCTTAATAATTCAAGCAATGATGAGGATGATCCATTTGCTGCTAGTGATTCTTCTCATAGTCCCAGTCAGAAAGGCAGTAGTGCTTTAGAAGAGGAAGAAGACACGGATCATAGTAATGAAGGAATGGAAATTGATGATGCGAATGTGAAACTGCAAATGATATTTCCGATGACTCTGACGAAGAAATATTTGAAGTGGAACGTCTGGATGAAGAATTTGTTTCTGATTGGCCAAACAATGTTATAATTTGGTCAAACCCCTACCAACATTCACACCACGATTTACAGTTAGTGAAGATCGCACCGTTAGCCATGGAGGAATTCCTCGAGGATTGAAGCCTGTGGAAATATTTTTCAAGCTGCTGCCTAGAAGTTTTGTTCATCACGTTGCTCATTCTACTAATGAAAGGATTGATATTTTCAATAGCAGCCATCCTAAAAACAAACGTACAAAAACCGATTTCGGCGAAATACTTATATTGCTTGGATGTACCTTTGTTATGCCATATAATCGAGTGCCATCTTTGAAGGACTATTGGTCGAATAGCACGTCATTGGGTAATGCATACATAAGAAAAGCAATGTCCAGAGACCGGTTTTTACACGTTATGTCCAAACTTTATTTTTCTTCCTTATCATTCCAACCTGATCCAAAACCAAAAACTTATTTCGTTGATGATTTGGTATATTGTCTAAAAAAAAACTTTCAAAAATATAGATCAAACTCTCCGTTCCAAAGCATTGATGAATCTATGACAAAATTTCTAGGCCGCTCTACGTTGAAGCAGTATATGCCATTAAAACCTGTAAAGAGAGGCATAAAACTATGGATGCGATGCGACAGTTTGACAGGCTATACGTACGATTTTAATATATATTCCGGAAAAGAAGACCATTCCTATCAATCATCCACATTAGGCGAACGCGTTGTCATGAAATTGTCAGCGACTATCAGACACCCTGACACAACGTTGTGCTTTGATCGCTTTTTCACGTCAGCAAAATTAATTAATAATATACCGTTTCCAGCCTTAGGTATTTGTATATCTAACAGAAAAAATTTACCAACTTTTACTGAGAAACTAAGCAGAGGAGAATATGTCTTCAAGAGCAATTCGTCTGGTACTTTGGCAGTGGTTTGGCAAGACACAAAACAGGTTATAGTGCCTAGCAACTGCCATAAAGCTTCAGTGGACACTGTTACAAGAAAACTGAAGGATGGCAAAAAAAATAGATGTAACATGTCCGGATATTGTAAAAACGTACAGATATCTAATGGGTGGCGTAGATTTGGCGGACAAAATGAGTACGTTGTATGAACTTGACCGGAAGTCAACGAAATGGTGGCGAAAAGTTTTCTTTCGGCTTACGATGACATGCGCTGTCAATTCGTGGATAATCCATGCGGAAACAAATCATCCACGGCAAAAAAGAGAACCAGTTTTGGGATTTTTATTGGAGCTTTCCGAATCTCTCATTGACGAAGGAAGCAAGCAAGCGAAAATACGACGCAAAGTTCGAACAGGACCCCTCAGCACTATGAAAAAACGTATCAAACAAAATCTGGGGAACCATTTACCAACACGAACAAACAAGCGACAACGGTGCGTAAATTGTACTAAAAACGGAAAAGAAAGTCGCACAAATCAGCTTTGTATTGCCTGCAACTTGGCGTTTTGTAAAAAATGTTTCATACCTTGCCATAGAAACTAATTAAAATAATTTTATGCTACAATAAATATTATAAAAGAATAAAATAAATTGAAATAAAGTAAAATATATTCTGATTTTATTATTAAAATTTTGCTTTTCAGGTGTGTTTGGAATGTTTTTGTCCCAGGACGATATCTCCTTTTCGGAACGTCCTAAAAATATATTATGAAATTACTTTTCTTAAAACAACATTAGGAGCCTATATCTAAACTCTTTTTTAAGATTGATGGCCACAAAAGTTCTCGTCGCGAAACGGCTAATCGACATTTTCTGGTATTATCATGTTCAGTTATATGAAACAAAATTATTTTATTGAAAAAAAAAAAAATTTTTATACACAATTTTTTTGACTAATGTTCACTTATTCTATGTATAAAAGAATATAATATTACTAGCTGTAACCCATCGTAGCAGAATAAAAAACTGGAATGCATTTTGGCGATTTTTGATTTTTGTCGATTTTTGTTTTTGCGACTTCGGCGATTTTTGATGTTGGCGATTTTTGTTATTCGCGATTTTTGGTTTTGCCGATTTTATTATTTGTGATGTTCGATTTTGCTGATTTTGGACTTTGGCGATTTTTTTTCTAATTCTGATTTCGGTTTTTGTTTTTTGCGACTTTTGATATTTGCAATTTTTGATTTTACCGATTTTTGGCTTTAGAGATTTTTGTTTGTTAAGATTTTAGATTTTGGTGATTTTTGTTATTTGCGATTTTCGGTTTATGCGATTTTTGTTTTTTGCGATTTTGTTTTTTGCAATTTTTGTTATTTGCGATTTTTGGTTCAAGCAATTTTTGTTTGGCGATTTTTGTGTTTTGCGATTTCATTATTTGCGTTTTTTGGTTTTGGCGATTTTGGACTTAGACGATTTTTGATTTTGGCGATTGTTGTTATTCGTGATTTTCGGTTTTGGTGATTCTTTATTTCGGCGATTCCGTCCATATTTTCCAGAGTAGTCACATTGGTAAGTAATGTACTTGTCAAACGTTTCAGGACAATCATTTTCATAGTACTTCATAATTTTTTGAATTGGTGTTGCCACGCCCATTTGTCCGATCCCGCCCATTTTTTGTTAGGCTACTCACATTAATACCTCATGGCTCAGACAATGTTCCAAGGCTTTCACTATTACAGTACTCCAGAGATATGACATTTAATATTTACTTTGTATGGTCCGATTTCGCCCATTTTCTCCGCAACTACTATTAGTAAACCTACTTATTAGTAAAGACACTGCTATCATTCGTACGTTTACAAAAAAATTAAATTATTCTCATTTATTATTCTGAAAGTGTGCCGGCTTAGCACATACAACTAGAAATTTTAAGTTGCTAGAAAGTGCTGCAAATTTGGATCAACCGACCATATCTAATAAGCCTCTTATTTTTTTGCAAAAAACACATACAAACCAGATTTGTAAAAATCTGGCAATATTTTTGTTTTTGAAAGGTTTAAATGGAGACCGAGAAGCAGGGTTTTGTGTTTGGACTACTGATTAGTGGATGTAATAATAAGCACACAAAAGCAATTTGACCGAGATCTGTCTACTAATTTGGAGCTACTGGCACATTAAGTCGCATGGAGAATAGGTCTGGATATACACCGATTTTCACTAGTTTCACCAGTTTCAACTGCTTTCGTCTTATAGCCGATGGAAGCTTATTTAAGAAATCTCATCAAAATATATTCACATTTGCGAACTGTACTTTGATTACAAGGATTACATTGACTCACAGACGGACAGATGGACGTAGCTTTATCGACTCAAAAGTGATTCCGATTGGTCATTGGTAGTTACAAACATCAGTTCAAAGTCATTATACCCTAACCACGTAGTGATATAGTGTTGTAACCTAACCACATATTGGTATAAGGTATAATTAATGTATGGTTGAATAAGCGGTCCGGCGTAGTTATGTTGGGCTACCTCTGACTTTTTTTTTTTTTTTTTGGGATCTTTACAGTTTTTAATCTTGTTTATCAGCGAGCTTAAGCTTCCAAAAGATCTTCTATTGGACGACATTGAGGCAAGTTTGTTGTATTCGGTCTTTTCGTACAAAATTCACTTTCCTCTTATTTAGGAAATCCTCTGTCTTTATGGTATAATAAGGAGACATAATTGCCATTCAGTCAGCGAAGGAGTCAAAATTTTGGAAAAACGATCCTTACGGAATATTGTCAGATATAACATTGCCCGTGCTTCATATCAGCAATTGCATCATAGTCTCATTTCTTTGTCATCAACCGTGACAGCGGTTTGTATTAAAAAAATATTTTGGTCGAATTTTGGGTCGCGCTGGTTGGTTTATTCTGACACTGGATCTAAAACTTTAGAGCGCAAAACTTGAGTCAAATCGGACAATGCTTTCTGGACGACCCTTGAGATTAAAGTTCAAATATGAATTTATATGTAAAAATTATAAAAAAAAATCATTTTTTAGAAAAATTTTGATGCGTGGTCGTTGCAGACCACTTGATTAAGAAAATCGAGCCACATTTTTAAAGACATTGAAATAATTTACATCAACAATATTTTTGCATTCTCCTAATCCCAAAATGATTGTATGTAAAGTATTTTGCATATTGTCTGTTGTTATACCGTTCTACTATATATTAATGTCAAAAAGTTACGTATTTTTTTTAGCACTATTTCAAAATCTCCAATTATACTTTTTCAAAAGTTTTTCAAGCAATTTTACGAAATCAACGATTGGACTTTAAGGTATTATTAGGGAAATATATCTAATTAAAAATACCAAACATTGTAGGTATCCTGTTCTTAATTTGGCGAGGGCAGCGTTTTTATATCAGCGGATTTGAAGAAAAATTTGATTTTTCATACTTTTTCAACTGTTAGGCGACGCCCTTTTGGTATTTTCATACTTCAAATATATTTTGTTAAAATATTATATATATAAGTTCTCAATCTTGTAAATTAAGGTTAAATTGAAACGCTATAAATTGTCCCCATTTAAGGTCAAAATCAAATTTAAGGATATTAATATTTTCTTAAAACAAAATATCGAAATAATATATATTTGTAGTAGGATTTCGATAAAATTGTTGATAATATTTTAGTGTATCCAAAAAATAATATTGTGGACTTATTTTCTGAAATTCACAAGTGGGGTACTCTTGGTGTCCTATTGACTCTATATGAAAATCTATAAATATTTTCTTCGTCCGGAATTTTTTTAGATAAAACAAATTTAATGTATTCATAAAATTTCTCAAATGTATTCGTTATTTTATGAAAATATTTCGATTATGGTTCACTGATTAATTTAATTGAAATCAAAATTTTTGTGAATAACGATTTTTTGATAATTTTTACATATAAATGCATATTTGAACTTTGAACTCAATGCGCGTCCATAAAGCATTGTCCGATTTGGCTCAAATTTTGCGCACTAAAGTGTGCGCAGTAATCCGACCCGCACATCTTAAAAAAAAAAAAAAACTGTCACCTTATATACATATATATTTATTATTGCTATATATGTATTGCGATTTAATATAAACCACAGTGGGGACAATGCAAATTACTGTACTTTGCAATTACCTTAAGACCTAAGTTCAAGAGCTGTTTATCAAAAACATTCTCTTTGGCCCACTGTGTATCGTTAACCATGATTTAAATGCCATAAATCAAGTAATTTCTCAAACCCTTCAATCTTCCTTTTGTACCATTTGTAAATTGTATCGCAAAATAAACACACACACACACACAAACTCATTTATAGATTAAATACAAAATGAAGTCATGGTTTATTTGACTTAAAATACTAACATGTACAAAATAGAAATTTACTTCTTGGGAAAAAGTGTTCGACCATATACCAGTGCCAGTACGTTTCGCATGCTTTGTTTCGCTTTGTTGTTTTGTTAACTTTTAGTGCGGATGTCCTAAAATTCTCCTTTTTTTATTTATTGTTTGCACCCTCTGGCTATTTTGGGTAAGTCAAGCATCAGCAAAAATGGAAAAAAGGTATTTATGTGAGCAGATTTTTATATTTACTCTGCTGTCTTCCTTGTTAAGTAGATGGAGTTGGGCAGTTTTATGTGTGTTTAAATAAGTTGGTGATTTTATCACAATCGAAAAGTCATCATTGTTTATTGATGTTACATTAAATTGAACTCTGAAAGTATAATCTGTTTTGTTCTTCAAGACGGCAAACAACTAAATTTAATATCTCTGTATACCTAAAAGTTCAGCGGGGACTATTTTTGTTAAATACATAAATTGAAATTAAACAAAGAATACTCTGAGGGGAAATGAAAAGAAACACAAATCATAATAAATTCTCAACTAAATAAAGCTTTTTGTGAAATTAATTTACTTTACCAAATATGATTGTGATCAAAAAATTTCAAAAACTTTTCTTCCTTCTAATGGCTTATTCTGAATCCTTAAAAATCGAAATGCGTGGTGATGCGCAAATGAATCATAAACTCGCACATCGAATCTGAAGTTATTATAAACAATCAGAAAATTTAAATCGTGCGGTGCAATCAGAAAAAAATGTTGGATTGGTCTTCAACAAAAATAGCCAGGTCTGATCATGTAAATTGAGTTGTGAGTCAAATTTATGTTAACCCTCATCGGTCCCTCGAATAATACATCTAATCGGTCCATATATTTTTAATTATATACAATTATATTTTATATTTAATTATATTTTTAACCCTCATCCTGTATGTTGGGCAAATTTTGCCCAAACGCCTGTTTAACTTTATATATCTCCGGTGTTTTTTTATAATTTTATAATAAAACTTTTTGACAATTATTTTTTTACGTATTCTTAGCAATATATAAAAAATTTAGTTTGTAGTTCCATTAGGGAAGGCTCTACATAAAAAGCAACGAATCCTATCTTTTGGGCAAATTTTGCCCAATGCATTTTTTATTGATTTTGGTCTGACTTTTGCCAATTATAATCAATATTTATAATTAATAATAAAATATACTAAGCCAATATACTTATACACTGTGTAATGTGTAACAATTGAATGACTAATGTAACTAGTAGGCTTTGCTTTCAAATAATTATTTTGATTTGGTTTTTATATATCTGCTGTTTTGTCTCGTTTGATTTGTGACGCTTGGAAATACAATAATAGAGAAACTGTAAATATTTTATTTGTGGGCAGGTTTTTGTAAATAATAATAAGAGTAAATAATGTCAAAAAAGGTAAGTAAGCTAGTGTATGATAAATAATATTCTATGTAAAAAAAATTCTTTAAGTCGAAACGCTGAATCGTCGCCAAATAGAGGAGCTTCCGAGTGAGTCCGATTATGAAAATGCACGCAATGCAATGGACGATGCAAGTTCCGATGAAGAATTTCTAGTTTTTTCAGATGTTGAATCAGAAAATATAAATATTTCTGATGGAGAAAGCATATGCTCTGATCAGGAGGAGTTGGCGGAACAGGAAGAGTCATCTTCTGGTTTTATTTCGAAAGATGGAAAACTTACCTGGTACGAAAAATCCGACCGCTCATTGGTGGGTAGGAAAAGTGCAGAAAATATTATTTCTACTGCTTCAGGTCCAACATTTTATGCGGTTAATCGCGTAACTGACATCGAGTCGTCATTTGCATTATTTATGACCAAGGACATACAAAACATTATTATAAATATGACCAACATTGAAGGTGGGTGTCATTTCTTTTACAAAATACTTTGCACATTACATACAATTCTTTATGTAACGATTATTTTTTATATTTCATCAGGAACTAAAGTATTTGGAGAAGTTTGGAAGAAAATTAATCATACATAATCATAGCGGGCGTATATCGCTCATGTGGTGATGCGTTAGAGTGTTTATGGGACGATGTGAAAGGAAGACCCATTTTCAAAGCAACTATGTCATTGCAAAGATTCAAAAATATTAGCCGAGTTCTGCGCTTCGATGATAAATCCGATAGGGAAGATCGATGTGCACGTGATAAGTTAGCCTCTATTCGGGATTTGTGGGACAAATAGTCCCATAACTTGCATCTAATGTACAATCCAAATGAATGTGTAACAGTGGATGAGCAGTTAGTGCCTTTTCGCGGAGAGTGTCCATTGAAACAATACATTCCATCGAAACCCGCAAAGTATGTTATAAAAATTTGGGCATTATGCGACTCTACTTCTAACTATGCCTGGTCACTTCAAGTATACACAGGAAAAGATCGTAATTGCGCACCCGAAAAGAATCAAGGTAGCAGAACTCAAAGGCAGAAATTTAACTTGTGATAACTTTTTCACGTCATATGATCTTGCTGCTGAACTTTTGAAGAGAAAAAATCACTTTATTGGTACAGTTCGCAGGAACAAAGCTTTTTTACCTCCACATATTTTGGATATGAAAAAGAAACCTGTCTTTTATTCTGAATTCCTTTTCGAACCTATAAATAGAACAACACTGGTAGCCTATATACCAAGAAAATATCGATGCGTCTATCTGCTAAGTACATTGCACCACGATTCAAAAATTCAAGATACGCAGTTGAAGAAACCCGAAATTATAGAATACTATAATCATACAAACATACACATGTAAGCGAAAGACAAACAGATGACCCGTAGCTCTCTTTGCCAATATGCTTGATATATCAGCATGTAATTCTTTTGTGATTTGGAGTTCGATAAATCCCGAATGGAATAAAAATAAACATTTTCGATGCAGACTTTTTCTAGAGCAATTGGATTTTGATCTTTTGTGTAATGAGAGGCAACAGCGAACATCTCAGCCACATAGTGCTGTTATGAGAGAGATTGTCCAAAAACGGAAAAATTTCAAGAGAGCACATTGTCACTTCTGCCCAAATTTGTCAAACAGTACTAAATATAATAAAAATGTAAAACATGTAATTTATTTGTGTGCAAACCTCATTTAAATACAGAAATAACGTGTATTAACTGTAAGAAACTTTAAAAAATAAAATAAAATTGTATTGGGCAAAATTTGCCCAAAAGACAGAATTCGTCATTTTATTTTCTGACAGGGTGAGGGTTAATTGTAAAAAAGCTAAAAAAAAAAATTAACGACTATTTATGTTTTGTGATTTTTTTGTTTATTATATTGTTTACTATCATATTAATACATTTGAACTTCATAAAGGTAGATTTAGAATGAAATTAAAATTAGAATATTACATATATTTATTAGAAAAAAAAAATTTAATTTTAACTTTTGTCAATTATTTGTACAGTTTTCGCATAAATTGAAATTATGTTCAACACAAATGAAATTTCTACACTTTTCACAGCGTGTAGCAAAGAGATTTTTGTTATTTTTATATGTGCAGATATAGCATCGGTCTCGTTTTGATGTACTTGGTAAATGGCGAATCTTCCGAATTCTTTGAATAACACTTGAAGCATCATTACTTTGAGGTTGTTTTTTACGTTTAGTGATCTGTTTTTCAACGAGATTTAATCCAAGCTCCTCGATAAAAAGGCGACGATGAATATTATGGTTCGTTTTAGAATTTTTCCAATTCGGGAACAATGCAATGAACATCACGAATGCATTCAACGCACTAACATCAAGCATGTTACAAAATACTGCCATTGGTCACCGATTGACTTTTTGTTTGCATGTGTACGTAGCCACGATTTGATCCATAGTATCTACTCCAATCTTTGTTTTGTTGTCGTCTTCATTGATGTTAGGTTTTTACTGTTCACTTCTTCTGCCAATTCATACGAAGTGAAAAAGTTGTCACACGTTCCTTTTTTTGTCCGAAAGTGGACCATATTTTGAGAAGGCGGCCAAAAATCATTTTTTTTTTGTTACCGATTTTAAAGTTATGTATTCATTTGAAAGTAAATACTACTAAACCTCGGGAGCCAAAAAATTGCGACTCTATCTCAACTATATCACAGCGAACAGGGTCTTCGAAAATAGGCTTTCTCAGTATTTTGCTAAAATTAAAAATTTCTTTGTAAATTTTTATATTTGAATGACTGTAACTTTTTTGATTTAAAGGATTTTGAAGTGAAATAAATTTTGTATAATGGCTTCCATACTATTAATGCTAAAAACGTAAAATCACTGAGTCATTCCGAAATTTAAAAAAAAAATTTTTTTAAAAAGGTAAAAATTTTCCGAAAATCTCCTACTTAATAGAGCAAAACTCCTGCCAGTCAAAAGAAGTCAGAAAAAATCTTGCACTCCTCTATAGACCGAACCCTCCCCTATAAACAATTATACACCCGCCAGTTTCCGCCCGTGTGCAACAGAACAATTTTTCTGACCCAAGGTTAGATATTTTCTGCAAAATTTATGAATACAAAAGTTGTCCACTATGTGGTTAGGATATGTTAAGTTTGAGGTGATGTTTGTAACTGCCAAAAATATTGGACCTTTATCCATCTTTTATTATACGGAACGACTCAAAAACACTTTCTGAGTCGATTAATCGATGTCCGTCCGTCCGTCTGAGTGTTATGAATACAAAAGTTGGTCGGACCGGTGCACGCGGTGTATTTTTTTGCGTATCGGTAGAGTTGTCAGTAGTTGTTATATACTTATAAAAAGCGGTTGAGATATAATGCGCTTAATTGTTACAGGTACATTACATAGCTATCTTTCAAAAACATTAATAGTCTGAATTAGAGTTATATAGTTTAAATACCAGACAAAATGGGAAACAATTTAAATAACAGGTAAATGGCAAAAAAAAAAAAACTATTGCGACATAGCCCTTTAAGATATGAGCAGGTATGCTTCACCTTTTAAAAGGGGTTAGGGTGTGGGTTTTTTATGCTTCTAAAAGTGGTAATAAAAGATAAAAATTTTTATTTTACATAATTGCAAGAAAGAGTATTCATAATAATGTTTCCACAATTATTATTCATTACAATTTGTGCAATGGCTAAGTACTGTTACAGAGATCTGGCAGATATTTATTTTCAACGAAATGATGTAGACGATGTAATTTTGCATATAGTGAGCAACGACTTCTTTAAGAATTGTAACCTAGAAGACATTGAAATGCACAAAGGAAAAATTACTAATTTTGCATCGAATTTGAAATGACGGTACATTGAATGCTCTCATAGCAAGGCAAAGATGTGCAAACGTTACCAAGAACGAAGGAACTTATTTCTGACGGATGTCGTGAAAGATCTCAAAGGCACAAGCTGGAGAATATCAATGAAGAAATTTCTCAAAGAATTATTAAGGATTCATTTTTGCACCAAATTCAACCAACCCAAAATAAAAAAAATAAAACTGAAATAATTGCAAAAATAGTAGAAGCGGGCCCAAGGCGCATAAAGAGGATTTTGAAAAGCCGGAAGAAGCGTTCGCCGTATTTTTGGATTTGAAATTGACCAAAAATCAATATAAGGAATTGCGGAAGCGAACCAATGAAAGGAATTGTGGAATTTTTCCAGAGTATCGAGATTTAGTTTCTGCCAAAAAAGAATGCTTACCTTCACAATCCGCTGTTAGTGTCACTTCAACATCAGCAGAAATAAAATTGCAAGACCTCCTTGAGCATACTGCAGAATGATTGCTAAATACGCTTGATACTGGTCATTTTAAAAAAATGATAGTGGCAGCATTACTTTAATTTCTAAATGGGGATGTGATGGATCCTCTGGGCAGAAACAATACAAGCAATTTAATGCCGAAAATTCATCAGATGCTAATTTATTTATGGTATCTTAGAGCCGTCAACTAGTAGAGCAACAGAAATTGATATATGGAAAAATGAAATTTCTTCTTCAACAAAGTATTACAGACCAATAAAATTTGCATTCAAAAAGGAAACCAAAGATGTCATAACTGAAGAAGTTCAAAAAATAAAAGATCAAATTAGGGAACTTCAACCAGTAATATTTAAATTGATGACCAAGACATTGAAGTACATTTTAAAATGTGTCTCACAATGATTGATGGAAAAGTTGCACAAGCTTTAACTGGAACAAAGTCAACGTCATTTAAGCCAACCCCCACCAGAAGACGATAGTTTTAAGGAAGTCTATGAATTTGGAATGTCCCCTCTTCATGCTAGAATACGTTTGATGGAGCATTTTCTTAAATTGGGTTATGATTTGGAATTTGGTCCTTTAGGCGAAACAGTGAGAAAAAACAAAGAAAATTAAGAAAAAAAGAAAGCAAAAAAAACAAATTCAACAAAAATAGCTACAGCTAGACCCCGTAATCGACCAACCAAAACAAGGGGAAGGAAACACAAATGATCGAAATACTGGAAGGAGAGTTTTTCCGGTCCGGAAACTGCAGCATCTATCACAGGTGTAGATCATGATCATCCACAGTTCATAAAATTTTGTACCATGGGGAACAAATAATTCAAAGCAATATGCTGCCAATAGGAGATCTATCTGAAGAAGCGCAAGAAAAAGGGAACAAAGACTACAGATTCTTTCGCGAGCACAACACAAGGAAAATGTCCAGATGTTGTACTAATGAAGACCTTATCACTATTTTGTTGTGCACTTCAGATCCATATATGTCCAACATTCGTCAAAAATGGAAAACTACCTCTATTGGATTAGACGGAGAAGCTAAACAACTTCTAGAAGATGAGAATCAAGGCTATTTAGAAGAAATTTTTACTAAAATTGGTTGATTTAAAGTACTTTTTCATTACACTAACAATAAGTTACACTTTTTTAATATAGTTAAAAAAATTTTTTGATTTAAAAATTTATATATTTTGTAAGTTTACAATAAAAATTGTTATATTTCATAAATTTACCATAAAAATTGATATAGAAATATTTAAAAAGACAATAAAAGAAAATTTAACTAAAGCAAAAACATACGAGTTTTTCATTGAAACTTCTCTATCTTGAACCAATAAAAGGTAACTTTTACGTTCGCTGCTTAATAAATTATATTTTAACTCGGGATCTTTCAAAAAAAAAAAAAAAAAAAAAACAACCTTTGGCCCTTGTGCACATTAGAACTAAAAAGTTTACGGCCAAAGTTCGGCATTTTCTGGAAAAAATAACTTAAAAAATTGTTAAAAAGAATAAGTTGTAAAATGAACTGAAAAAATAAGACATTATATTAAAAAAAACCTTTTTTTAACTTTTAACACTTCACTTTTGTACTAAAATTCAACTACAAATGAAAATGTATTTTAAACCCTCTGTAACTTTTTTTATTTTTGGTCGAGAAATACGTTATGTAGCAAAATTAAGGGCTAAGGTCTCACCTACCAAACAAAAAAAACCGCATATCAAAATTCCAATCCAATCAAAAGTTATAGATTTTTGACCGCATTCTCGTCAAATGGTAAATTGTGCGCCGTCCGAGATTGCGTTCAGGAGTGACATTACGATTCCGACCAACATAAATTTGCATGCACACCAGCTTTTTGGGTCACATAGCACCCAAATTTTTATGCCATATTTCGCCGGCTTGGATGGAATATACTGACGAAACGAACATTGCCCACGATACGGAACTAACTGTTCATCTACGGTAATATTTTTTTCTGGTGTGTATACAGCTTTCAAATTATGATTCCATTTAACGTATACATTTCGAATCGGTGCCAATTTGTCACGAACAGAAGTACTTGTAGATGCAGTGTTGCCCATACGTTGTTCGCGGTCATCAAATCGAATGCAACCATGGATACGCTTGAACATTTTCAAAGACATTGTTGTTCTAAATATTGGCCGACCAGTTTCTTCATTCCACAGTTTAGTGACACATTCACCGTATGACCGATACACACCAGAAAGCAGCAACAATCCAAAGTATGCGTGCAGAGTGTCCAAATCAATGTTGTCCAATGCGTCTTTGTACTTTCGCATACCATATAAATTCGTCATGTTCAAAATAATATTCTCAACCGGTCAAAGGAACATGTGAAACTCAGACGAAACATCAATTACATTAGCAGCTGCTAATGCTTTTGGACCTGAACTATAACAAAAATGAAACATATAATGAACATGAACCCATAACAAAGATGGTAGGTTTTTACCTGAAGTGAAATTTTTTTTATCAAATACTTCGAAACACAACCAAAATTCAAAAAATGCGCAAAAAAACTTGTTCCAGAACAAACTGCCGTATTCAGTAGACGTACAATATTTTTAATGATTACAGCAACCAATTATTGGGGTCATCTATTTCAAATCCACAATATAATCATATATAGTAAGCTGCAGTAAAAACAAAAACATATAATTTCTAAAATTTCTCATTAATTTTTTATTTTTAACTAAAGGACAAAAATAACAATATGATATTATACTGCATGGATTAAAAAAAAGATGTTCTACTTAATGTTTCACCTACAGTAGTAATTTTCCTAAAAGACCAAATCTTCTTAAGTTGATTAAAATTTTAAATTTGTCCATTATTTCTTAACAATGTTGCTTCCTTCCTTCGTACAATCAGGTTAATGCAACAAAATGTGCATGTGACCATTTTGAATTTTAAGCATAACTGCAAATTGTTGCAAAAGAAACTAATATAAAAAAACGACACATACAGTACTGAAAGATAATGCAAAGTATTTTTTCTGCAATACGTATATTTTCATAAGGATTAAGGCTGAAAATTATATCGTAAATCAGTGGTCAATGGTCAGTTGAACCTTATAAACGGACTCAAGATTGTGTTTTGATAAGTGTTATAATTATAATTTAAAGATACTTCTGTTGAACGAAAGGTAGACAAATACTTATTCACACTTTTGGCTTTAATTTTATGTTTCGTGATTTTGTTAGAAATCAAAGTTATCAATATTTGTACATAGGTATTATTAAATACTTACGTTTTTGGAGAGAACAATTTTCTAATAACACTTTGCAATAAACTTCCGGTCATCGCCGCCAGCCAGTGTTGCCATAATTTGAAATTGAAAAGATGCTAAATTGCAAAAAAAAAAGATGCTAAAACGTACTGGAGTCGAAATAAAAGATGCTATTTTTTTTTTAATTTCATTACCTTTCGATTGAAAAATTAAGTACTTATTAATAAATTATTTGGTTTTTAAATGGAAAAATGAATATAAAACATAAGTCTCCATTAATATATTTTAAATTTTAAATAAAATTATTTTGAATTTCATCTGTAATTTTTTTAAATATCAAATTGAGCTTTTTTAATTTTAAATTAAATATTTTTAATTTACATTATCATTATCAAAAGATGCGAGTATATTACAATAATTGGTTTATGGAAACTAATATTTCTGTGATGTCTTCATCTTCAAGTTCTTCTTGGCACTGATATTTTTCTGATGATCGACATTTATCAACGGCATCGCTCGATATATTGTAACAGCACACATTTTTCAATTTCAAACCTTCTTTTATACGTATTACAGAACATAACAACTCGGATTTTATTCTGTTGCAAAGCTCGCTTTTAACCAAAGCCATTACACTAAACGAACGTTCAACTCTGGCTTTTGAGAGAAACAAAACTAATAAAGATAATACAAATGTGGATAACTCTTTAAGTGGACTTTCGCCAATAGAATTTTTGTTAACTTCAATCCATAAAAAGGTTGTATTCAGTGCTGTATCCCAATATTGTTGTGTGATATAACTCAATTGGATTTGAATATTTTCTGTTTCAGATGATCTATATTTAAACTCTTCTAATATATTGGTTATCGGTTTTTTGCCCGGTTTAATGTGTTTTGTATGAAAATTTTTACATTTTTTTAATGCAATTATATTTTTTGGCAATCGACTTTTTAATTAATTAAAAACTGTTGTTGGTGTTTACATTCTCCTATTTGTTGAAAGAAACGAGCAGAGTGGTAAAAAGAGTAGTACACAAATTTCTCGTATTACACTTTGAGAAATTAAATCATATCAATACCTTTAAAATTAAGATTATATGTTCAAAAATAATGAAAAAAAAAAAAAATAAAAAAAAGAAATGGTAAAAGCAACTTTTTAGTAATAAAAGATGCTTAGTTAGCATCTAGCATCTTTTCATAAATTTTGGATGCTAAGCGACAAAAAAAGTTGCTAAATCTAGCAACTAAAATGCTAAAATGGTAACACTGCCGCCAGCCTCAACAATTCCAATAAGAAATGAAAGTAGACCATTAAATAAACAGAACTGCCAAAGGGTTTTGAAAAGTTAGGTCGAATTTAGTTTATATGGCCTCTTGAAATTGGGCCATTTTTGACCATTTTTGCACCGTGAGTGAATATTTAAAAAAATAAACGCATAAATATATAAATATATTTAATGGAATGTAATTGTGCGTACTTATTGTTTCATTGAATCTAATGTGGAAAAATATATTTTTTCCTTTATTTCAACAAATTTTGGGCGGTATAGGCGTGGTCAAATATAAAGAAATTATCAATTTTTTATTGTCTATTTCAAAAAAATTGCAAACTATTTTAGGTCAAATGAATCTGAAATTCTATTGAATAGTGCAATTTATTTTCAGAATGTAATCTGAATATTTGGGAAAAAAGAAAGATTTTTAAGATTTTTTTTGATTTATTAAAAAAAATGTGTTTAAAAAGTTTTATTGCAATAACCAACTCAAAGTTGCCATTTTGTTCACTGGAACCAATATAGATATTATAAACTATATGGTTCGAAGTCTTTTTGGTTTTGATTAAGGCTGTAAATTCTGGGTATCGTCACTCTCACCTTTTGAGGCCAAATCCGTTTCAGCTTCAGTATCTAAATTAGCTCCATTATCCTATTCATTTACTTCTTTTTGGTCTATAAATAAGTTTTTATTCCACCAACAAATATCCGCTAGAACGGAGTCAGGTGACTTTTCCCTCGGTATCTGTAATTTGTTTCACTTAGATATGTCATCAATAGAAATAAATAATTTTACCATATTTCAAATAGAAAAGCAATTTGGTGGTAGCGTTCGCCTTGTTCGTCTGACTGACTGTTGGGGCAAAAAATGAATTTTTAAGGACATGTTGATACTACGGATCTCTGATAGCTTTCAGATTTATTTTTTTTCCCAGTAAGCCCTCTATAACTTCTTTAATTGAGCACTAAGCTATCAATTCACCATCATTTAAGACCAGGGTTTCGAATCCCGAAAATTTTGGGTTCGGGTACGGGTGCGGGTTCAGCAAATTTAAATTTGGTAGGTTCAGGTTTGTGTTCGGGTTCAAAAAGGTTGCCAAAAAAAATTGAATTTTTAGTGATTAATGTCATCTTGTAATGCTTCCCTTAAATTAAAAAAATATATTATAGAAAAGTAAATAAAAGTATATTATTTATTGTTATTATTAGTTATTAATTTTTGAAAAAATTTTCATTTAATCTAACAAATAAAATATTTCTTAATGATTCTATAGTCAAATGCACTCTTTGTGGCGATAAAACAAATTTCCGTGCTGAAAAAGCCCGCTCAACACTGACTTGTGTTGCAGGGACAGCTAATACGACTTGAGCGGCCTTATAAAGTAGCGGAATTTCAAGCTTTTTTGTTCCCAAATTTCTAAAATATTGTTTCCTTTAGAAATCATAAACTTCGAATTCATTTTTAACCCAAACATCAACAGTGCATTTATTGTTACTATTTTTTGTTTTTAATGCAGCATCTGCAATTGACTTTTTTTCCTTATTCTTTAACAAATCTTCCAGGCTGTCTTCCTCATCCGTAGAACTAGATATTAAGTTAGTTGCGTCAGCATTCGTTGTTTAAGTGCTAGTTTGTGTTTGCTTTTCCATATGTGGATGTAATTTTTTTAATTTTTTTATTGTTGTTAAAATTTGGTTTTGAGCTTTGGCAGTATTTTCATTACTTAAGATTAGTCGACATCTAGGATCCAAAGACACGGCAGCTTTTAAAAGTTAATTTTCAATAAAATAGTTTTCATGTTTAAGGATATGCGAGTACAAGTCAGCACCTAATTGTTTATTGGTATTTCTCTCTAAATCTGATTTAAATTTCAACCGTAGTCCATAGAAATCTCCTAAATTCATCTGTTCATTTTGTAATTTTAATGTTAACTTTTTAACTGGCTCGAATATCTTAATGAAATCTGAAACAAGATCCCAAATTTTATCATCTATACTTAGTTCAGGATCTATTACAACTGAGCAAAACGTTTTGAAATCTAACAAGCGATGGAGCATATCAAAAGTAGAATTCTACCGAGTTGGATGATCAAGAATTGCTTTTTTTATTCCTATTTTTTTTTTGCTAAAGAGGCTCTACTAGGCACCCGCAACTTTTTACAAATATTTCTGCATTTATCAGTCTTTTGTTTAACTGAATTTATAGTATCATAAACTGCCAATTGGGCAGTAGGAGCAGTATGTATATTGTATAACATTTCTAGTCCTACATCTTCATTGTTTTCAGTTATTAATTCGTTTATTTCATTTTCTTCTTCTACTTCTTCAAGGTCAGAAACTTCAAATTCATTTCGTAGCAATTCGGCAGCTTTTAGCATGTTTCTACCATTATCAGACGTAACTGAGTAAACTTGATTTATATTTATGTCATAAGATTGGATCACTTCAATTATGAAATTTTTTTTATATAATTAGCTGTGTGTCGATTATCAACCTCGTACATTGCTATTGTTCCTAAATAAATTTTTCCATTACAAATATACTGAGCATTTATTCCAATTACGCTTCTACCAAGCCATGCTGAATCAATTTTTAGAGATATAAATTTTTTTCGAATTTCACCTTTAATAATATTTTTCACTTCATTTGCCTTATCATTTATTAAATCCTTAATATTTTCTGAATTTACAGTAAGGTGCAGTGATTCCTTTATAGGTTCTATAATATCGCGCATCCCTGAATCTTTAAAAATAGTAAACGAGCGACCATTAGTAGTAACTAATTTAACGCAAGCTTCCGTGAAACATTTTGCTGTCATATTAATTTTGATTAATCCAAAATAATTTTCCAGGGAAGTTGAATTTTTATCCCGCATTTTATGCTTTTTAAAACTTTCTGACGTTGACGGTTGAATAATTCGATATTCATCTGGATTCTTTCGTTTGAGATGTCGACCCAAATTAGCAGAATGTTTACTTTTCATAAGGAAAGAGCATTTTTTACATGTAGACTTATCTGTGGTAGAATCATAGTCATAAAGTTTCTGAACAGGATTTTCCGACATCTATAGGGTAAATAAAAACAGTAAATAAAGCTAAGACTAATTTAAAATAATTAAAATTGGGTACTTCAATAAAAAATCACACACTTAAAGGCTGTTAATTTATAATTATCGTAAATGTTTAACCAGTAACTAATTATTATACACTACCCTATTAAAAAAAAAATTACTTATTACACCCTAATTAAAAAACTACATTTTATGTATCTGTTTACTTATGGAAATATTTAAGTACATATATTACTTATTAAAAAATTTTGTTTGCATCACTTAAGAAAACTAAAAACCAAATGAAATTATAATGGGGAAATACAAAAATACAAATTACTAGAGAAAACAAAGAAAACAAACATTATCTTGTTCATTCGTGAATTGGAATTTTCTCACGTTATGTTAATGAACAAAAAAAATTTTCAGCGAATAATAAAATGAAATATCGAGAAAGGGAAACTGCAATATTTTTTTTTCGCTGAAAAAAAATCAAATATTGAACCTGAACCCATTTTCAGGTTCAGGTTCAGGGTTTACAATTTTTTTAAAAAAGCTTGAACCGGAACGGGTTCCGGGTTCGGGTTCGGTTCGAAACCCAGTTTAAGACATCATCAAATTCCAGAGTTTTTAACAATTTTCGTATATCTGGGCCATTTACAACGCCTGAAGGGAAAAAGGAGATTCTTATTACATTAAACGATTTTATTAAGAGTTGCTTTTTTACCTTCTGTCAGTTTGCTTTCACTGAGACGAGGAAAATTTGAGCCAAAGCTACCTTAACTTCTCGCTTCGCCTCGGTTTTGTAAGAAGCTTTTTACAAAACCGAGTTTGATGCGTAAAGGTGGCAATAAAACTTTGCACTGCGGTACTAGAGGCTTTTGAACGACATTGCTATTTGCGTGTTTGCTTAATTCTCTTTCTTGCCATGTATAAAACACATATAAAACACATATGGTTGATGTAGCCAGCTTGCAAACCACGAAGAATTTCAACAACTTTTAAATCACAACAAATCCAATCCAGGGCGCACAATTAAATTATTTATATATTTATACGTTTGTTTTTTTCAAATTTCACTCATAGTGCAAAAATTACCAAAATGGCCCAACTTCAAGAGGTCATAAAAACTAAATTCGTGCTAATTTTTCAAAACCCTTTGGCAGTTCTATTTACTTAATGGGCTATTTTCATTTCCCATTGGAATTGTGGGGGCTGGTTTTTCTCGTTGCGCAGTGTCATTTATTTAACTGATGCATGTAATCTATTCATTTTGTCATTCTAGTGAGAAACAACCATCAAGCGGTGCGGACGTGAAAAATTGAAAAGCGGAATGTACAATAAAAATTTTTATTTATAAAAACTATATTAAAAAAATAAAAAATTAAAGTTTTCATAAGCAAAGAAAAAAAACGAAAAAATATATCCAATAAGTGTTGTTCTTTTATACATAATTTTAAAACAATTTTAAACAAATTTTAAAAAACAATTTTATTAAAAACGAAAATTCAAGTAAAAGCGAAAACAATTCAAAAACAAACTAAAGTTTCTACTAACAACAAACGTAAGAACACTCTTTTCTTATTTTACATCAAGAGCTAAAACCAAAAAACAAAACAAAACTTAACAAAACAAACACGGTGTCCAAAGTCCAAACTTAACAAAACAAACACGGTGTCCAAAGTCCAATGCCTTTTTCTAATATGAAAAAATCATCAGTGAGAAGAAGCAAACGTAATAATAAAAACCACAACAATAACAATAAATCAACTTTAAACAAACTTAACAGCACACAAGAAATGAGTTCAACAGAAGAAATAAATGTAACACAGGAAGAAATATTTAATAACGAAGAGTTTAATGATCTTGAATTTAATCCTATACCGACTACAACTATTTCAAATAATCCCACGCAAAAACGATTAAGAGATAAATTTCAAAACTCTTTCGTTGGTAATACAAGTAAGAGTCCGCGGTTAACGAACATAGATTCGCCTTTTAAATCTTTAAATATAATTGATAAACGCTTCGACAAATTAACTACAGAAATAGAGACAATGATAAACAATAAACTAACTGAGTGCAAAACAGAGCTCTTAAATATGTTTGATAAGAGTTTTAACATCATTAAAACTGAACTAAAAAATGTTACTGAAAGAGTGCAGCAATTAGAAATAGTCGCGGATAACATAAAAAGTATGCAGACTGAAATAAATAGCTTAAAAACAAAATTAAAGCTGCAAGAAAATAAAAACGTTGCCTGCGAATTACGTTTAAATGAAATTCCTTATAAAGAAAATGAAAATCTCTTTTTAATATTTGAAAAAATTTGCAATACAATAAATATAACTGTCCCTGCTGTCAAAACTATTTATCGGTTACAAAACGCAAATAACAAAAATAAAAACAACTGTAAAGATGCGGTTATAATTGTTAAGATGTGGTCTCCATATGACAAAAACTACTTTTTAAAATCATTTGCTAATTACCGTAAAATTAATAAAGGCTTTAATTTCTGTTTAAAACACCTTGGAGAATCTTCAAACAATAAATTTTTTGTCAATGAAAATCTTACTCAGTATAATTTTACCATTCTACGTGCGGCAATAAAACTAAAAAAGGAAAATCGTCTTCACAGTGCCTTTAGTATGCGTGGTCTAGTATATATTAAAAAGACTGCGGAAAGCAACATAATAAGAATTGATGATATAGAATATCTGGATGATTTATTTCGAGAAACAGAACCCGCACCTAATGCTAATGAACGTTTTCATACAACTTCTTATTAAAATCTTATTTTCTAACTATTTTGTTTTATTTCTAACACTTTATACCATTTTAAATACATTATTATATACGATTATACAAATTTTAAATTCTTTTCAAATTAATATTTCAACAAACAATGTTAACTATAAATTTTTTATCAAACTTATTACTTCGTGCGTTACTCGATCATTATTTTTAAAACTTAAAAATGAACAATACTTATAGAATAAATTCCAGGGATAATGTTGCGAATATGGTTAGAGTCCTTGCCAATCAGAGGAAAGGTATTAAAATATGTCATATCAATGCTCAAAGCTTAAGGAAAAAGATTGACGAATTTAGATTGATTTTTGAAAACTCAGGTGTCGATTTTATATGTGTTTCGGAAACATGGTTTGATTCCGAAATTACAGACTTTTCTGTTTCCTTAAATGGATATAATTTACGTAGAGTTGATAGAGAAGATGGATATGGCGGCGTTGCTATGTACATAAAAAAGGGGATTTCTTTTAGCATCAAATGTACATCTAAGGAAAATTGTGATTTTGAGGACATAGATAATACAGATCCTCTAAATCTAATTGAGTATCTATTTATCGAGGTAAATAATGAAGGTAGGAAATTGCTTTTAGGGAGTGTTTACAGGCCTAATAAGAATCTTTGTACCAGGCGATTTTTTCGAACTTTGGAAACGCAAACAGCTTTGTACGATGATGTTATCATAGCAGGAGATTTTAATTCAAACCTTCTGGTAGATTGTAGTTTCTCTGATGAATGTGCCTCGATTGGTTTAATATCACCTAATATCTTACATCCTACACACTTCACTGCAACTATTAATACGCTTTTGGATTTGTTTCTTGTGAGTAATGAAATTAATATACTACTCTACGATCAACTGTCTGCATCATGTTTTTCCAAGCATGATCTTATTTTCATGACTTACAATTTCCAACTTGTTATACAAGTTGAGAGGATTACTTTTCGAGACTTTAAAAACATCAATTTTAGACTCCTTGAGGAAGAATTTTTTAATATTGATTGGAATGCTTTGTATTGTTTAAATTCTGTGGATGACCAACTCTCTTTTCTGGAGCAAAACATAAATTATCTGTTCGATCTAACTGTACCAATAAAATCGAAGATTATTAGTAATAAACAAAAACCCTGGTTTTCTTCTGAAATTAAAGATTGTATCAATCAAAGAGATTTTGTCTATGCACGTTGGAAAAGATTTAAAACAACAACATTACATGATGATTATCTGACTGCTAAGAGAAACACAAATAAAATGATTAAAAAGGCCAAATCCAATTTTTATGCTGAAAAATTTTCTTCTGCCATTGGCTCCAAAAGAACATGGCAAACGATACGCGAAGTTGGTATCGGTAAATCTACGCATCGAGAACCATGTTCGGTTGATGCAGATACAATTAATACAAAGTTTTTAAGTGTTCCTATGGTTCAAGCAGATAAAGATTACTATATCAATAGTCACTCGAATAACGATGCTGAATCTTTTTTTTCTTTTGCTGCAGTAGACCAATGCGACGTTTTATCTAGTTTATTGTCTATAAAATCGAACTCTATAGGAGTGGACGGGATTAATCCTAAGTTTCTCAAGATTCTTTTACCTCAGCTACTTCCAATTATAACTTTTTTCTTTAACAAAATATTAACTACAAGCCACTTCCCATCGAATTGGAAAATAGCTAAAATCATTCCTATACCCAAAGCTGGTTCCGATTATAGACCAATAGCTATTCTTCCATTTCTCTCTAAAGTATTCGAGCGTATTATGCACAAACAAATGACTAGTTTCTTGGATGACAATAACTTGCTAACAGATCGTCAATCTGGGTTCCGGAGGAAACACAGCTGCCTAACAGCCTTAGTTGATGTTACAGAGGAGATTAGGGAGAAACTTGATGATGGCAAGACTACATTTTTAATACTTTTAGATCATTCAAAAGCGTTTGATACCGTGGATCATAACATTCTTTGTTACAAACTTAAAAACTTTTTTAATTTTTCTTCGACCGCTACTCAGTTATTGTCAACATACTTACGTGGCAGGTATCAGTATGTTGAAACTAGAATCCAAAATTCAATGACACTGCCTGTAGCAAGGGGCGTACCTCAGGGGTCCATTGTTGGGCCACTATTATTCTCATTGTACTCAAATGACCTCCCAGGCATTTTAACAAATTGTAATGTAAGAATGTATGCGGATGACGTTCAGCTTTATACCAGCTGTAGTAATGCCCTAATCGACCAGTGTATTATCTCTATTAATCAGCAACTCCATCGTATTTATACATGGGCAACGGCGAATGGATTAGAGATAAATCCGAAAAAATCAAAATGCATTGTAATTCAAAAGCGACTTTCCAAACTAAATATTACACCTAATATAATTATAAATAATCAGAAAATTGAAATCGTTAAATCTGCTAAGAATCTAGGTATTTTTTTTAATGACACTCTTACGTGGTCGAACCATATTAACTATGCCTGTGGTCGTACTTTCTCTATGACTAGAACTCTGTGGCAAACCCAGCATTGTACACCTATGAAAATAAGAATCCTACTTGCCAAAACTTATCTGATGCCTGTTTTACTGTATGGTTGTGAGCTATTTGCGAAATGTGATACAATTAGTAAAAGGAAATTGAACGTTGCATTTAACAACATAATCAGATATGTGTATGGACTTAATAGACGTTCTAGTGTATCTTTGTTTTCATCGCAACTATATGGCGTTTCTTTAGATAATCTTTTAAATATAAGAGTTTTAGTTTTTTTACATAAAATAGTGTATACCCACAAACCGGAACATCTGTACGACAAACTTTATATTTCAGATATAAGCAGGGGAAAAAGAATTAGATCAATTAGATATAAAAGTTTAATATCGGAGTGGCATTTCTACATATTCGCAGTATCTCTCTGGAATTCTATACCCCATAGCTCTCAACTTTTAAGTAACGCACGAAAATTTAAAGAAAATATTTTTAAACTGTTTTCAGCATAACAATTTAAAACATTAAATATTATTTGATATTATAATACATTTGATTAAATTAAATTTCAAATATTTCAACTTTATTCTTTAATTTTAATCTTATTGTTCTTTGCATTTTATATAAAGAAAATTTGTAATTAGTTATTAATTTATTAACGATTTTATAATTTTAAATACAATCAGTTCCATACTGCAAAATAAGACTTTTAGTCTTGTGTATGGAGCAGTTCCAATAAATAAATAAATAAAATAAATAAATAAGTGCAAAAATTACCAAAATGGCCCAACTTCAAGAGGTCATAAAAACTAAATTCGTGCTAATTTTTCAAAACCCTTTGGCAGTTCTATTTACTTAATGGGCTATTTTCATTTCCCATTGGAATTGTGGGGGCTGGTTTTTCTCGTTGCGCAGTGTCATTTATTTAACTGATGCATGTAATCTATTCATTTTGTCATTCTAGTGATAACAATGTATTAGTATATAACTTTCGCAACTTCTTTGTTTTGGACACGTTTTCAGTTAGCTATGTCAGAAGCATCAAAATACCAAATGAAAATTCATTTTGGCCAGAAAATCTTCCATGGAAATAACTTTATAAAGGAATAATATAATTTTTGATCCAGTACCTAAACATCTCTTCCTTTGATGGTAGTTCCCTTTGTGAGTTACGTCTATTAATTTTTATATTGCTATTACAAATATGAGCAATTATTTTAAAAATTTGAACGGGTTTGCAAAAGGTATTCAGAAATTGATGAAATTCGGTAACATTGTTTGCTTTGGTAACCTAAAAAAAAATCGGAAAAAAATTTTAAAAATCACAAGATGGCGGAAAAATCCAGCTCGGAAAATGGAGGTGGATTTTATTTTAAACGGCTGTATATTTTGAACCTATAGTTCGATTCAGGTAATTTTAACAATTTTGAGCAAGAAAAAGATTATGTTTAGTAAAAAATTATTTTAAAAAATATTTATATTATATTATTAAAAAAATTTCGGGAAAGTTTTAGAAAATGTGCTTTTTCAAAAAAGCTTTGTGTCCAAACTTTTTGAAATTCTTTTCAGAGATAGCATAAAATATGCTCTGTTAATGGTATAAATTACACGATCCACACTTTTTAGGTTTTTGAAATGTTTGTATTTTAGCAAGGATATATTTGAAGATATTAAATAAAAACATGAAATATTTATTTGAAAATTTTCATTTTCTTAAAAGTCAAGTGCCATTTATGTGTACCTTTAATAGCTATTGGCTTATACTTTGAATAGCGCTCTTCCAGTTCGAGATCACAGCATCTGTATTCATCGGCAGTAACATATATGAATTGTATGTATGTACGTGAGGTAACGAGCCATTCATACAATGTTTTTGGGTCGGTGAGTGTATTTTCGTACCCTATTCTTAGCACATGTTCCATTGCTATATGCTTCACAGTGTGATGGAGTTGGACTCCATCACACGGCCCTTTTCCATGGGAAGTCCCAAAAAATACCACTCTGCTTCCATTCCAAAATCGTCTTTATGGAGTCTTAGATTCAGAAAATTTTTTTGTTTTACCGGGAGTGCTCTCTATACTGCGAATAAATGCGTTCAATTTTCTCAAGAAAAGGTGTACTGCATTTGCATCATGAATCATTTCATCGGATATAACAACCATACTGTGATGGACTAGCAGTGATTTTGAATCTCGATGATAGACTACAAATGGGTGCACTGTTGCCTGTAAATTGCTCCAATGAAAAGATTGAACCTATATAACCCAAAGTTGATGATATGAGCAATTAAACATAATGAATGGCTTAATGATTAATTCTAAAAATTACCACATTCGCATGTAAAAAAGAAAAATTTTCAGCAAAATATCCAACTACCAGAACTTCATCTGATTGTAAAACAGATTTTCTGTACTTTATGTATTCATTTTGAGATTTTGCGATATAATGATGATATGGAAATTTTACAAGCTGATCAAAAAAGTATTCGCATAATTGGTTAACCGGTTTGAGTATTATATTCAAGTTGCAACCATCTGTTGTTGTCCATCGTTTGATTGCGATATACTCATTCTCAGTTTGCTCCAACAATGCTTCAACTTCTTCTTTAAAAGCAGACGTATTTTCACAATCCGAACAGATTCTCAAAAAATATTTAACGGACCCATTTAAGCATGTAATTTTTGCCACACAATCAGCTTCACTTAAAAATCCAAGATCCGATGGAATTTTTATTGCTTCAAGAAGCATTTGAAAGTTCTCATGAATAGCGCACAAACATACTTTGTGTACACCCTTCGAATTTGGCAAAACACAATTTTCGGGTCGAAGAGTATAAAATTTCGAAATTGATATTTTTTCTTCTGGAAAATCTGACTGAAACCGGAAAAACGTTGATAGCATGAGTCGATTTTGAAATTTTTCCTTAACACCGTTTTATTTTACGATCGTATAGTCCTTTATTCCGGGCATTTAACGACTAATTGAATCGCTAAAATAAAAGTTTGTAACTTTTTGAACCAAATTTTCATTCGTAGATCGTTTTTGATTAGGTTCAATGACAAGTGGACCAGAATTTTTTGCAATGCATTGGCCTTACTAGCCATATGATGAGTGGTGCCAAAGTTTTGCACAATTTGAGCTGGGGTCCATGATTTTGGCAATATTGGTAAAATTTGGTTATTTGCGTTTTTTGTAGTATGCTCGGAAGTATATTTATCTTTAAGTTGCCCAATTATTTCTTGATAATTATTGTTTTCAACTTGAAACTCATCTTCAAGACTTGATAATGTATCAATATTAAAAATTCGTCTGCTAATTTCAGTGCAAACACGTTTTCGATTTCCAAGTGGGATTCTACACACGTCTGCACTACACTGTTTAGCTCCAATGAAATTTAAGAACTTGTTAAGCTCGATTATATTTCTATTATTTGGCAAATAACGAGCGTCTGAAGCATCATTCTCCTCTTCTAAAATTTCTTTGATTTCAAAATCTTGGGCGCATGAAGCATCATATTCCAATTCTTGAGCTTCGTTGATATCAATAGCTGGGACATTTGGCAATTCGATGGAATTATTGATAATTTTTCGACGAATATTCAACAAGCAACTATAACAAATTTTCGCACTGGATAAAATTGAATTTTTAATGTTTTTGATCTTAATAAAATCGTCACTTTTAATAGAATATGGTTTGCTACATTTTCATTTTTTCGATAATGGTCGACGGCACATATATTCTACTATTTTACCCATATTGGAAAAATTTTTAATTAAAGTTAAAAAAAAACAAATAAATGATTTAATTCAAAGACAGAATAACAATTTCTGATAATTTTGCACAATATTTGGAAATGAGAAATTGTTAAAATTGACAGATAATATAAAGAGAATGTGTATTAAAACGCCTACTACGATTTTTATATACGAGAAAAATAATCTTACATTGATGACTTATAAATCCGATTTTTTTTTGCAAATATCCTAAATTGTTTTTATTTAATATCTTCAAATGTATCCTTGCTAAAATCCAAACATTTCAAAAACCCAAAAAGTGTGGATCGTGTAATTTATACCATTAATAGAACGTATTTTAAAAAAATTTCAAAAAGTTTGGACACAACGCTTTTTGAAAAAGCACATTTTCTAAAACTTTCCCGAAAATTTTTTAATAATATAATATAAATATTTTTTGAAATAATTTTTTACTAAACATAATCTTTTTCTTACTCAAAACTGTTAAAATTACCAGAATCGAACAAACGGTTCAAAAGAAACAGCCGTTTAAAAAAAATCCTCCTCCATTTTCCGAGCTGAATTTTTCCGCCATCTTGTGATTTTTCAATTTTTTTTTTTTATTTATATTTTAGGTTACCAAAGAAAACAATGTTACCAAATTTCATCAAGTTCTGGATACCTTTTGCAAAATTGGTCATTTTTATTTAAAAATTAAAAATAAATGGTCATATTTAATATTTTTGTTTTAAAAATTTTATGAAATCTTTTGTGAAAGTACTAGGCCAGTATAGTTAAACCTTCAAAAGGTGTAGAGTTTATGATCATTGATTTATTTTTTGGCTAGGAATGAAAAACTGTGGAGCGTATGATGAATTATTAAACGGGAAAAAAAATCATATTCATCATTCGCTTGGATTATACATAAAAATTTATATTCAGTATACGCTCCCTAGTTGTGCTGATGTTTTTTATACCTTATACCACTATGTGGTTTGGGTATAATGACTTTGTGCTGCTGTTTGTAACAACCAAAAATATTTGACCTAGACCCATCTTTAATTATACCGATCGAATCAGAATCACTTTCTGAGTTGATTTAACAATGTCCGTCCGTCCGTCCGTCCGTCCGTCCGTCCGTCCGTCCGTCCGTCTGTGTGTCCATGTAAAGCTTGTAATCAAACTGCAGGTCGCAAATATGAATATATTTTGATGAAATTTGGTATATAAGCTTTTATCGGCCATGGAATGAACGCTATTGAAATTGGTGAGAATCGGTCCATGTTCAGACCTAGCCCCCATACAAATTACCCATATGAAATCGACATAAATTGCCATAAGATCCAAATTGTCATATAGATCTTACTCAAATTGGGTTTGTATGCGTTCATTACATCCACTAATGAGTAGTCCAAAAATGATCCCTTTGACCCCATATAGAGCTGCTTCCCGATCTTCACTTAAATCTATTAAAAAACAAAAATATTGCACTGATTCTTCTCAAATTTTGTTTGTACATATTTTTGCAAAATACAAGAGACTTTACCAAACATGACCAGGATCGGTCCATTTTTGAACCTAGTCCCTTTATAGATATAGCATCCGATATGAACTTTTTCATATCTGCAGCCAAAAAAATTAATAAAAATCCCACTCAAATTTGGTTTATGCTTATTTTCTATATCGAAGTAGTTGGACCGAAAGATAGGGTCTCTAAACCATGGTATAGGGTATCATATAGTCGGTCTAGACCGACTATAATTTTCTTAATTGTTATGTTCTAATAAAGTAATCAAACAAACATCAAGATTAGGAAAAAAATATAAAAGGTCACACAAAAATGTTTGGTTTGAGAACGCCAAACGCTTTGGAGGTTTTACTATACTGGTCTCGTATTTTCACTTTGACTTGAAATGGATGCTGTACTGTATATTTAGTATTGCAAAATATTGCACAGTATTTAATTATCTTGTTTCAATTGAACCAGATTATACTTTGTTATAAAAACTTTAATTGGTAAACGACACCAATTTCACTTTGTACGAATTATGTTTGTGTAATAAAAAAGGAAAAAAAAAAGAATTCTATTTTTATTCCACTTATACTAACTCGTAGTGTCTGCTTACTGCAAAAACTTTGGATCGATTTTTAACCCTTTTCCCGATATCCAATCCAGATTTGCAAGCAGAGTCATGGAGACGATAAAAATGATATAAGGATAAAAATGATTGACATAGATATTTTTCTAGACGTTTTGATTCAATCAATTATTTATTTTTGTGATGGTAAATTAATTGATTGGTTAATTTAAAAAGAAGTATAGCAAAAACTTGGTTATGGGTTAGATTTTTACTCCCTTTATTTTAACTGTGTCTCTGTTTGTCTGCCAACAAAGCTTTGTGTCGATTTTTAACTCTTTGAAACTAGGCAGGCAGACTCGTAGTGACGATAAAAATTTTCATTATAAAAAATGTAATTCTAGTATAATTTTGGATTTTTCGATATTTTAACCATTTTTTATTTTCAGACAAGCAATTATTTAATTACATGATGGAAAAATTAATTTACAAAGGAATAGTGTATAGTAAAAACATGGTTCTATGAGTTAGTTTTTCGGTATTTAAGAATAACAATCAAAATTATTATCACCTTCAAAAATATTTCTAGTGGCTACTAGTATTTTCCTGTGTGTAGGATGACGATTTTTCGATTGTCTTGTGGTACTAAAGCCAACTGCTGTTCGAGAATTCGTGAAATCGAGCATACTACAATTTTAACCTAACCAAACCTAATAGTAAGTTTGATTGGAAAAAACTTATAATTCCATAAGAGTTATAAATGAATAAATACCTTTAGCTATTTCCCAATCTTTTTTATTTTCAGCCAATTAATCTCATCTCAGCCTATATGAGATATGTGCTTCTTTAATGAGTGGTAGAAAATAAAAAGTTAAAATGTATCAGTAATTGCAAACATACTGCCCTAATATATTCGAACAAAAACGAAACTGATAATGTTGTCCATAAAATTCGTGCTTTATTGCTATTTTTATTACGAATTATAAAATCCTTATGGCTCTAAAAATTATTAAGTGGAGTCCTTTTAATAATTGCGTTATTATTATCATTGTTTATTTAAAACATTTCTGAACTCGACATAACGTTGTTCTGAGTTTAACAGAAACTTGGCACAAATATTCTAGATGCTATTAGTTATTGCTTAAAGATTGAAAAGTGTTTCATTGATATT